>CM034705.1:27222471-27245913 GCA_020142125.1 Phrynosoma platyrhinos
TGAAGTCCTTTGGCCCTTAAAGGGGAAAGGTTGCCTACCCCTGGGTTAGACAAATGGAGCTGAATTGGATATGAAGGGCATTTGATGTTGTATTCATGGATTCACTTACAGCAGGAAAATATTTGAATTCGTGCATAGGGCTGTGGCTAATGATGCAACTGGACTCAAACTGAAAATATACCAAACACATTAAGTTAACCTACCCATAACCCATAATTCAATAAATCACATGACTTCTACAAATGATGTGGAATTGACATTGGATTCTTGAAGGTTATGCCAGTGGACCAGAAGCTCTGGCAGAACAACCAAGCTGATATGGCTTTTGAGTATGGACCCAGTGGCAGACGACATGTCAGTTCTCTGAGGACCAAATTAAGTATGGAGAAGCGCATCATCATGAGGTTGGTCTCTAGCAGATGAATCGGCCACAACAACTATAGAATATCTATGATCTGAATTAGTGCAACTGATGAAATCATAGAATCATTGAGTTGTAAGGGCCCAATAGGTCAAGTCCAGGGGTAGGCAACCTTTCCCCTTTAAGGGCCGAGGGACTTCAGCTCCCAGAAGCCTCGGCCATATTGGCCAATAGTCCCATGTTAGCCAATAGCTCCTGGGATTCTGGGAGCTGAAGTCCCTTGGCCCTTAAAGGGGAAAGGTTGCCTACTCCTGGTCAAGTCCAACTCCCTACTCAATGCAGAATCTCCAGCTAAAGTATCCCCAGCAGGTAGCTGTCCAGCGTCCAAAGAAGGAGACACCACCACTTCTCTACCTAATTAGTTCCATTGCCAAACTGCTCTTGCCATCAAGAGGTTCCTTCTAATGAACAATCAAAATCTACCCTCCTATAACTTAAAACAATTAGACCTGGTCCTACCCTCAGGGGCAGCAGAAAACAGACCTGCTCCCCTTCTCTGTGACAGCCCTTGGGGTATTTAAAAGGGGCAGTCATGGCATCCTTTTGTCTTCTCTTCACCAGACTGAACAAGCCCAGCTCCTTCAAGCTTTCCTCATAGATGTTGTTCTCCATAACTCTTATCATTCTTACTGTCCCTCTCTGTGCCTTTTCCAACTTTTCCATATCCTGCCTAAAATAAGGTGCCTAGAAATGAATGCAATACTCCAGATGAGGCCTGACTAGTGTAGAAAACAGTTGGGATTATTACTTCCCTTGACTTGGAAACTAGTTCTATTAATGTAAGCTAAAATTATTATTATTATTATTATTATTATTATTATTATTATTAATCATTTTCCAGTTTGGAATTCAAGTGAAGTACAATTCTGCAAGGGCCAATCTCCTTGAGTAGTTAATCTTCAAAGGCCTACTAAAATTTTGTCAAAAGTAAAAAAAAAATTGCCTGCAAAAAAGATAGCAGGGAGGGTGCCAGTCTAATTTCTCTGGAAAGGAAGTTCCAGAGCCTGGGAATTCTATATTTAGGCCATTCCTGGATTTCTCCACGAGCAACCATTCTTCTTTAAAACAAGGTTGAGAGGCAGGTTTCAGGGAGGAAAATTCAGTACGCTAAACTCAATATTCTCTAATCCCCGGGTTTTCTGGTAGGGGACTTTTCCACCATCTTCAGAACTAATTTTTTCAAAAGCTAAGTATGTCAAAGACTGAATGAGGAACTTCTGTACTTGAAGGATGTACTCTGCCGCTGTGTTATTGGGCCTCCCAAACAGTCTTACACCTCATAAATTCTCCAAAGCTGAGAAAAACAGCCCAATTAAGCACAGTGAACCTGTTTCTAGCCCACTATTGATGGGCTTCCTAGTGACCACTGGTATCAGCAACCATGACAAGCATACAAAGCCCCAGGGATTACCATTGTTTAACAGTAATCTATTTTACCCAAAAAAAGAATAAATAATGATGATAGCATTTTTGCAAATGAGTCAGAAAAGTAGAAACCAACCTGCACTGGCAAATACGGAATATTAGCAGGAAAAAGGATTAATGAGCCTTTCCTTCCGTTATCTAAAATTGAGCATACACACATAGAGGCATACACAGTCCTAACACCAATAAATCAAGCTGACAATGGCAGCCAATATTATGACACAATTCTATACTAATCGTTAGCCAGACTGTGCAAATGTCAGCTTACAACAAAATTATTTTTGCACAATTAATACATCTGGTTCTAATTTGTTTGCTCTCCTGTCGTTAAGGCTAAATTAAATTGTCTTTGATACATTCTGTAATCAATCAAAGCCTAACACAGAACCAGCTCCATACAAGAGCAATCCGCAAAAGGCAGGTTCTGTTGAAATGATCATCCATTTTAAGAAGGCAAGATGACAGGAAGAGTCCATATTGATGTATTCAGTCTAGTTACCATACATGAACTAAACTGGGCAAAAGCAGAGAGCTCATACTGAAAATTCACTCTGCTGGCAGTGATAAAACATGGGAACCAACTGTAACTATAAGCATCTTTTAATTTTGGAATGTTAGCTCATGTTTTCTTATTGCATAAAAGCAGCACTTAGTACCAATATTCAAAGACAGCAGTAGCCAAAGTTAAAGGGATTATTTTAGCCAAGTTTGCAAAAGGATATTAGATAAAAGGATTTTGTCTAAGTATTTGGTGCATAGTTAGCATAGGCGAGCCTTTTAGGAGAACACAGTAGGATCTCCATCATCCCACTGTGCAACATTATGCAGGAAGACTGGGGAACATGTGATCCTCCAAATTTTGTTGGACTCCAGTTCCTATCAGTCCCAGATTGTACGGCTAACAGTGAGAGGTGATGAGAATAATAATTCACTAACATCTTAAGGTTTGAAGTTTTTATTGTCCCTGTTCTAAGATTTCTCCTGTAAGTAACATTCCTTTTGTGTCTTCTCAGTTTATAAAATTGGCAACTGCTCAAATCCTTGTAATAATAATTCCTGACATTCCAACACAGTTTTAAAGTACTTCAAATATAGTAACTTGTGATCCTTAGAAAAACCCTACAAGGGAGGTCAGTCTTATTATTCCTATATACTAGATGGGGACAGCTAAGGTTGGGAATGGTTCTGGTTCACTCACTTAATCCAGTCTTCTCCAATCTTGTCTCTTCCAAATGATTTGTATTGCAACTCCCACAACCTGCACCCATAACCAATAGTCAATAATTGTATGAGTTGTACTCCAAAACATATGGAGGATACCAGATTCGAAGAGGCTGTCCATAGGAACATAAGCTTAAAGATAAGGATTCCAAGATTCTATTGTGCAGACCAGGGATGGGCAATGGTAGCCCTCCAAGTGGAGTGGGAGGTTTCTCAGGTTTCAACTCCCAAAAGAACTAGCTAGCCAATGGTGAGGAATGCTGGGAGTTGGAGTCCACCTATATCTGGAAGACCATAGCTGCTCAGTCCTGATACAGACAGAACATCCCAACACACCCTGCTTATAAGGCTTCCTGGGGGGCTTGACTGGCCATCAATGAATGCAAAATATTGGATTAGAAAGGTGGCTTGGAACTTGTGGCTCTCCAGATATTGAACTCCAAGTTCTTTCATGCCATGCCCTTGACTGTGCTGGCTGACAGGAGACAGAGTCCAACAACATCTGAAGTGCCATGGATTTCCACACCCCTGGATCAAAGAGGCTTTCAGTGTAAATCAGCAAAATCCTTAGGCTCATCTGTCACATTTCAATGCACTAAGCAGCATTGGCTCCAGACTTTTGGAGGTGTTTTGGCAAAGCAACTTGTAACTTGGATGATTATACAAAATTATGGCACCCTCATGCTGCTTCTGGGCAAAATAAGAATGACAGTGCCATTGGCCAGAGCTTATAGCCTTATCACGTGAGGGTGGGAGTGAAGCAGAAACAGAGCTGGAGAGTATTGGATTTCTCCTTGCCTTCCTGCATGGTGTCATAATGCTTCAATTCTCTTCTCACGGGAGACCATTGTAAAAGCATGAGTTTTGTCAAATGAATTTTTCCAGCTCGAAAAAAGATGTGCTTTTACAACCATCTCCCATGGGAAAAGAACTGACATGCTATGACATCATGCAGTAAGGCACAGAGAAAGCCACTAATTTCCAGCTCTGTTTCTACTTTGGTTTCTTGTGTGATAAGTGTCTTGGAAGTAATTAGTCCCAAATAATAACTTCTTGTTCATTACTGTGTTCAATAATATATGTATAGACAAGTTATGAATGTAACTTTGTTGTTGTTAACTGTCATCAACTTGATTTTCAACTTACAGTGATCCTATGAGTATGTAGAAAGATCTTGTAGCACCTTTGAGACTAACTGAAAGAAAGAAGTTGGTAGCATGAGCTTTCGTAGACTCCAGGCTGCTTCCTCAGATGCTTTTGGTGCTACAAGATCTCTCTACATACTGATTCTACAGGCTAACATGGCTATATCTTTGAAGTGATCCTATGAATGAGACCTCCAAGCCACCCTATCACCAGGCTTCCTTGACTGAGTCTATGCATCTGGAATGCAGTCTCACTGAGTATGATATCTGCAATATACAAGTACATGGTGGCAGCATATTCCATCAGACTCCTTGGGGCCACTGTAGTAACATAGCACTTCCCTTCCCTCTCATCCTATCCCCAGAAACTTTCAGAGTTATAATCAGTGTAGTAGATCAGGCTTCCAATAAAGCCTAAAAGACCTTTGAATCATTCTTTCCTTTCCAGACCATTATTACTTTCAAGAGACCGGAGGTGAAGGATGGCTAAATGTTAACCTACTGTATTCCTCCAATCCAATACTGCAGCATTAATTGCACACCTCTTGATCTTCTAGAGGCATTGAATAAGATGCAGTTGATGAATGAAATGGTGATAATTGGTTAATGGCTTAAATTGCCCCCATTCTGCTCTCCCCTGCCTTTTATCTTCATTGTCTGCTGGAAAACTCTGACAAGCTTGTTTTCCCACCATTTAGCTTATGTTTCTTCAATTAGCTGCAAACACCAGCCTTCTCTTGTCAAGATCCTTGGCCTTTAAAAACTTCAGTAATTTAATGCATGACCATTCTTTTGCTTGCATTTTAGTTCTTGGAACTGTTGAATGGAGGCAAGTGACTATCCTCATCCCAACTAAGCTGGGCCAGAGACATGTATGTGGGCATAGAGGGGCACACACTAGAACTTGAGAAAGTTATCTTTTTAAACTTTTTCTCCCAGGAACTTTTTGTGGGCATGGCTGGGGGATTATAGAAGCTGCAGTCTAAAGAAGTCATTTTTCCATCTCTAGTGCAGAGATGAAAGCCTGGATTCCCACTGTTGCTGTTAACTGCCTTTGAGTTGACCCCAACTCATGGCAATCCTTTGGATGTGACATCTCCAAGAACTCTGTTCTCAACTGCTCTTTCTATCCACTTTCTTCACTGTCCAACTCTTGTATCCATACATGACGATTGGGAATATCTTGGCTTAGATTATCTCAGTGGTGTTCAGTGTCATATCACTGCACTCTAGGATCTTGTCAATAGATGGAGTTAATTCTGCAAGAGGAAATAAGCTTGCATCTGTGCAGTTTACTTCCTTGTTGTTGTTGTTGTTGTTGTGTGCCTCCAAGGCATTTTTGACTTATGGCAACCCTATCATAGTGTTTTCTTGGCAAGTTTCTTCAGAGGCAGGTTGCCCTATATCACCAGGTCCACCTTGAACTCTGGAACTTGGGGAACCACTGGATAAAGTTAATAATATTAATTTAAAAATAATATAGAATAAAAAGCAAACTAAAAGCAAATTAAACAAATTAGCAGATTAAAAGAGATTTCAACAATCTGAAAAGTGTAAAACCATGAACATGTACATTTTGGAATAAATCAGTTAAGCCCCTGAAGGCTTTAAAGAAAAGCCATGTTTTACTTTCCACCAGAATGAAGCCAGTTTCAGGACCAATTGGACTCCTAAGGTAAGGGCATTCCATAACCAAAGTGACATAGCTGAAAATACTGGAATTTTTAGACTGATCTGGTCTCACATGAACATGTCTCATCTTGAAGCACTTCTTCCAAGTCCACAGTTCCCCCACCTCCTGAAGTGACTTGAATGGAGGAAGACAGGGACTTTTTGGTTGTGGCACTTTGCCTATTAAAAGATCACAGTTGCCCCTATGTCAGACTCCATCTCCTCTTTTAAAAGTACTGCTGTTCTCTTCCGCTTTTAACATTATTCAGTGTTTCCCTTGTTTCTCACCTGAGCTGCTGACTATTTGCTCTATTCTTGTTTTGAAGTTTCTTTTGACATGCCTTCATTAGACACATTATGGATGCCTGCAATTAAGAAGCAAAGTGCAAATATTTTATGGCATTTCACCATTTTATTTCCCTTGGGAAAAATGAAGGGAGTCATTCCTTATGGTTCAACATAATTTTAAACATGACTTCTTTTCCCTACATACAAAAAAAGCCTACATACAAAAAACTATGGAAGAATAGCCTTCAGCTTTTCAAAACACAATTCCCTGCCTTCGTGATAAAATATCCCAAATGGTTCCTATGCTACTAAGACTGTCATCCACTCAAAGGTGTTTTTTTTAAAGCTGATTAACTGTCTGGTTCTTTAATTTAATTTAATTTAACTGATTACATTTGCATTTTGCAAGGACTCAAGAAGTATATGCATTTTCTTTTAATTTAAAGCACTTACATGCTACCCTTCCTTCAAGAAGCCTGGCTGTCATATTATCCTCACAACAACCCTATAAGGAAGCTTAGACTGAGAGATAGAAATTTGTCCATAGAGGTTAGTTTTATAGCTAAACAAGGATTCGAACCCATGCCCTTCCACTTCATTGGATGACAACAGTCTTAAAACAGCCTTTTCCTCTCTGGTGTCCTCTAATAGAACTGGGCCACAATTCCCATCATCCTCAGTTGGAAGGAAAATTGTACAACAGTAGCTGGGAATATTCCAAATTGTTGTTTGCCACATCTGGAGAGCTCAAAGTAGGGAGAAGCTGCCTTAGATCATTTTTCTCAGTTCCTGACTTTATTAGCAAATTATGGAAAGGTTCAGGTCAGATGGCTGGCACAACCATAGAGACTCTCTGAAAGATTAGGCTGGTTATTAAAATTGGTTGGGAGATATACTACATGTTCCAGTACAGCAGGAGAAAGCAAGCTTCAGGCATATGGGATATACTTTGGGGGGGGGGGGGGTAAAATCAGATCTCTTAGGAGCCACCAATAAGAATCAAGCATCTGCATATTTTTAAAATTATTATTTTATTAATAGCTCAGTGGGACACATTTAAGACCCAGAACTAAGGAAGGGCAAAGGGTATTTGCATACATGCCAAGTCCAGGACACCACGAAAGCTGAGCTTTCAGGCATTCACACACACACACACACACACACACATACATATATATATATATATATATATATATATATATATATATACACACACACACACACACACACACACAATACATTCCAGATTTCTCACTCTCCTCTGTTTCAGCAGCCAGAGGGAGATCTTTTGTTGTTAAAGCTATTGAATATCAGAAACCCTTGTCAAATTATTGCAGATCCTGGTGCACTTGTGGGAAGTGACTGTTTTTGGTGTGTACTGCTGTGACTCTCCATGGGTAGGCCAGGACTTGAGGTCCTGGGGAATGACCTGGTCCATCTGCCCACAGGCAACAAAGAACATGGCTGGGATGTTGTTGGGACACTTTTGGCATGCCACAGCAAAAGCCAGGAAGCTGCTCCCTTTCCCAAATACAGTCATCCTTCCATGTCCATAGATTTCTTATCCACATATTCCATCATCCACGGCTTGAAAACATTCAAAATAATATATATTCCAAAAAGCAAACCTTGGCTTTACCAATTTATATAAGGGACACCATTTTACTATGCCATTGTATTTAATGAGACTTGAGCATCCACAGGGAGTCTTGGAACCAAATCCCAGCAGATACCAAAGGTCCACTGTAGTGTCTAGACCCGTTCAAGAGTTATAAACAAGGTGGGTAGACTAGAATGGCGTGGGACACAGGCGGTCCCTTTGAGTGCCTCAGTCAATGGCAAACAGACTGGAGCCTTTGTTTTCCACACCAGACAAAACTACTCTTCTGGGACCATTGGCCTGGCTGGAAGGATGCCAGGCAACCTGGAGGTGACAGCATGATGACCACACTGGGGTGACACCAACCTAGCGACACCACTGGACTGCAGGATACCTGAAGGCACATAGAGCAAAGCATGTAACACATAGCTCTCTCAAACACCTTGCAGAGCCAGCCCCAGCCTGTAGCAATAGTAGTGGGGAGGGTGGAGATGCCTTGCCCGATAGCTTTCTAGTATTTGGCTGTGGACTTTTTTTCCAGTTTGTTTGCATAGGAGGTCTTGCTATAAATCTCTTGCTCTTTTTCTGGACATAGCGATCTGACCTCTCTCAACCAAGCTTTCCATTACAATCAGCTTCATCAGGCTCTCTCTCAGCCTCACGGTCTAATGAGGTTAGAAGGCTGCTGCTGAGCTTGTGGGGTTTTCTCTTGGGTCGGCCACTTTGCCTTAATGAAAGCCGTCAGGAGACGACAACGTGAGAGGCCTCTCAAACATGGCTATACCCGTGGCAAGGGTCTAAAAGGTGTAGGCCAATCTACGTGGCATGAAGAAAGAATGAAATTATTATTATTATTATTATTATTATTATTATTATTATTATTATTATTATTTATTATTATTATTTGAAAGATCCCCTTTTATAGGTTGACATTTCACAGAGCAATCTACATAGAAGTGATCATCTCACTACAGCTCGGCTACATATTTTCAAAATGATCAGTGCATTGAGAGAGGGGGGGAAGGAGGGAAAGAGAGAATGAGAAAGAAAGAAAAAGAGAGTGAGAGAGAGACTGGGCTTCTTTCATCTCTAACCATGTTCTGCCCCCAAGGGGCAGCTCTTATAAATACAATGCTTTCATTAGCATTTGTTACCACTTTTTTTTTTAACATATATAGCTTATCGCAATAAAGCATTTCTCTATTTCCGGAGTGAACACTGTTTAGCCCTCCAGCTGTTGTTGCAACTATAACCTCCGCTGGTCAGGTTCTGCTGGGATTTAAAGTCCAATTTCTACACCTGCTCCACTGAGATAAAACACATGCAAGATCACTGTGTGGAATTAAAAGTTAAGATTCATAGGAGGGAGCACCTGCCTCCCAGAGACAACATGAGAAGAAGAAAACCCTTTGTTGTGAGTTGTTATTGTTCCACACTGCTGTTTGTAGTTTGAGGCTCTAAGGCCTCCATTGATTTTCCTACACAAATGAACAGTTGCACCCTTCTAAGTTGTTGCTGTTATGTGCTTTTAAGTCAGCTCCAACTTCTAGCAATGCTATCATAGGCAAAATTATTCAAAGGAAATTTTCCACTGCATTCCTCTGAGGCTGAGAGAGCAGTTTGAGTGCTGCCCAAGGATAGGTTTCCATGGCTGAGCAGGGATCCAAACCTTGGTCTCCAGAATCCTAGTCCAAGAGTCAAATCACTCCAGCATGCTAGCTCTGTTACTTTCTAAGGAGTTTATCACGTAGGAGGCTGTGCCCAAATCCTGTACAGAAACTGAATTTAAATTCCTGGAATATCCCACAAAAGCAGTATCGTTTTCAGACACATTGGGGGCATTGAGCATCAATCCGACATTAATCCGCACAGAAAGTGGACAAAATCGGCCGCTTTTTACTTTAGGGATTTTCCCAAAAGTAAAAAGTGGCCGATTTTGTCCACTTCTGTGCAGGTTAATGTCAGATTAGTGCTCAATGCCCCCGATGTGTCTGAAAATGATCCTGCTTTTGTGGGATTTCCCACTTTCTGTGCGGGCTAATTTCGGATTAATGCTCAATGCGTCTGAAAATGATCTTGCTTTTGTGGATTTAAATCTCGTTTCTGCATGGGATTTGGCTGATTCCCTCCCATGTGATAAACTCCTAAGATACTTCATCTATTCTGTTAGAGGAACCAGAGAATACCAGAAAATCTCTGTTATGACATAAGTAGTGAATAGACAGAATTCAAGAAATTCAGGAGTGCTAGTCTACCATCTAAAGCAGGGGTTGGGTAACTGTACAGGGTCTAATATCCACACCCAAAAATAATCGGGTGCAACACCTCAGGGGTCCAAACACCTGTCTTCCTGTCAGTGTGTGCTGTACCGCACTATTTTTCACAAGCCAGAAGTGATAGTTTGTTCACTTCCAGTCCAGATTATTCATTTTCTGTGAGGGACCATCCTATGGAGTAAAATAGCTTTCTAAGAGAGAATCCCATTTCTTGGGTGCCTCTTTACTGTAGAAATAATGTAATTTGACACTACTTTAAGTGCTGCTGAGATTTGTAGTATTACAAAGTCTTTAGCCTTCTCTGCCAAAGAGTGTTGGTGCCTCACAAAACTACAGATCCCAGGATTCTGTAGGTTGGAGCCATAGTAGCTAAAGTGGTGTCAAACTGCATTCTTTTTACAATGCAGATGCACCGAGAAAGTGTGCAAATTCTTTGGCTAAAGGTCCATCTCCCAGCTGAATATTAAAGCCTTCATCTGAAACCCTTCTGCACCTTCAGAGATCAGAAAGTAGTGATCATAGAAAGGGCATTTTCAGCTCTGGCCCTATATTTGTGGAAAGTCTCACCAGGAAAATTCAGGTAGTACCCATCTACAGTATTTGTCTTCCCTGCAGAAATATCTTTGTATTTACTTAGACCTTTTCAAATACTTGGCTTAAAGCTATTTTAATCCCTGCTCATCCATTTTTGTTTTCCAGCTATTTTAAACCAGACTTTGATGTACTTTGCTTTTGCTTTTTTATTTTTGTGATTATTTCAAATGTTTATTCTAAGTGTTGGCTTGGAAGCTGTGAAACTAAAGGTGGGATGCAACTTTTTTAATTTAAAAAAAATGTTCTGTAGGACCACATTGCTTTCATGTTCACTGCAATTGGGGGATTGTGTGTTTGAGTTACCACCTAAACTTCTTGTATGAGCCTAATCTTCATGTACTGGTCACATTTTATTACAGAAACCATACTATAAAATCTAGACTTTCATGTGACTGGAAAAGTTGTTAACAGTGTCCATATGTCCAACAATGTCATGTACAGGGTTTTGTTTTTGTTTTTTCAGACAAAAAAAATGGCTGGGACAATCATTGTCCAAGCAAACCTATTTTTTGCCATTAAGTTGCATTTTTTTTTCCACTGGCTGATGTAATAAATTGGGATTTTCTTGGGTCCCATGTCATTTTTCAGTGACCCATGATTGTGAGCAACAATAGTAGTAAACTCTAATAGTCTTCAGGTTAGAAGATTGGAATTCTCAATGGATTCAAGAAGCATGAAGTATATTTTAAATCCTACTGATAATCCTAAATCTAACTACAGTGTGAATCCAATTGTTAGCCATCAGTACACCAGAATTCCAAAGAAGAAGAAAAAGAAAAAACATTCACTTAAGTTCAAGCTTTTTTCCCAGTTGGATAAGGATTAAGCATCATGTGCTTCATATCAGCCCATCCCTGCATTTTGAAGTGGTACAGTCCAACTAGAACTATGCTGGCTATGCCATTTCAACATCCGCCATTAGCCTGCTCCAATTTATAAAGAGCAAAATATATTTTAATTAGTCTCTTTTTCCTTTTCCTCTTTCTCTTCCTCTTCTAAAATCTGGTTCTGCAGATTTTCCATACCAAGACTTTATATAATCAGCATGTTTCCTATTTCTCTCCATGAAATCCAGAGTTAACACAGCAAGAATGTGAAATGAGTTAAACACAAGAGTAACTTTTATAGGCTTCCAGAGCGGATGTCATGGCATAACTCACATTGTGTTTTGCGTCCAAGAAGAACGGGGTCATGAACAAATCAGGAACAAATCATATGGAAATGCACACAGAGTTTTATGTGCTCATAAATCTTCAGCTGCAGCAAAAGTTGAGAGTGGGTCAGAATTTGTAACCACTGTAATTTATGGCATGAGCAGACTAATTTTAGGTACACCTTGTTTAGGAAAAAAATGAGCAAGCAAACACACAAACACATAGAATTTATGTCAGTAACTCCCATCATCCCCAGTGAGCATATCTATTGGAGGTGGTGGAAGTTTAGATCCAACTGGTGGGCCCTGGATGCAGAAGTGTGCTTAAAGTAGTAATAAACCTGTTTACAGCAGAACTGTAGTATAGTCACTACATAATTGCAGGCATAGTCACGGACTCACAACAGAAACAACTCACACCACCACCACAAACCACAATTGGCAATCCATACATCTACAGTGCCAAAGCATTAGCTGTGGGATCAGGTTCTAAGATCCAGACATTTTTCTTCCTGATATTGACCCCTTTCTACCACTAACATTTTCAATCACCTGGGTATTTTTTTTTCTCCCTAAGGTAAATACCATTCCAAGGAAAATCAATTTGCTAAGCTATAAAAAATGTAGGACCCATGAAGCACTTCCAAAAAGATGCCATTCAGTGTTTTAAAAATCATTTGTTCATATTAAATAATCAAATTCTGGGGTTTGTCTACCCCGGTGAAAAAACATCATACTCCCCCTGAAGCTGATGCTGGCAATCCTGGTGATGTATGGCTACTTCCAGGGAAGATCTGTGTTTTCTGCTCTTAATCTGCATTTGCACTGAACTAAACAAAGTCAGGGAAAAGCCCAGAGTTTCCCAGAAACTCCAGAGCAACCTCGGGTTATTTTGACATGTAAATGGCTGGATCGGGTCTGGTTCAACCCAATCCAGTTGTCCACATCCCAAGAGCCATGCCATGCCCCTTCCCCAGACTGAGCAGCAGAGGGAAAAGGGAAGGCCTGTTGCCAGAACTGCCACTACCATTGCCACCTACTTGTGGGCAGGAGCTCTGTGTAAAGGCTGCTCAGCACACTACCACTTCTGCTGAGAATAAAAACAGCAATCTAGACTCCTTGTTGATCTGGGTGGCCATTTCTGGGTGGCCATTTCTTTCCTCACCAGAAGTGGCAACATGCCAGGCAGGCTTTACATGGAACTCCTGCCTGCAAGGAAGTGGTAGAAGTGGCTCTGAGAACCGGAATGGGCAGTAGGGTTGATGCAGTGTCAGCCCAGCGGTCAGTCCAGAGCTGGTCTGGAACATAATGCTCCAGAGTGGTGGCCAGTGAAGATGTACCCTTTGATAATTCATGGTCAGAATGTAAATTTAACTCTTCTCAGCAACAAAGCCATCAAGAAAATGTAAGTAATGAATTAGCAGATGTGCATAAGGAAAAAATTAGGAGCTTTTCCCCACTGTATCAGCTACAACTTGAACTGAACCCATTGAAGCCCAGTAAATTCTAGCATAAAGGATGAGAAGAAAAAGATTTTTCCCTGTCTACATGCCACAAGAATGTGGAATGCTTCAGATTATATGGCTGTGATGGTGAACCTATGGCACGTGTGCCAGAGATGGCACGTGAAACCATTTTCCCTGGCATGCGGAGGGCAGGGAGAAGGGAGTAGAGGCATGCACCTGTTCCTCATCTTTCCTGGTTATCCCAGGCCTTCAGCTGCCTTTCTAGAGGCAACTGAAGGCTAGGGAAGGCATGGGGGAAGGAGGAGGAACAGGTGCAGACCTCTTTCTCTTCCTTCCAGACCCTCCCCGGCCTTCAGCTGTCTCTCCAGGAACAGGGCAGGGGAAGGAGGAGGAAGAGGCATGCATCTGTTTCTCTTCTTCCCCCCTCACCCCCCAGGGCCTTTAAATGTCTCTGGAGAGGCAGCTGAAGGCCCAGGAGGGCAGGGGGAAGAAGTCCCACACCCAGAGGGTGGAAGTCCCGCCACCAGCACCAGGTAATACCCCGGTGCCAGACAGCCTTTTACTTTGGGCACACAGCCATCACTGCTATATGGCAAGCTCTTCCTGATAAAAAACATAGGTCCTAATTATAGCAAGCTGAGTCCTTCTTCGAAATATCCAAGGATAATACTTTGGGGGGGGGGGTTTCTGAGATTTTAGAGTGTATTTTGAGATAGGTGATATTGTATAGAATTTTAATTGTTGTAAGCTGCTCCGATTGTTCGACAGAGGGGCAGGGTATAAATGAATAAATATTGTTGTTGTTGTTGTTGTTGTTATCACACATACAAAAAGACCCAGCTTACCTCTTTCGAACTGTAGTGCAATTCGAGCTGAAGCTGGGACTTAATGGCTTTTCCAGATTTATTCGGCTTCTGAGTACATCCCTGCTCCAATCTGGGTCCAAAAACACGCTCCGGCAGCCAATTTTTAAAGGCAGAAGTTTCTGACTTTAAAAAAAGGCCACCAGAGTGCATTTTTGGACCCACATTGGAGCGGGGATGTACTCAGAAGCTGAATTAAGCTGGAAAAGCCATGCAATAAGCCTCAGCTTCAGCCCAAATTGGGCTCCAACTTGAAAGAGGTAAACTGGGCCTTTTTGTATGTGCAATAATCTCCCAAAAGATAAGTCTGTTTCAAGCTACAAATGTTCCCATTACAGAAGTTTGGTGATAGACCAAAACCACCTTTTATTATTTGCATTTCACACAGAGAGCTGGAAGGAGAAAGAGAGAAAGAAATGCCTTCCCCTACCACAAGGTCATTCAATATTGAGGCCATTAAATTAAGATTTCCTCTAAAATGAGGCCTCATTATCAGGGCTAATTAAAGGATGACAAAAAAAATATCCACAGCAAGTCCCTTTTGCTTGCTAAGCCTTGTGCATGACTCGGCCATTCCTTGGGAAGGCATTTGATTAAAGTTATTAAAAGCTCTTTTAATCTCTGTATAAAGAAGTCTCTTACCTAGACACATTTCAGCTATAGAAAGCAAGCAAAGGTAAGTATGTTGGTATTTTTCCAAGCCCTTGTAATAACTACAGGACTCTCAGGGACAAATAAGATGAAATGCCACCCACACAATTAGCATCCATGTGGCTTTATTTTTAAAGTAAACAGCAGAGGTGAAGGGGAGCAGGTACACCTTGAGTTTATCCCTTTCCATCCTATAATCTGTGGTCCTGATCACTTTCCATGCCACCTGCTATTTGCATTGAGAAAAAAGCTCCCATTCATACCAACAGCAGGTATGCAGGTAAGGCGCAATCCCATTCAAGACTGCCATAGAGGAAAATACATTAAGGTCCACCCCAACCCTTCATCAGAGTCTCAAACTGGACATGCTTTGTGGCTATTTTTTAAAAGCCATTCAACCCATGATGATGGAAAGCTAAGCTCAAAATGAGCTGAGACTGGCTAGGGAAGCAAGAAGCAACAAGATGACACAGAACTGCTCCATATCTATTTTGCTTCAGCTTCCCTCCCCCCCCCCACCCCAAAAAATAGGACTATGTGCTTCAATGCATCAACAGAGACCTTCACAAGGAATCTAGATTGCAAACCAAGATTGATAAGCAATCTTGTAAAGATTGTAAATGAGTTCTTGTAAATGAGTTCAGATGTGCAAGGTCAGTTGAACTGTAGCCCAGAGTATTGAAGAAACTTGCTGATGTACCCACAGAACTACCTGCCATCATTTTTGAGAAATCTTGAAGAATGGGTGAGGTGCCAGAGGACTGGAGACAAGCAAACATTATCCCTCTCTTCAAATAAGGCAAAAAAGAAGATCTAAGACACTACAGGCCAGTCAGCCTGACCCCAGTGCCAGGAAAAATACAATGGGCCCTTGGTTCCCGAGAAGGAAAACTATAGATATCAAAATCTGTGGTTATTCAAGTCCCATTATACAATGGCATTGTAAAATTGTGTCCCTTATATAAAATGGCAAAATTAAGGTTTGCTTTTGGGGATTTTTTAAAAATATATATTTTCAAGCCATGGATAGTTGAATCCGCAGATGCAGAATCTGTGGATATGGAGGGTCAACTGTATTAGAACAGATTGTGCAGGACTCTTTTTGCAAATATTTTGATGATTCCATTGGTCATGTCTTAGCAAATATGCCAGAAAAGTTACAGAAACAGACTAATCACTTGGATCTATGTGGGGAACTCTGCTGTTCTTCCAGTGTGCCAAGACCTTCAATTGCAGCTGCTTTGCACTTCAGGAACAAAGCAAAGGACTCTTTCTGAAGTTCTCATTTTCATATGATACCCTTACATTTTAAGCTACAGCAACATAACCATGCTACAGCAGTCCCTGCATTGTCTGCTGTTATCCCAAATGAGATGCTTGAGACAACGATTGACTTGCAATTCAAGGGAAAATCTACTGTTGCAAATACCCATCTCAGATTGTGTTTTACATATTTAGAACAGGGAGCATGCCAGATGAAATTTATCCTGTTTGAGAAGATAGCATTGGCTGCAATCCTAGCAATGTCATCTTTTTCAGCTTCAGCTTCAAACTGCCCAAGATGGGCTTTTTATTATAACAGATTTGCAAGAGACAAGTTAAGATGCAGTGACCCATTACTAAGAACAGAATTGAAGCCCTTAAATGCATGATCTTGTCATGAAAACACATTTCAGTTTCAAATTAATGGCTTTTAATATCTGCAACATTTCTGGATGCAACAATTGGAGGTCACTTGAAAAGCAGCCTTAATGGCATGGTTGTTATAAAGCTGAAATGGCCTTATTTTTCAACTAAATTCTCCTCGCTCAATGGTATTTGCAAAACTAAATGTATATTCTCCAACTCTGACAGTTTTCTAAACTATAAATGTTGCTAAAATATAAGGACTTTAGATGAGAAAAACAACGCCAAGCTCTTTAAAAGTCCATTAATTTCAGAAGCAGGGTTAAGCAGGTGCTTAAATATCTCTGCTGGTGTAGCAGCAGTAGTCAAAGCGCTGAAGTCCTATGGCCCTATGGACAACTTCCCAGGACCCATACATAATATAGCAGGGACCAGCAACTTACCGGCCCAGGCGGAAGGCTGCCGCCGCCGCCGCCGACACACGTTTTTGCCGCCGTGCGGCCGCGCGTACCACGACCACCATTTTGGAAATCAAAATGGTGGCCGTGACTCATTTGCGCATGCGCAGGAGTACTTTTGATTTCCAAAATGGTGGTGGCGGCACGTGCGGAGGTGGCTGTGCAGCGGCAGCGCACGGGGGGGTGCGTGCGTGCCACCATTCCCCCCCCCCCGGCCCAGCGGTGGGAGGGACTTCGCAGGACCAGCCCCAAGCCCAAAAAGGTTGCCTACCCCTGTAATATAGCCTGAGAATGTATGTACACTGCACAGTTGTAGCAATTTCATACCACTTCAACTCTCATGGCTCTATCCTATCTATCCAGGGGGTTGGAGTTTGATGAAATACTTCCAACTCTTTTCTAGAGAGCTTTAACCTATTCCCCTGAACTGCTCCATCACTAGAGGTCACTACTAGAAAATTCCAAGTACCACACCAAACTCTAAATCCCAGGATTCTGTTGGATGGATCCATGCTAGTTAAAATGGTATTAAACTGCCAGAACAGTGTTGTAGTGTAACATCTTAGCGTCTGACACAAGCACCTGACACTTTGAAGCAGCTGCCACCTTCTGCCTAATGACAGAGCCAGACCTCAATGTAGGTGCAAAAGTCACACTTATTTTACCCTATTGCCCAGATGATCAGCCAACAGCAAGAACAGCACAAAAACAGATATCTTCCCTACATCAGGATCAGAGTTTGGAAATGTTCCTTTTTTGGAATGCAGCTCCCAGCATAAAATTCCCATGTTGACTAGGGAATTCTAGGAACTGGAGTCCTGAAAGGGAAGTTTCTGATACATCAGAGTTCTTCTTTCGTCTTTATAGTAATTGAGTCCACTGCAACAAATCCATTACAAGGGGGATAAGAGCCCAACATTTGCTAACAGCTTTGACTCATCAAGCTGCAAATCTTTATTTGCAAAAAAAAAAAAAAATCTCAGCAGCTTTTGCATTTAACTGGAAGGGATGCTTCATAACTAAGCAATCGGGGTGTATAATGTAAACCTGTCATAGCTGTCAGAGATGCCTACATGTACAGTTAGCAGCAAAAGAAAATACACCTCTGGATGAAAATACACAGCTTCTCACTCCAAATTTATCAAATCTGAAAACTTCTCCATACCTCTTTGCACAATAAGCAATGTTATGTCACAGGAAATTTAACTTTTCATCTTCCATACGAGAAATGCCAGCCAACTAGCTGCATTTTTCCAAAGTATTTCTGGAACCTGATTTGTTTAAGATGAAATTAGAGTAAAGTCCACATATATGATCTGGGGGAATATGAACAAGAATATGAAGAACTGATAAAATATGAAATCCACAGATTCTGTTTAGGTTAGTATGGTAAGATAGCAGGCTCCTACAGCAGGCTCCTACAGATCCAACATATATACTGATTTTCATATATACTGATTATTTTTAAATGATGTATAGGTGGTATCTCACCCCTGATAAATTGGCAAAAATATAGAAAAATACAAATACTAAGTACTGGAAATGGTTTTTGTTTTTGTTTTTTGTTTGTTCTTGTTGTTGTTTTTTAAAAAAACTATTGACTCCTTTTATCATCAATATGGGTGGGGCTGGGGGGAAAGCCCAAAAAATGGCAAAAAATAGTGAAATGGATAAATAAAATTTTAAGAATCAGAAGTAGAACTTAGACCAGAACTGTTACTTTTAAATATGGTAGACTTTACTAAAAAAAAAAAAAGTAGACAAGGGCATGATATACTAATTTGCTATATGATTACAGCAACAAGAATACTGTATGCTAAATATTGCAGACAGAAGGATATCCTGACTGCCGAGGAGTGGATAGCAGTTTACTATCTGTAAGCCATTTGCTCCCAACAAGCTTAGTACTCATTTTACCAACCTATAAAAGGATGGAAGGCTGAGTCAACCAGGAGTCCTCTGGAATCGAACTCAAAACCTTGTGGCTGCAGTACCAGCATTTAATCCCTGCACCACCAGCTTGCCATGTTATAAAATCAGTTTTGCAGACTTATTTGTTAATAAAATTTATTTTCAATTAATTTAAAAAAATAAAAAATTACAATATCATATGCACAGCCTAAATGTACTTACATTTACATAATTTTATGTAGTTAAAGTGAAAATTTTGTAAGCTGTGATTCATTATTATTATTATTATTATTATTCATGTTAAAACAATTATTACAGCTTGTTCATGAATATTAATACATTTTTCACATTTTTCTTAAGTTATATACATTTACAATGCTTACAAGAATTTTCTGTCTCTACATTTTCTTAAGTTTTAATTCATATTCTTGCAAATTTTGTATCTTCTGTTATAAATTAACTTCCTTTGGTCTAATTTGATTAATAAAGCAATAAAAGGATAAAGAAAAACAGTTCCTTGTTATTGTATTTTGTTCTTTGGTGACCTCAGTTAAACATAAAGCTTCATGTTTTCTTTTGTGTCAGGAATATCTTGTACATTAAGGGATGTAATGTGAGTATTGCTTCTTTCATGACCACCTTTTCTTGCAATAACTCGTTAAGAAATCCCAATCTGTTGCTAGAAGTTTCAAATGCTTTCCCTTCAGTCCAACTAGTTAGTCTATCCATTTCTACACTATCCAGAACTCTTAACAGCCATTCATCTATTGTGGGTAAGTCATCTGATTTCCACTTTTGCGCTATCAGGATTCTGGCAATGATGATCAAGTGTTCCAGTGTTTCCTTATCCATGATTTTATTTGTCATATTCAAAAGGTAGGTTTCTGGTAGCATATTAAAATTTATTTCTAGGATGTCATTTATCTTCCTGTGGATATTTTTTCCAGATCTTTTTTATCTTACCACGTGTCCACCACATAGGGTACCAGTTACCAGTTGCTTCTCCACATTTCCAACATTTACTATCTTTGTTTTTATAGACCTTTGCTAATTTTGATGGAGTCAGGTGCCATTTGTAGGCCATCTTTAGATAGTTCCCTCTAATATTTTACCATTTTGAAACTTGAAATGTATTTTTTTCTTGAATATTGCCAGCTTTCTAAATCTATAGTTCTTCCTAAATCTTTGGCCCATTTTTTCATTGTTTCTTTTCTGATTTCTTGTTCTTGATTTCTTTCCAGAAGTATTTTATAGATTTTTAATACTTGTTTTGATTCACATCCTTATAATAACACATCCAATTCATTTTTCTTCATTTCAAAGTCTATTTCCTTTTGATTGATTTTAAATATGTCCACTAATTGTTTATATATTAACCAGTGTCTTCTCAGTTCAAAGCTTTGATTTTTTTATTGATTTAAATACATATTGGCCTAAATCATTCTTTTTCAATATGTCTTTATATCTTATCCATCCCGTAGTCAATTTAGCCCTTTATAGCATGGCTTCTTGGGGTGATACCCATCCTGGTATTTTTGGATAAAAGATTGGTCTTATTATTTTATAAGTGGCAAGAATCAATTTACCAATGAAATGGTGCTCAAATTCTTTGTGTATCTTCCTTTATCATACCAGAGATATGTGTGCCACCCAAAACGTAAATTGAATCCTTCTAAATTTAGCAATTTGAGTTTTCTAATTTTACCCATTATGACAGCCTTACTAAAATGTTTGCTTGATAGTTTAGTTGCATATTGGGCAAATTACAGCCTCCATTTAATTTTGTATCTGTTACTTTCTTCCATCTTACTCTGGGTTTTTTTTCCTTCCCAGAGGAATTTTTTGAGCTCGCTATTCCATATTCCAAATGGTTTATTGTTGGTTATAATTAGAATACTTGTGAAGAGGAAGTTGAATTTTGGGAGGATTGACATTTAGTTGCAGCTATTCTGCCTAAGAAGGATAATTTCAGTTTTGTCCATTTCTACATGTCTTGTTGGATGGTTTTCCAAGTTGTTGAATAAGTCTGTGTTTTTGTTTGTCAGCCAGATGCCAAGGTATTTGGCTTTCTTGACTATTTTACAGTCGAATATTTCTTGTAGTGAATTGCTTTATTTATTTGTCATGTTTCTTGTTATAAACACTGGTTTTCCCTTGTTTATTTTAAAGCCTGCAATTTTTCCTGATCTTGTGAGTAAGTTCATTAGCTTAGTGATGCTTTCTATTGGTTCCGCTAGGAAAATTGTAAGGTCATTTGCATAGACCATAAGATTATATTCTTTGCCTTTAATTCTTCTTCCTTTTATCACTGGCTCTCTTCTTATAATATTATTTAGACTCTCTATTACTGAAATAAAGAGCAGGGTGGGCGGGGGGCATTCTTGCCTTGTCCCTTTTTGTCTTTCAGTAGTGTCAGATTTTTCTCCATTTATGATAACTTGCACATATTGATCTTTATATATGCTTTTTACCCAGCCTAGAAATTTTTCTCCCACCTCCATTTTTTTCTAAGATTTCTAGCATGCAGTCCCATTTGATGTTATCGAAAACTTTTTCAGCATCAACTACTAGTAAAGCAAATTTTATTGTTATTTTTTTCATAGTATTCAATCTGATCTAATACTACTCTTATGTTTGTCTTTAGATGCCTTGTTGGCAAAATGCCTGCTTGATCTTCATGTATTAGTCTCCCCAGTATCATTTTGAAGCTGTGATGTTTTCAAAGAAAACTTTAAAATAATTTTTTAAACATTTAATTTTTTTAAATTTTAAATGTTAAAAAATTAAAAACCTCAGACCTCTCCTTTCTCCTCCTACTGAGCCTCACCCAACTCGCACCATCTCTTTCACTGAGCTCCAGCTTTTTAAAGGAACATAAGTAACTGCCACAGCCCATTTCAGCCCAAAGGCAGATGTTGGGGAGCAGTGGTGTCACCCTCTCTTAGGGTAGAGAGATCTTGTAGCACCTCTGAGACTAACGAAAGAAAGAAGTTGGCAGCATGAACTTTCATAGACTGCAGTCTACTTCATCAGATGTGTTCAGTCTGCTTCTGAGCAAGTAGACTGTAGTCTATGAAAGTTCATGCTGCCAACTTCTTTCTTTCAGTTAGTCTCAAAGGTGCGACAAGATCTCTCTACATACTGATTCTACAGACTAACATGGCTACATCTTTGAATCCTCTCTTAGGGTGTCACCCAGTGCAGTCCACACTCCCCACAAACCCCTAGTATCTGTGAATGAGAAAAAAATAATTTTATTCTTCTTTTATCTACTCTACATACAATACACCAGTGGTTCTCAAATATTTTACCCTTGTGACCCCCTTTACATTTACTTGCAGACATCTTTTTCACACACACACACACACAATATAGTATATGGATGAAAACACTTTGTTTAGTGTGCATATTCTCATTCACATGTTTATGGATATTCATACTTTAATGTTTTTATAAGAAAATAACAGTCCTCCTCGCCTTTCTCTTCCCCTGCAGATCAGAACATATTTAAGAATCAGGGCCTTCAAGTCTCACACAGACACACAAGAAACTCTCACAAACCCTTGGAGGTCCCACTCTCCAGTTTGAGAACCACTGTAATACACTATATGCAGTATAAGAAGCCCCTGTTTATCTGACAGGTTAGGCACCAGAGAACTGTCAGAAAGTAGAATTGGTCGAAAAAGTGAGGCAAGGTGAGGATGCAATCTTAGAAGCATAATAATTTCTTTGGGTTCATCCTCAGTTTCCCAAAATAGGCACAATGAAGAGTCCTTGCTGAGTTGCAATCAAAATAAGTGATTTTTCAAAGCTTTGGGGCTTTCCTCTCCTTCCTGCCCAGAAAGGCCTTTCTTCCCCACCAAACAAGCAGAGCCATTTTGATGGTATTCAAACAGTCAGCCTCTCTGTCCTAGAGTGCTCCTAATCTGAATACCCAGTGACCAGGAAAGACATTACACAGCATCCTAACTGTGTGTAAATCTCCAGGCAATCTCTTCTGAAGAAGACTCCACAGCGCACCTGTCAAGCTGCTTGGCTTGACCGCCAATTCCTGCCTCCACCTGCCAGGCAGCGAGATCATCATTTCACCCTGCTTGAGCTCTGTTGCTGCCCTTATCTACGACAGCTGAACCACGCTCACCTTTCCTGCATCTATCTAGATCAGATGCCAGAAACCCAGCAGGTGCTGCCAGCTTCTACACAAAATGGGACATGGCTTTGCAATGACAGCAAAAGGAGGTGATTTTCCCTCACTGTCCTTCTTCCTTAAAGCACAAAGCATTACAAAAAAAAACTAAGGATACACAGTAAATACCCATTCTGTCACACTTTTTAATGCATTCCATCATAAATCTGTTTGTGCACTTTTTTTCCCTCTAAATCTTGCTGATTTTTAAATATGAACAATGTTTATTTCCCTGGGCAACATTCCCACAATAAATGCATAATTCCCTAATATATATATATTTTTATATATAGTTGACCTTCTTTTAAATACAGGTGATGATAATGATGACGATGATGGATTTATATACTGCAATTGAAATGCACAGATTTCCCTAATGTATGCATTTCTGTACACCATTTTTAGTATGGAATTGTATCACAGTCAAAGGAGCAAAGCTTAGGAAATGACTTCTTGTTGTTTTTGTGTGCCTTCAAGTCATTTCTGA
>CM034706.1:224263-234839 GCA_020142125.1 Phrynosoma platyrhinos
TACATGTGAAAGGGATCTAGGAGTCCTGGTAGACCACAAGTTGAACATTAGCCAACAGTGTGATGCAGCAGCTAAAATGGCAAATGCGATTTTAGGCAGCATCAATAGAGGCATAGTATCTAGATCAAGGGAAGTAATAGTGCCACTCTATTCTGCTTTGGTCAGGCCTCACCTGGAATAATCCTGTGTCCCGTTCTGGGCTCCACAATTCAAAAAGGATGTGGAGAAACTGGAGTGTGGCCAGAGGAGGGCAACTAAAATGGTGAAGGGTCTGGAAACCGTGAATCCCTATGAGGAACGACTTAGGGAGATGGGGATGTTTAGCCTGGAGAAGAGAAGACTGAGAGGTGATATGATAGCTGTGTTTAAATATTTGAAGGGATGTCATATTGAGGAGGGAATAAGCTTGTTTTCTGCTGCTCCAGAGAAAAGGACACAGAGCCATGGATGCAAGCTACAGGAAAAAAGAGATTCCACCTCAACATTAGGATGCACTTCCTGACAGTGAAAGCTGATCGAACGTGGAAGACGCTCCCTTGGAGATTTTGGCTCAGTCTCCTTCTTTGGAGGTCTTTAAACAGAGGCTGGATGGCCACCTGTCATTGGGAATGCTTTGATTTTGAGTTCCTGCATGGCAGAAGGGGGTTGGACTGGATGGCCCTTGGGGTCTCTTCCAACTCTATGATTCTATGATCATAATAACAACAGCAACAACAGTAATGCATAATCTGCCAGGAAGGCTGTGAGCAGATTATCCATTACTGGTGTCTTCATACAATTAAAAGTGATAGCAGGCAGTTTGAAAAATCTCTCTCTCTTTGGGACTTTGCAGACCGGCCTAAAGGGCTGGCCTGGGGGTGGAGTTGGGGCAGGGCAGCTACACACCGGCCTCCCAGACTCCATCCCAACCCCGTCCTAATGCCCACGGCTGTTTGCACGGCGCGTCGCGTTGCGTCAGGACTCCCTGAAAGGGCGCGGAAGAGCTGCGGCGCTGGCTCTTAGGGTGGCCTTTTGCCGCCCCTAAAAGGAGCGGCATTTTACCACTCTTTTTGGGGCAGCAAAAGGGAGGATCGGGGCCGCGGCGTGGGGTTGCTGCGGCCCCAATCCGCTGTTCCCCAGGGCGCCTCTGTGCTTTAGGCTGGTCTGCACCGGCCCTTTGGCTGCTTTCTCCCCAGAATCAGGATTGAAGGTGGCTTAAAAAGAAAACATGCACACAATAGAGTTGAAGCATGCAAAAGGCAATGTTAAAATGGAATTAGTGTTTGGGGTGCTGGGCTACAACTCTGGAGACCAGGGTCCGATTCCTGCTCAAGCATAATACCTGCCTCAAATCCCACAAAGGCAGGATATAAATCCCAGAAATAAATAAATAAACAAACCAGAATCCCCTGGGTGACCTTTGCCAAGTCACACTCTCTCAGCTTCAAAGGATGGCAATGGCAACCCCCCCCCCCCGAAGATGCCAAGAAACCCCTATCGTTTGCCTTAGGATCATGACCCTCCTTCCGGCCGGGCAGTGGCTGCCTGGACCCCAAGTCCCCTTCCTGGGAGGGCTCTGACCTGGTGTGGTGTTTGGGTCCTGGGCCCGCAGGCTTTCCCTGGCCGGACGGTGGTCCTGGGCAGCCGCCTTCTCCAATTCCAGGGGCACATGTTGGACCTTCGTCCCAAGGACAGGCGCAAGCTACTTGGAGGGGGGTCTTGATCTGGGGCTCCTGCCACCACTGTCCTGCATTCATGTATTGCCCTTGGGTCCCACGTCCTCCGTCCGTCCTGAGGAATCCGGGTCTCTGGAGCCTGGCGATGGGGGGGCTTTGAATCCGCTCTGAGTTTTCATTGGACCATCAAAGGACCTGGCTGGACCCGGCTGTTTCGGGGGAGAGGTTTTGGCACTTCTTGTAGGGCCTTTCAAGTTTGGACTGAAAGCCAGAGCAGATTAACCAGCCACATTGGCACAGGAGCCACCAGCTACCACCTGGAACGAGTGGCAAGCTCCTTCGAGGTTTGGACTAAATGCCAGAGCGCATTAGTGAACAGTTGCATGGGCTGAGATGGAGGGTGCAGGGACTCCTTGTCTGGCCTGAGGCAAGTGGCTTTGTCTTCGTCTTGCTTTTTCTGTCTGTAAAATGGGAACAGCGGAGGAACAGCGATTTGGGACACGGACGGTGCTGGGTGGTGGCACAAAATAGCATTCTGGGATGGTGTGCCTGTGTATGGAAGGGGGCCTATGTTTTTGTACAGCTTTTTTGTAAATTATACAATGTCTGTCGGGGGGAGGGTCCCTGTCCCAGAGGCAGGTGTGTGGGGGGTTTCCTTCCAACCTCTGGCCTCAGGCGGCCTGCATTCTTCCTCCACAGGATGAAACGTGTCGGCTGTGTAGGGCGAGTGGGAAGTAAAGGAAGGTTTGCAGGAGAAACCCGGTCCATCCTCTTGCGGGGTTTAGGGAAGTGTCACTCGTGATTTTGAGGAGGAATCCCTCTCTGTGTGACCGGCCATTTGTGTGTGGTGTGGGGCGGGGGCTGGGGCTGGGGCTGGGGGGGCAAGGGTGGTCCTGAGCCCAGACCTCCTCTCTGCAGTCCAGGAAGGCTCAGTATTGCCCTTCCTGAGCAGATGTTGCCAGATCAGGGCTGAGGGCCAGTGAGCTTTTGCCCCACTCTTCCTCCTTGTCAGCCAGCCCCCCCCCCCCCGTCGTTGTCTTGTTGCATTGTGCCCATGGGTCAGTCTCTTTCCTCCTTGGCAGTGGCAGGAGCCCCCCCTTGGCCTCCCCTCCTCTGGGCACCTCAGCCGTCCAGCCGTCCAGCGGGAGGAAAAGAAGGAGGGGGGGCTGGGGGCTGGGATGGAAACTGACCCGGTGGGCCGTAGAAACACAATCCCTGCCTTGCGGCTGAATAATTGAAGGGATGGTAATGCGGGAGTGTGTTTGGTGCTTGGCATTTGGCATTTGGGGGGTTTCAGAGACTCATTATCCTGACAGGCATTTGGGACCAAAGGGCTTTCAAGAGAGTGCTACTCTCTTTTAAACTGCACTGTATTTTTAATCTCCTTTTTTAAAAAAAAAAAATAGGATGGTATGTTTTACATTTTTTTAATATTGTGAATTGTTCAGTTCTATTTTAATGTTGACCTTTTGCATGTTTTTGTTGCAGCTATTGCCATTAGTAAGCCTCCTTCAGATCCACTTTTGGGCAAAGGTTGAGGTGTGGACAAAGAGCAGCCAAGCTGGAGGTCCGGTCTCCATGCCCTCCTTCCCCTCCTGATTGTCCCCTGCATCTGCCCCACCACCAGCCCCCTCCCCTCCCCTCCCCTCCCCTCCCTTCCCTGGGCAGTGGTCACTGGGTGCATCTGGCTCCATCTCTCTTTCTCTCTCTGCAGAGCCAGGAGGGAGGCAGGCAGGCGGTCAAGCAGTCTGGCCGGCAGCCTGGCAGCCCAGGGAAGGCCGCCCTCTCTGGCCCAGAGGCCTCTGGGGCTGTTGCTCCGCAAGAAGAGCATCGACTAAAAAGGGCAAGAGACTGCGGCAGCTGACGGCAGCCCCAAAGAATGCAGGAGGCGCGTGGGGGGCGGGCGGGCGAGTGGCGTGGCTGTGTCTGTGTCTGTGTCTGTGTTTGGCCTGCCCCGTGGCAGCTGTCCAGAGAGGCTGGTCCTGCAAGGGCGGGCACCCCCTCCCTGCACACACCAGGCAGCCAGGCAGCCAGCCAGCCAGCCACAACCAGCAGCAGCAGCACTCCTCATTTGCAGCAGCAGGAGCCTCTTCCATCCGCGCTGGAGGCATTCAGGGGAGGCTCCTCTTCCCTGCGGAGCAAGCAAGGGCTCTGGGCCTCTGTGGCAGAGATTAGCACTGATTGAATGGGCCCACGCTAGTTGGGACCCAGAACAGGATGCCAACCCTCTGGTGGTTTATTCTGGGATTGTTGTTTGTGGTGTGCTTTCAGTCCATCATGGGGTTTTCAGAAAGGGTTCACCATTACTTTCCTCTGAGGCTGAGAGAGTGTGACCTACTCAAGGTCTCCCAGTGGGTTTCCAGTGGCTGAGCGGGGATTCAAACCCTGCTCTCCAGTCGTAGCCCAATGCCCAGTCATTACACCACACTGACTCTTGCCTTCTGGGATGGTGCATAGCCGTTTCTGAGTTTCGTTGATGCGCCACTTGGTTCCCTGAGGCCGCAGGAGGACCCCCTGTGCATGGCTCCCCATGGAGCAGGAGGGCAGCGGGCACGTGGGCACCATCGGCTCCGCACGGTCAGCGGTCAGCAGAAGGGAGAGGAATAGCACAGCCGCTGCGGGACTTCGTGAGTGCAGGTTGACAGTGCGCGCGTGCAGTGAGGGATCGTGCCCAGCACTGCCTGCCTTTGTGTCCTAAGCTGGTGTCATAGAACCCTAGAAGAGCTGGAAGGGGACCCTTACCACCACCACCACCAAGGGCCACCCAGTCCAAGCCCCTTCTTCCTCTGCCATGGAGCCCTCCTCCCTGGGACAGACGGCCACCCATCCGGCCCTGTGCCTGCAGGCTAAGGCTTGGCTGGCACACATCGGCTGAGCCACAGAAAGACAGGCACCGTTATCGGGGGAATCCTCAGGTGGGAGGACTCTTCCTTGGGGAGCTCTGCACATTGCCTCTGGGGGGGGGCATTGTTTGGGGAAGTGATCCCATGGAAGAAACTGGCAAAAGCCCTCATGAGGGATTCCTACCCAAAAGGTGGCAGGGAAGCCCGAGGCCACTGTGGCCGGAAGGTTTTCTCTGCTTTCCTTCTCTGCTGTGTGGTCCTGGAAAAGGGGCAACATCTGGCGCTCTATGCCTTTGTGTGATGCCAGCTCTGCAGGACTGAGGTCTTGGTCTCTACAGATGTTGCTCATGGTAGAAGGGTTTGTAGGGAGTGCAGAACCCAGCATTATGGGTCAGGGATACAGTGTGTGTCTGTAGGGGATATTTGTCGTTACGTGCCGTCAGGCTGGCTGTGATTTCTAGAGACCTCCATAAGCAACAGCCTCTGCTCTTCTGCTCAGGTCTTGCAAGCTCAGGGCAGCTTCCGTTGTGGCTTCCTTGGCTGAATCTGTCCACCTGTAAGGGTGTCTCCCTCCTTTTTTGTTGCCTTCCGCTTGACCAAGCATCATTCTCTTTTCCTGTGAGTCCTGTCTTCTTGTGATGTGGCCAAAGTACGACCGTCTCCGTTTTGTGATCTTGACTTCTGTGGAGACTTCAGCTTTGGTTTGCTTTGAGATCCATTATAAGTCTTTCTGGCAGTTCATGATCTCCATAAACTCTCCTCCATCTCCACATTTCAAATGAATTGGGAGAGGGAGGGGTTGTGACAGGGTTTTTCCCCTCACTTTTGCGTGGATCCCAAAAGTGATATTGGAGAGAACAGGTTATTACAAAAAGCGCCAGACATTTGGGCTTCTGCCTTCTTTGTGATACCTGTTTGAACGGGAGGGAGAAGCAGCATCCAGTGGCAATTATCCCATTTCCTGGGTCTCCCATTTTGGGAGAAAAGTGGGATAGAAATCAGTCATTCAAAAGAAACATGCATCTGGCTGCCTGTGAAGGTTGCAGAATGCTCTGCAGAAGATACTGGAGAAAAGAAAAGGAGTTCTTTGCTGTGGATTCCCACTTAGGCCCCAGCCCTGGTCCTTCCAGTTGACCACAGTTCCCTTCACAGGCTAATGGCCTCCCTTCCATGGGGTGTGTGTGTGTGTAATTAATTAGGGACTGCTAGGCTGGTTCTTCCCTGACCTGCAGGGTTACCATTGCATTTTTGCTCCACGCCTGCATTTCTTGTTTTATGCAGGCTTTGCATTAAGATGCCTTTTGCTTTTCTTGTGGGTTTGTTGGGGGACACACACAGAAGGACTGCCTTTGCTCTTCCGTTTGGGTCTTTGGGGGGGTGATAGGAGAGCCCCCTCTCTGAGGGGAGGGGGAGAAGACCCCGTTGGCCTCTGCCCACCTCCTTTAGCGAGAGGGGCTCATGGAAGGGACTCTGGATGGAGACCCAGCCATTCAGCCATTCCTGGCTGCCCCCTCCTCCTGCAAAGAGCCAGGGGTGCCTTTGAAATGTCTGCCCCGAGTGTTGGATCTGCTCCGGTCCCCCTTTGCTTTTGTCTGCCTTCTGGGGTCCCTGGAGAAGGAAGGGAGGAATGATGAGGGATTTCATTTGCTGCTTCCATTTTCAGAGCAACTGGATGGAGAAGGTTCACAGATACTGGAGCACAGGATAGGAATCACAAAGCCTGCTCAGTATTATTGGACTTCAAATCCCAGTAGCTTCCCTAGCCACCTCAGGGTGAAGGATGCTGGGAGTTACAGCTCAACAACATCCAAAGGAGGGGTGCTGCGGGGTTCCCACCACTGCTTTAGCACAAGGCCTGGGACTGCTGGTCTGTGTTCAAATCCTCCATCTCCAAAGAAGAATCTGGGGCCTTGGTGGCTGGCAGAGGAACTTTTGAACTAAGGAAGGTGATACGGGGAAGAGGTGGTCTGCCTTGGTCTCCTTGGAAGGAAGCCTCCAGAGCGTGAGGTGGTGACACCCCCAAAAAAGCCATATATTCTGTTGGATATTCTCCTTATGGTGGCTTTCATTCGTGGCACACTCACACGGATTTGATAATCGGAAGTTTCTCTCTCATTTCTCAAGGTGGCAGAATATCTGTGCCTATGTCTCTGTCCCCATGAAGCAGATCTGTTCACCCCATCTGTTCTTATCTCGGCCAGCCCTCCTTATCTTTTGCTGGCGTTTCCTTCCCTGACTCGGAGTGGCACTTCTGGGTGCAATAAACCCATAAAACTCTACAGCTTCCTCCACCGTTATGCAAGAGCAGAGAAAACCTTTGGAACCAGGAGGGTCTCTCAGAGAAGGTCCCTCTAGGCCGCCATGAGGCGTCCTTTGCCCCCAGGGCCTTGGAAGTGGGGGCCCTGGCGCAGGGACCCCAAATGGAGATGGAGGAGGAGGAGGAGGAGGAGGAGAGATGGTGCTGAGGATCAAGGTCCCTGGCAGGGGCTGCTTGGCATTTATTTCCAAGGCGCTTTAAGCGCAAGCTCAATCCTTGAACCTTGGGGTCCTTTGCAGGAGCAGCGCCACGAGGGCTGGGACCACCCCATGCGGTCGGTCACTCATGCTGCCACCCCCCTGTGCCAGTCAGGCCGCCTCAGCCCTGGTGGGGGTGGACTGTTCCTGCTGACCGGAAGCCCGTTCTAGGCCTGGTGGGGCCACTGGCCGAGTGGAAGAGGAAGGTTGCCCACTTTCCCACCCGGCCAGAAGCCCCAGAAGGCAGACCCTTCCTGCCATCAGTCGCTGGTGCCACGTGGCGGCCTTTTCCAGCTCTGGTGGAGCTGCTGCTGGGTAAGCAGGAAAGAGAGGCGACTTGCTTTCCTGACCGGCCAGTAGACCCACCAGGCCGGGAAGGAGCTGCTGGGCAGTGGCAGCACCCACCCCCGCCAGTGGCCGCAGCCGATTGACCGCGGGGGGGTGGCAGTTGGAGGCGTCCCCGGTGCAGCCCATGCTCCCTGCACCCCGTAGCGATGCCCCTTCTTTGAGGAACTCCCTTGCAGTGCATTTCCCCAAAGCCTTGGGCCGGCCTTCTCTCTTTTGGGATGGCCGCTGCAATTCTCTCATGTTCTCTTGGGGGGCTGATGTTGGGGGCCTCTGGAAGGGCTGAGGTGGATGCTGGTCTTGGTTGCTCCCCTGCTGGGAGCCATGTCCTGGGGGCCAGGTTGTGGCGTGGGGACACACACGCTGCCCTTTCCAGGGTCTGGCTGGAAGGGGTTTTAAACTCTGCTCGCCTGGGAGCTGTTTGAAGGTCTTGGGAGCCCCACGCCTGATTGGGGTGTTTCCGTATCCCTTCTTGATCCGGAGGCTCTCCTCCTCCTCCTCCTCCTCCTGCGTCTTCCTCTCTGTTACCTCTCTTTTCAGAATAATGCTCCCCGCCGTACACCCAATTCGCCAGATGCGCCCCTCGGCTGCCATGGCACGGCACGGATCTTGGTGGCTCTCTGGGCCCACCGCCGACCGTGTCCTTCGTGTGGCCAGAAGGGCGAGAGGGCAGCTTGCCTCCTGCCATGAAAAAGTTGCCGTTGTTGTTGTTGCCGCCCTCGTTATTGTGTGTCTTCAAGTTGTTTCCAGTTTACGGTGACTCTAAGGCGAACCTATCATGAGGTTTTCTTGGCAAGATTTGCTCAGATGGGGTTTGTCTTTGCTTTCTTCCCCTGAGGCTGAGAGAGTGTGACTCTTGAGGTCACCCAGGGCGTTTCCATGGCAGAGCAGGGATTCGAAGCCTGCTTTCCCAGCGTCCCAGTCCAACACTCAAACCAAAGCGCCAAGCTGGCTCTCCAAATACGGGTTGCACGCCCCTGATCCGGAAATCCAAAAAACCCCAGCCCCAAAACTATTGGCTGCCAGCCGCCCGCCTCCACCTTCGATGCCAGTCCGGAGAGAGATGGGAGGATCTGTGAAATGGCGGAAATCCAAGCGTGGTGCTTGGTGCGAATCCACACCTCCCACCATTTCACAGATCCTTCTGTCTCTCTCCAGCCTCACAAATGCAGTACGGGCAACTTGTGTTTTCCGAAATCCAAAACATCCCGACTCTGGAATGCTTCAGGTCCCAATGATTTTGGGTAAGAGAGAGTCAACCTGTACTTTCCAGTTTTCTCAGCCTTGATGAGAAACAGTGTCAGGAAACATTGGGGCATCTCACCGTTAGTCAAACATGGTGAGAATTTTTATAATTCAAGGATTTCTTTGCCAAAAAAAGAAGAAGAAGAAGAAGAAGAAGAAGAAGAAAGTTTGGGCAAACCCCCTGATTTTGTGCAAAATATTTTTTTCACAATAAAATATAACATTGATATGGAAAATAGTTTATTCTGTACTTGAGATGATGAAGCCTAACACTGAGAAAATGGTCAACCACCGTGAGAAATTTTTCATAATCTGGGACTTCTTGGGGGAAAAAAACCCCCAAAATCTTTGGAGGGTGGTTGCAAAACAAGTTTTGTGCAAAAAACAGACAGTACTACACAGAAATGGCTATTTTGCCCAAGATGCTCTCTTTTTCTGCACAGAAGTGGGGATGGGGGTTGCACAAAACCTCAGGATTTTGGCGTGCGTCAGTTGCCCCTTGAGCTGTAAAAAGCCCCCCCCCCATATGAAATCCCTCCTATTTGCCCCCAGCAGGGAGAAAACTCTTGAAACGATTTGTGCTTCTCTGCTAGGGCAACGTGAGCAGGATTCCCACCCGCCTCCTCTGTGCTGGAGGCTGGAAGGAAGGGGGTCCGGGCCGCCCCAGTCTGTCCTCCTTGGGCCCAGTGCCCCCTCCGAGTAACACCCCCCCCCCATTTTGCCCTCCTTGCAGGTGAGGCATCGCCAGTCCGGGCAGATCATGGTGCTGAAGATGAACAAGCTGATGAGCAACCGGGGCAACATGCTCCGTGAGGTGCAGCTCATGAACCGCCTCTCGCACCCCAACATCCTCCGGTGAGGCTCTGGGCCGGATGGCTCTCCTCTGGCGTCGGTGGGGATTGGACCATTTGGAGAAGCTTCTTCCCTGCCACCATCCCTGGTGCCCCGATGCCCCTTCCCTGCCCCAAAGCCTGCCACAGCCATGGCACCGGTGGGTGGCGCTGCCCCTTCCTCCAGGAGTCTGGGACACGGCTTCCTCTGGGGCTGACGAAGGAGCCCCCTGGGCCTGTGACCCCCTTGGCCTTTGTCTTTCCTGTCGCTGAGGACTCCTTCACGTTGCCCACCCCAACGGGAGGCCAGAGGACCAGGCACTCCCTGCCCCCTGCAGAGTCTGGGTTTGTGGGGCATCTCTGCCCTTGGCCCCCCACCATCTCCCAGGCCCAGGTGGCTCCCACCATTAAGCCCACAGATGGTGGCCGTGGAGAAAACCAGCTGCCTGTTCTCCAAATGGTTGGGAAGCCAAGTGGTGCCCCTGTGCCCTCTGAGTCCTGGCTCCCTGCCTTCTCCCCAAAGTTCCTGGCAGTTCCCAGGGTCTGCATCTTCCCCCCCCAGATACCGGTAATGGCCCTCTCAAAATGAATTTGTAAGGCACTTTATGCCCATAATTGCAGGGAGGAGGTTGCTGTTCCCATTTTACAGACTGGAAACAGGCTCACTGGCACTCACTCACTCACTCCCCTTGGCTTTGTGGTGGACGGGGTCTCCTGGGTCCAGGGCTGGTGGGGGGCTCAGAGGCGGCCGGCGGGGGGGCCATCACCAAGGAGGGAGGGTTCGGGGGAAGGGCCAGAATCTTTTTTTTGGGGGGGAGCCCCAACCTACTTCTATTTGCCTCTATGTCTGTCTGTCCCTCCCAGGTTCATGGGCGTCTGCGTCCACCAGGGCCAGCTCCACGCCTTGACCGAGGTGAGAAACGCCTGTTTTCCAGCCTGAGGAGGGGATTTGTGATAAGGCACCTGGGGAAGCGGTTTCAAAAGGTTGTTATTGTAGAATAAGAACCATTGATGGTCCAAAAGGGCCACCAGTACAATCTAGTAGATGGGAGTGGAGTGGAGCAGCAGCTTTTTGGGGGGTGGGGCAGTGGCCAGCCCAGGAAGAAGGGGAAGGAAGGAGGTCCCTGGGCTTAAGTGGGGGGGG
>CM034706.1:234939-250754 GCA_020142125.1 Phrynosoma platyrhinos
GTGCCCCGGCTCCCCACAGCAGCGTCTTTGGAGTTGCAGGGAGCCCTGTGGGTGCAGAGGGCCTGATCTGGGACGCAGGCCCCGCTCAGCACCCTACTTTCCCACCCTACTAGGCTGACGTCTTTGCCTACGGCATCATCCTCTGTGAGACCATCGCCCGCGTGCCGGCAGATCCAGACTACCTGCCCCGCACGGAGGTAAGCCCCCCCCCCCCCCGGTCCTTTCTGTGACTTGCAATGGTCCGTCTTTCATGGGGAGCAGCAGCCTTTGCCCTGGGGGGCAGGGGCAGTTTTTGAGAGGCCTAGAGCGGCCGTTCCAGCCCCAGAGGAACAGGAAAGAAGGCTGAAGGTGAGGCTGCAAAGGGCGCGGAGGGCTCACCTTGGGCAGGAACTCTTCCCTGCATCTGCATATCCCACAAGTAAGATCAGTTCAGCCAATTTAAAAGAATATAAAATATTGTTTTGAAAGGGTGCGAACACATTAACACAATTTTACAAAGCATGCACATATGCAGATATTTGTAAAATCAGCTGGGCCCCCGAAGGCTCCAGTGGAAAGCATATTTATAAAGCTCGGTGCTAGAATGACCACTGCACCGAAGCCGATTGGGCCTCTGATGTGGGGCGGGAGGGGTGGTTCCACGGCCATTTGGGAGTGAGGGGTGCCACAGTAGAGGAGGCCCTCTGCCATGTCCTCCGGCAGCTCATGGCCCACCAGATAGGAGACCGAGGGGGCCTGTCTGCATCCTCAGGTGGTCATTGGCACGGAGGGAGAAACGGCCTTCCCATCCTGTGTGAGCACCAGCACCAGGTTCCCTCTAAGTATCGGTGTGTATGTGTGTGTGTCTGTCTGTCTGTCTTAAAGGAAGGCCACCCGGGGGTCCCAAAGCCCTTCTGGACGCTTGGCTAAGACCTTGGCGCTGTGGTGGCACCTTCCAGGGAGGAGACTTGGGCTCGGACTTGGCCAAGAAGGGTTTCCCCTACAGCTGTGGGCGAGGGACAGGCACAAACAGGATGTTCAGAAATGGACAGGCCCTGCTTCCCTTGCTCAGTGGGCAAGATGGGCTGCCCCCACCCCGATTTCCTTGGCCTGGTGGGCTTTGGCCGGAGGGGCCTTGCGCACCGGTTGAAGGCCTTGGAGCACCAGCATCACTGCAGGATTGCCCTTTTGCTGGGAAAATCTTATTCCGCTTGTGGCTCATTTTTAGCCATTCTAATTCGGTGCGTTTGATGGCATTTAGAGTCATAGAATTCCAAAAGCTGCCAAGTCAAAGAGACTTTTAACTGCATTTTTTAAAAAAGCTTCCTATTGCAATTTTTTGGTGGGTTTCTTGTTACCCTAGTAGTTCCCTGCCTTGGATGCTGAACGTAGGAAGGCAAGACTTAAATCAGGGGTTGGCAACCTTTTTTGCAGGGGGGGAGATGGTGTTGGGGCCAGCGCGCACACGCACACAACTCCCACTGTTGTGTGCATGTGCGCGCGCATGGTGGCCGCCATTTTTGGAAACAAAATGGCACCCTCTGCTTCACGCGCGAGTGCGCATGACGACAGGGTGCCATTTTTACGGCCTTGGGGGCTCCCCAGGAGGGCTCCCTCGACCACGCCAGGCCTCTCCGAGGCCCGGCGCGGCTGCGGGGGTCCTCCAGGGCTGCGAAAGGCGGCGGCAGTGGTGGCAGGACCAGGCAGGGGCCGGTCCAAAGGCCTCCGCGGGCCAGGTGCAGCCCGTGGTCCTTGGTTTGCCGACCCCTGACTTAAATGGAAAGAGCAGGAGCCTCTATTAGGCAGCATGGTGTAGTGGTTTGTGTATGGGAATAGAACACTGTGAGATCAGGGCTTGAATTCCAGCTAGGCCATGGAAACCCACTGGGGGACCTTGGGCAAGTCACACTCTCTCAGCCTCAGGGGAAGCGAGGGCAACCCGCCTCTGAAGACATCTTGCCAAGAAACCCCCGTGATAGGTTCACCTTAGAGTCTCCGTAAGTCGGAAACAACATCAGCCAGATAACATTGGTAACAAAAGCATTCATGTGTGGATGCCTGAGCCCATGGAGCAAGCTGGCCCTGAGGGCTCCCATCCTCTAGCAGCTCAGTCTCAGCCTTTCTTTCCCCTTCCTTCCTTCCTTCCTTCCTTCCTTCCTCCCTCCCTCCCTCCTGCAGGGAGTTCCCCAGGCATTTAATTACAGCCCTTCCCTTTGCAAAGGTGCCAGGAAAGGAGTTAATGAGTCTTCTTTCTCCTCCTCTCCCTCTTGTGGAATGCGCCTGGAGGTTTAAAAGAGTCTTTTGTAAGCAAATAGAAGATTGTTTGTGCCATTTAATTGAGGGCTTGCCAGTGGGAGGTGGGCCTTCCTTCAAGGGAGCTCCCCTGGCTTTCTGCAAGTCAGCTCTTTTGCTTCTGGAGGTTGCACAGGACTAACACAAGAGAGGCATGATCAGATCTCCAGTTTCCTTATAAACCTCAGTTTGGTCCAGGAAGGGGCACACGGTCCCAGCATCTGTCTCATGCACTAGTAAATATAAAGCTATTCTCTTGAAAAGCAGGACTTGCCTGTTGGGTCTAGATTGCTTCAGACAGATGTTTTCTGGACCTGAGTAATTGGGGTTCCCTTGAGGCAGCCGGTGGGCAGAGCGCCCACAACGTTCAGTGTGTAGTTTGACCCTGAACGTTTCTTTGCGTTAGGGCTGGGGAGTTGCAAGAGGTTCCAGGGGCCATCCAGTCTGACCCCATTCTGACATGAAGGAAGACACAGTCAAAGCACACCCTGTGACTGATAGCCTCTGCTTAAAAACCTACAACGATCAACTGAATTTTAAGTCCAAACAGTTTCCGAAATGGTCCCCTAAGTGCTCTGGCATCCTCAGAGAAAGAGTGGCTTACTCTTTGGCAAGTGGGAGCCATTGGCCCCTGCCAGGTGGACTCCTGCTTGGGTTGTTGCCTCTGGGGAATGGGGTCAGGATCAGGATCAGGAGGAAGCCTTTGCAGCATCAGCCGCTGAGCCGCATCTCCTTGGAACTGGGCCACAGACTTGCTGGGGTGCCCTGATAGCCAGCTGGTGCCCGGGGCACCTCAAAGACCGGCTGGGCAGGTGGGTGCGGAGGACAGGTGTGCCTGGCGAGAGTGGAGCCTCTCCCAGGGCTGGGTGCAACAGGAGGGGAATAAGTGGGCCTTCAGGGAGATTTCAGGCTGTCCTCTGTCCTCTGTCCCCTGCCCACCCCCCACTTTCCCTTCCTTTGGGTGTGTTCTGGCTGCCTGAAAGCAGACTGGCCCTGGCCACTGTCTGGCTTCCTTTTGGGTTCAGGGTGCTGAGAGGCAAGGCCCGAAATGGCTGAGGACTTTGGCACATGAAAGAGGTCCTCCTTCTGCCCCAGATAAACGCTTGCATCAAGAGTGGGACTCACTGGAGGGGTCCCCTGCGCTTGTGGGGTCCGTGGGAGGAGGGCCTGCTCAGGGACACACACACACACCGGTTGTAGAAGGGACCCCCGTTGCCCACTGACCGGTGGGCAAACCCGCCCCCGCCCCCATTCTGGTGCCATTCTGGTGCCATTGGACGTCATTGGTCTCACCCATGTCTGCACCGGTCTTATGCTTTTAGATTGTCTTTGACTCTTTTAACTGGTTGTTAATGTTGCTCAGTATGTCTTCCTAAGTAAAACATTTTATTATTTGGTTTTACATTGATTGTTGTTGTTACTTTGTGTTTTCAAGTTGTTTCCAACTTATGGCAACATTAAGGCAAACCTATCACAGGGTTTTCTTGGCAAGTTTCCTCAGAAGGGGTTTGCCTTTGTCATCTCTGAGGCTGAGAGAGTGTGACTTGCCCAAGGTCCCCCCATGGATTTCCATGGCCAAGCGGTGATTCAAACCCTGATCTCCAGAGTATAGTCCAACACTCACAGCACTACGCCACATTGGCTCTCTGAATTTTGTCATGTGCTGCCCTGGGATCTTTAGATACTGGGCACTATTTAATAATAATAATAATAATAATAATAATAATAATAATAATAATAATAATAATAATATTTCATTTAAAAAAGGAGGGCATGGGATGGGGTGTGGGGCCATTGAGCTCCCATGGGGGTCTTTTTTTTTGGGGGGGTGGATGCTGCTTTCCCCAAGGGGAGCTAGCTCCCTGTGGAAATTGGGCAGAGGAGTGGGGCGCCCTGTGCCCTCCGCGTGGCACTTGCCCTCGTGGCCCTCTGGCCGAAGGGTCTCCCTCCGTTGAGAGGAAAGGGTCCGGGGGACGTGAAGTGACCCCAGTGTAACAGGAGGGGAAGCGGCCCTTCTTGGAAAGGCTGCCCCTTTGTGGACTATGTCTCCCAGAATCCTTCACGCTGCCTGGGAGATACTGGGCATCCGGACAGGATGATGGGGAATACAGTGGCTTGGAGAATCCTGACTTTGGTGCTCAGTTGTATATCTTTACTCTTTAGGATCTTTTCTAGCTATTTCATGGCTGCCCTTCCCTTACCTAGTCTTTTCAAGAAATGTCTGTAATTTCCTCTCTGGGAATTCTTCAGCTATTTCTGTCTTACTATTTTGTCGTCTGATAGGCGACCCTAAAGTGAACCCATCACAGGGTTTTAATGCCAAAATTTGATCAGAGGAGGTTAGCCATTGCCTTCCCAAGGCTGAGAGAGTGTGATTTATAGTTTTTGTGGGTTTTTCGGGCTGTGTGGCCATGTTCTAGAGGAGTTTCTCTCTGAAGTTTTGCCAGCATCTGTGGCTGGCATCTTCAGAGGGGAAAAAAAAAGAGTGTGATTTGTTTTATGACTAAGGAGGACTTGAACCCTGGTCTCCAGAGTCGCGGTCCAACACTCAAACCACAACATCTAGGATGAATTCATGCACTTCTTCGTTGGTCATTATTTTTGTTTCCTTCTTATTTAGCATTAAGCCTACCTTAGCACTTTCATCTTTGACCTTTCTTAATCAATGTTCCAGGTCTGTGATGTTTTCTGCTAGTATTATTAAGGTGTTGTCAGCATATCTTAGGACGGTTGTCCTAGTTCCTTCCTCCTGCCTTTACTCCTCCTCCTCCTGAGTCTACACTTGCTTTTCTTACCATATTTTCTGCATATAATTTGAATAGGTAGAGTGAAAGGATGCAGCCTTCTCTGACCCTTTTGCCAATTGGGAGCCATTCTGTTTCTCCATCTTCTGTCCTGACAGCGGCTTCTTGTCTTGAGTTCAGATTCCTCCTCTTCAGGACTGTCAGATGTATTGGCACTCCCATCATGTCTTTAAGGGCCTTCCATAGCCTTTCGTGGCCCATGCAGCCAAAGGCTTTGCTTTATAGTCTATGAAGCACATGCGGATTTCCTCCCGTAATCCATTGGTGCCTGAATCCCGCTTGTGCTTCTGGGGTTTCTCTCTCCAAAGAAGATTGGGATCTGTGCTGCAAAACTTTGCTCTTGTGGGAGATTAATGCAGAGGTCCTGTTGCGTCTCCTTTTTGTGGATAGGAATGAATATTGATCGCTTTCAGTCTGTGGGACACTGTTTTGTTTTCCATATTTATTGGCATATTTCAGTTACAGCTGAATTTGATTCTGACGTTGTGGATTTTAGTAATTCTGTTGGTATGTCATCTGTTCCTGATGGTTTATTCTTCCCAACTGTTTTTGAGTGCTGCTTTCACGTTGGTTTTCAGAATTTGGCATTTTGGAAAGCGATGGCGTTGTTGTTGTTGTTGTTGTTGTTTTGTACCTAGAAGTTGTTTCTGACTCATGGCAACGCTCAAGTGAGCCTATCATGGAGTTTTCTTGGCAAGGTTTGTTCAGAAGAGGCTTGCCATTGCCTTCCTTCGAGGCTGAGAGAGTGTGACTTGCCTAAGGTTACCAGTGAGTTTCTTGGCAGAGCTGGGAATCTGACCCTGGTCTCAGAGGCACAGTCCAAGGCTCAAACAATTACCCCACACTGCCATTACCCCACATAATGAACCAATGGGTGCGCTCCCTGAGAGGAGGGCGCCCGCCCGCCACCTTGTGGCCAGGATCCGCACTGCGCCAGTCCTTCCCAGCATCCTTTTGGGAGAGTTTGCTCAGAGTTGGCAGCAGGACTTCCCTCCGACCTGGCCTGACTGTCAAGAGCCAAATTGCAGTTGTGGGGCTGCCCCTAACATGGCCCTGAGCAGGGAGGGCTCCTGGGATGGAGAGCCAGCTGCCTTCTCTTCCCCGGACGCTCCTCACGAGCATTGAAGGCCTTCCTTCCCTTATCTGATCCAGCCTCTCCTTGGGCTGGCCCTCGGGTTAATCTCTCCATGTTATTTTACACACACACACACACACACACACACACAGGCCAGCAAGTTGGCTTCAGCTAACTATGAGGCCTCCAAGAGAGTCCATCCTTTGGTTGTGTGGACTTGCTTTCCATTTAACCAAGCATTCCTGCTTTTCCCAGTGAGTCCTGTTTGCTCATGATGTGTCCAGAGCATGAGAGTCTGTTAAGTTGTTCTGGCTTCTAGAGCGAGTTCAAGTGTTGATTTGTCCTTTTGGTGGTTTGTGGTGTCAGAAGAATGTGACAAGAGAGGGTTGGTTGGTGGCAGTAGGAGTGATGGCCAGAGGGAATGCCCCCATCAGGCCTTTGGGGACGGGTGTGTGTTTGTGGTGTTGGCTGTTGTCTCCCATTACCAAGTCAGCCTGAAAGAGAGCCCTCTGGGAGCCCTCCTGGTCATCGCCTGCCCTGCTCAGGTCTTGCAGACTCAGACCAGCCATGGCTTCGTTGATTGAATCCCTTGGCCACCTGTAATGGGGTCTCCCTCTTTTCTTGCTGCCTCCTGCTTTGCCAAGCATTGCCGTCTTTTCCAGTGAGTCACATCATCTCATGATGTGTCTAAAGTGCAACAGCCTCAGTTGAATCATTTTGGCTTTTAGGGAGACTTAGGGCTAGGATTGCTCTTGGATCCATTGATTGATCATTGGGTGGCCCACTGTCCGCAGAACTCTCCTCCAGCACCCCATTGCAAACGCGTGGATTTTCTTCTGCTTTCTTTCCTGCCTAGCTTTCACAAAGTGGACATGACTCTGATTTGGTATTTAATGATATATTTTTTAAACTTGAGTGTTTTCCCAGCTCCTTCATAGCTGCCCTTCCTGGTCTTCTTCTGGTCTCTTCCTTGCGCTCTCCCTGTTGGTTTCTCCTTTTGGCTGAGGAGTGAGTCTCGGTATCCACAGCACCATTTTCCTCCAGCGCCAGAGTCTCCCGAGAGATGCACCTCTCTCGATGAATCCTTTTCACGCTCCTTCTCTCTCCTCCTCCCTCTGTTCCCCCCCCCACAGGACTTTGGGCTGGACGTGGCCGCATTCTGCAACCTGGTGGGGTCGGACTGCCCAGCAACCTTCCTCCAGCTGGCCTTCCACTGCTGCAGCGTAAGACCCCCTGCCCCCTCCCCTGGGTGTCTCTGGGGGGGCGCTTGGAGATGGGTGGGCAACCGCAGAGGGGTCAGGGGGCATTTCTCACCCCACACACCCCATGAGGGCTGCCCTGGTGCTTCATGTGCAAACAGAAGAGATCCCATATCAGTGCAGATGGTTGCATTTTCAGCCATTTTTTTGCTATTTGCGGGTGGAGGTTGGTGACTTGGGATGGGTTGGAGAGTCCGCCTATACATTAGGAAGACCTTCCTGGGAGTAAGAGATGTTCAGCAGTGGAACGGACAGCCTTGGAAGGTGGTGGCCTCTTTTTGGTGGGAGGTTTTTAAGAAGAGGTTGAATGGCCTCCTTGCAGGGGTGCTTGAGCTATGGGTTTCCTGCAATGTGGGGTGGATTAGATGGCCCTTGGGCTCCCTTCCTCTTCCTCTTCTGAGTCTAAGGTCCATTTTCATCACCTGGAGCTCCTTCCTAACTGCAGGTCCTCACTCACAGGAGCCCCGCACCCACGCCATGCAGACACGCGGCTCAAGGCCCACTCACTCCGCACCCACCGAATCCCTGCTAAACACAACACCAGGAGGGTTTTCCACGGAGGCCGGAGGGCCGTTCTTGGCACACATGAGCCGTGGACTTGCTGCTCTGGGCCCAGGGGATGGACATCATGGTCCTGGGGGGGGGTCCCTTCCTTGTCTGTGGAGGCTGTTGCTCAGAGTGCCTCTCTCCTCTCCCCTTGCCCCCCAGATGGAGCCCACCTCCCGCCCCTCCTTCCTGGAGGTCACACAGCGCCTGGAGGCCATCTTGGAGCAGCAGCAGTGGTGGCAGCAGCACCAAGCAGACCCCGACTTCTCTGGCATCCCTGCCGCCTCGAAGAGCTCCGGCAGCCGGAGGAACCTCCCGGGGAGCCCAGCGACTCTGCTGAACGGTACCCATGCCCAAAAGCAGATTCCTGAATGCCAGGCGTACTCTGCCTTCAGAGTGCTGCCGCCCTTGTTTGCTGCCTTTGTGGCTTAGGACTTTTTGTTTCGAAGAAGATTCTACAGATGGCCTTGGGTGCCAATAATAATGGAAGACAGGACACTCACCCTGTTTTAAAAAGGGCATGAAAGTAATACCTGGTCCACCTAAGCGGTGGCCCATGTGAACGCTGGCCGGCCTCTCCTGCCCTGGGGTAATGCCAGAGCCTGCGCTTTGCTCAATGCTCCTCTCTCAGACTTGTGGGGGATGCGGGTGCAGAGGTCACCTGAGTTCAGGAACTGCCGTGCATGACTTTTCATAGGTTTTGGTGCCAAGCTAAAAACAGGAAAAAGCTACCTTTGGCAAAAGCTGTCCAATGGATTCAGCTTCCATCTCTTGCATTGAGCCGTCAGTTTCCATTTTGTGGCCCCTGGGCGTCAATGGGTTTCCACCTCCAAATGGCCCCTGACTAGGCATGCAGGCCTTTGCATACTTATTTCATTCCCACATGCAAGAATATATCTCCCCACTTTGTAAGAACCTGCACAGTTTTTGAGCACTGTTTGTACTTCTGGATTTTGTTGTGGAAAATTTGTTTCTGAAAATTTACATGTAGTTGTCTGGCACAAAAAGTGTTTCTGGGCAGAAAATGTTTATCTTTAATCTCCATGCAAATATACTGGGTTTTTTTGCAGAAAACACATGCAGCAAAAGAACATTTGGTTTTCTGCATAGGGATCTTTGCATTTGCACTTGTATACACTTGGTGCTAATTGTGCAGCTTTATTTCTGCAAATACACTGATTCCTACAGAGGAAAAGCACATGTGGTTCTTTTGCATGTATGTATTTCCTGCATTTAAGGGGAAAAATTATTTTGCTCAGCAATCTGTGTATTTTGTTTCCTTACAACATACTGTTTGTCCCAAAACACTTTTTCTATGCAGGAAAGTCACTTGGATTTCAGCACAAATTTCCCCCAGAGTAGAGAACCTCATGGCCTTTTCTTCCTTTTCCTCCCTGGGGTATCGGGACACCCTTTTATCATTAGGGATGCAGATGTTATCGTGTGTCCTTGCCTCATGGGGTGCCATGTCTGTTCTGCCTCTGCAGGTCAAGCGCCAAAGGACACCGCCTTCCCTCGGACCCCCTCCGGCCTCCCGGGCCAACATCTACTGCCCCCGGATCAGCGTCTCTCCCGCAGCCAGTCGGACATGTTCCCTCAACGGCCGGCCGCCTCACCTGGCCTCACCCAGGGCAGCACCCCACAGCGTGTCAACCCCTTCTCTCAGCGGCAGGACTTGAAAGGTGGCCGGATCAAGCTCTTTGACACGCCCAGCAAGTCCTTGATCTCACTGACCTTTGACCTCCCACCCCCTTCGCCTTTCCCGCCAGGCACCCCCATCACCCCGGAGCCGGCGGTGGAGGTGCAGTGTGACTTCTCAGATTTGTCTGCAATGACCCGCAGGTGCCGCTCCCTCCCGGCCTCCCCAGAGCTGCCCCGCCGGGGGCAACCCCGCCCAGTTCCCCACAGCAGTGCCAATGGCCTCCTGGCCCTGGACTGCAGCCGCCTGGAGACCCCCTCCTCCTCTGGCACTGAGCCGATGGACTGCCGCCCTGATGCCAGCCCTGACCCAGAGCCCCCGGACGCCCCACCAGCTGCCTCGCCGGCCCCTCCACCACTAACCAACAGCAACTTCATCAGCACGGCTGTCTCCAGGGCTCAGCCATGGCCCCCCAACGGACTCCTCCTGAACAATAACAACAAGCCCCCCCACGGCTGGGGCGGGGTGTTGTCAGAGCTGAGCGTGCCCCCCACCATGGGTGACGCCGTGCAGGCAGAACACGCAAATGCGGCCCTGGCCCTGAGCGGCCTCGAGAGCGGCAGGGGCAGCACCGGTGGGGGCGGCGTGATGGAGCAGGACGAGGTGCTCTCCTGCCCGGCCTGCTGTCTTGGCCCCTTCAGCTTCAGCTTTGCCTCTGTCTGCCATCGGCCGAGCGCCAACACCCCACGCTACCAGAACCTCAACTGCGAGGCCAAGAACCTACAGTGCCCAGAAGGGCTTCCACAGAGACCCCTCCACAAGGGCCTGGGGCCAGGGCTGTCCAAGCCCAGCCTCAAGTTGCCCGAAGCACAGTCCTAAGGTTGGCCGAGCGGACACTCTGCCAGCGTCTGCCGGGGAAGAGCTGTGAGTCCACGAGGGACCCTATTAGCCAGCCTCTGTGCCCTTCAATGTCCCTCTTTCTCCTCCTCTTCAGTCAGCCTCAGGGATCCGGCGGCGTAGGAAAAGGATTGCTATGGCAATGCTCAGTCTGCTGGCCTGTTCCTTGCCCACGGTGGGAGCCATGTTGGAAAGCAGCAGGAAGCAAGATCTCCAGCCAGCCAGCCTGTTTTCCTTCGCAGAGGGTATTCTTATGAAGAGGGAGGGAGGGAGGGAAGGTCCCTGGCCCACCTTGAGCGCTGGGCGGAAGTGCAATAACACAGCTGCTTCCTACACACACACACACGCACAGACACACACAGGCACATGGCCTCGGGGCTCAGTGGCTTCCTTCCTTCCTTCCAGGAGGGAAGGCATGCCAGTGCCCTTCTCACCCAAGTGCCCCATTGGTTGCCTCTGGACACTGCGGCTTTGCCCCCTCCGTTCAGTGCCTCGCTCCACAGGCCAATGGTCTGGGTGGCCTTGGGCAGCCTTTCCGGCCAGGGAAAGGGCTTGGGGGGGGGGGTCCCAGCCCTGCTTTTGTGGGACAGAAGAGAAGCAAGCTTGGAGCAGAAGCAGGAGGGGGGGCCATGGGGGTTAACTTATGTGATGGGGTAAGCTGAGGCACATGCATCTAATTCTGCATCACTGGATGGGTGAGCCATCTCCAGGCCCTTTGGATGTCAAGGGGGAGGAGTGGGGGGTATTCAGGGTCTCTTCCTCCTTTGGCCGGTGCAATAACAGATGCCCAGCCTCTACGCCTGTCTGCACCCCGGGCCTCATCCTGTCTGAGGTGCATCGCCCCATTTTCCTCTTCTGTCTTTGAAGCAGTGCTGGAGATTGCAGCTGCATTTTAACGAAAGAGAAATGCTACTTAATATATTCAGCTTATTTAAAGTGTTGGAGAAATAAAACCAGGCAGTGGTCATACCCTCCTCGGCTGGCGTGGATTTTGTGGCCGTTCAGTCTACAGCAGGCATGAGGAAACCGTTCGCTCTCACTGCTTCTTCCAGTTTGCAGCCGGCCTTCGCGTTCTGTCCCATTTGTATGTCAGGAAAGCCCACGTGAAGGAAGTCGTGCAGAAATGTACAACTTTTAAAAACAGAAATGTAAATATTTTGGTACACCTTTTGCATGCTTGGGCACATTTTTCAGATTCGTTCATTTTTATGCTCTTTGCTTTTTTAAAAAATCAATTGGTTTGTGTCCTCTCGAGGGTAGAACCCAAGCCAACAGATTCATAGCAATCAAATGAATGAAATGAAATGCCGTCTAAACATTAGGAAGAACTTCCTGGTGGTCAGAGATGTTGGTCAGAGGAACTACAGACTGCTTCCTCAGACGGTGGCAGAGGCCTTCCATTGGAGGCTTTTAAAGAGCGGTTTAAGAAACTCCAACAGAAAATCGCCCACCACCTTTTAAAATCCCAACACTTGGAGATACTGTAGTGGTGGAATTGTTGGACAAGATGGTCCTTGAGGTCCATTCCAACTTTGTGATTTTTAGTGGGCACAAATCTTTTGCAAAAGCATTGCAGGCCTTCCCAATACATGGACTCTGAGCGGAAGAGGCATTCCCTTTTGTTGGTGCTTTCTGGAGCCACAAAAGGGGCTGTTTCAATGCAGAAATGGAGATTCAAAGCGGTTTTAAGAATCACGGCGTTGGAAGGGACCCGAAGGGCCATCCAGTCCAACCCACTTCTGCCATGCAGGAGTTCATAGTTGAAGCCCTCTACCCGAAACGCCAGGATCCCAAGAGGGCACCCAAAATCAACATTTAATGGGGGTTTTTATTAGCTCAAGTACAGCAGCAGAGAGGGCTTTGGTAACTCAAAAGTCAGGATCAAGCCTGTGCATACCAGTTCCAAGAAACAGCTCTCTAGAGCACAAGTCTAAATGAAGTTTTATTTGTAATCAATGGGAATCTGCATTCACCCAATTGCGCTCACTCATGCATACATCCAATATAAAAGATGGTAGCGGATAGCGACATAAAGAGTCGCAGGCAGTGATAACTAGCCACTCCAGAAACTGAGGTTACAATTGGGGGACACTGTGAAGTGAATGGCTTTCTGATTCCTCCAAATCCCTTATTTTCTCTGAGTTGTCCATCTCCCTTCTTCCCACTTTCCTGTGAACGGTGTTTGATCCCTCCCCAGATCTGTTCCCTTGACTTTTTTCGTGCTGCTTATTTTCTCTCTCTTGAGACCTCCTCTTTCCAAAGCTTCCCTCAGCCTGTCAGGTCTATCCATGTTATACTTTCTGCTGGAACACCACAAATAGAGATGTCCGATCTCTTTACATAAACTGCAAATGACGTCTTTTTTACAGTAGAGAGTGGCATGTCCTCTCACACCGCACTTTGAACGTTTTACAGTCTTTCCTACAGTGGTCAAATGCCCCACGTTGAAAACACGCTGGTGGCTGACCGCTGTAGCGAGTCATTCCCCTGTCACCACCCATAAAGAAATATTTAGGCAAATGCTTTGTAACACCAGTAAAAGCCCTTTTCTCCAGGGCCACTATTGCTCTAAATTCACCTGTCCAGACTCCATTTTTTCTGGGGCTCTATAAGAACTTTACAATGTTGGTGCAACCAGAGAGAGATGTCCTCAGCCGGTATACAAGTAGTCCTGAAACTTATTGTCAAAACTTTGGTCTCTCCTCTAAAAAGAGGGATCACATCATAACCACTGAGAGGTGGTGTTCTCATCTTTAAAGCAAATTTACATAAGTCCCCAAAACATTGATAAGATCTTTCAGACATGAGACAGATGTCAATTTCTCTCATGCCAGGTGGGATTATCAAAGCCAAAAGGTGTTCTTTAAGATATTTTAACAAGCCAAATAAAATTTCCTCTTCTATGTATCGTATAGCAGTTTTGACTTCATCTTGGCCCTTATGCCTCAGACGGACCACAAAGCGTTGTATCAGGTCATCATCGTTTGGCATCTATTGGAAATAGGCTTCTAGCAGTTCTTGTCCTCAAAGAGTTCATATCTGGACCTTCAACCACCCCTTCCAGCATTAAATGAGCCGGCTCTATCCTGAGATGCCCCATAGCCACCGAGGCATAAGGTCTCGGACCTGGTCAGGGTCGGGGTCGGGGCTGGGGTTGAGGTCAGAGTTGGCGTTAGGGTTAGGGGAGTCATGGGTTAAGGTCATGGTCAAGGTTAGGTATGAATATTGTTTGTTTAGGTATAAATATTTTATTAAAAACACTACATCCTACTAACAAATTTGCTATTTCAACTAAATACAAAAAATAGTAAAAAAAAAATTATAAGATTGCAAAAACTTACAAAAACATACATTTCTACAGTTATACTTATACATTTGCTATTACAATTATTACAAATATTATTACAATTCTCATTACATTTTTTCCAGCTCTTCTAATACCTCTGTTTAAAATACAAAACTGAAGTTATAAAATAAAACACATACATTTAAAATCCCAATTTAAATCCAAAACATTAGAATCATAGAACCATAGAGTTGGAAGAGACCCCAAGAAGGGCCATCCAGTCAAAGCATCCCCGACAGATGGCCATCCAGCCTCTGCTTAAAGACCTCCAAGGAAGGAGACTCCACCAAAATCTCCATTGAGGGAGTATGTTCCACTGTCAAACAGCCCTTACTGTCAGGAAGTTCCTCCTAATGTTGAGGTGGAATCTCTTTTCTTGCAGCTTGCATCCATTGTTTCGGGTCCTAGTCTCTGGAGCAGCAGAAAACAAGCTTGTTCCCTCCTCGATATGACATCCCTTCAAATATTTAAACACGGCTATCATATCACCTCTCAGCCTTCTCTTCTCCAGGCTAAACATCCCCAGCTCCCTAAGTCGTTCCTCATAGGGATTCATGGTTTCCAGACCCTTCACCATTTTAGTTGCCCTCCTCTGGACACGCTCCAGGATCTATCATCCTTTTTGAATTGTGGAGCCCAGAACTGGACACAGGATTATTCCAGGTGAGGAGGACTGACCAAAGCAGAATACAGTGTTTTTGAGAAACCCATGTTGACTTTTAGTGATTATGGCATTCCCTTCTAAATGTTCACAGACTCTCTGTTTAATGAACTGTTCTAGAATCTTTCCCAGTATTGATGTCAGACTAACTGGGTGATAGTTGTTGGGATCCTCTTTTTCCCCTTTTTGAAGATGGGGACGACGTTTGCCCTCCTTCAGTCTGCTGGGACTTCTCCTGTTCTCCAGGAGTTCTCAAAGGTTATTATTGCCAGTTGCTCCGAGATTACATTTACCAATTCTTTTAATATCCTTGGATGTAGTTCATCTGGTCTGGAGACTTAAATTCATTTAGGTTAACCTTTAGGTATTCCTGTACCTCCTCTTTACTTATTTTGCACTGCATTTCCCCTATTGTGTCCTCTGCTCCATTTTCCTCAGGTTGAACACCCTTTTCCTTTTGTGAGAAGACTGAGGCAAAGAAGGTGTTGAGTAGTTCTGCCTTTTCTCTGTCCCCTGTTAGTATTTCTCCATCTTCTCTGCGCAGTTCCTTCTTCTTTCTTTTGCTACAGACATACCCAAAAAAGCCCTTTTTGTTGTTCTTAACCCCTCTCGCAATCCTGAGCTCATTCCATGCTTTGGCTTTCCTGACTTTACCCCTACATGCGCTAGCTATTTGTTTGAATTCCACTTTAGTGATTTTGCCTCTTTCCATTTTTTATTCATCTCCCGTTTAGAAAGTTCAGTTGAAAGTTCTTTTGTCATCCAACCCGATTTCTTAAGACATCTCCCATTTTCCCTTCTCATTAGAACAGTTTGAGATTTTGCCTTCAGTATCTCCCTTTTGAGAAACTCCCATCCTTCTTGAACTCCCTTCTCTTTTAGTATTCCTGACCACGGGATCACCCCCAGTATTTCCCTAAGTTTACCAAAATCAGCTCTCCTAAAGTCAAGAATGCGTGTCTGACTATGCCTGGCTTCTCCTTTCCACTGTATAATAAACTCAAGGAGGTCATGATCACTCCCGCCTAAGGATCCAACCACTTGCACCCCATTAACTAGGTCATCCCTGTTAGTTAGGATCAGATCCAAAATAGCTGACTCCCTCGTTGCCTCTTCCACCTTTTGGACAATGAAATTGTCTTCAAAGCAAGTGAGGAATTTGCTAGACCTTGAAGTATTGGCAGAGTTTGACTTCCAGCAAATATCAGAATAGTTGAAGTCACCCATCACTACTATATTTCTCCTTTCTGAGTGTGTAGAAAGGGTAGTTGAAGTGAAGTCGTAGGCTTTCATGGCCGGCATCCATAGTTTTTGTGG
>CM034706.1:331037-344964 GCA_020142125.1 Phrynosoma platyrhinos
CCCAAAAGCAACCACCTGCCTGCCCACCCCAGGCAGCCCCCGTAGCCAAACCCACTCCATCCATCCATCCATCGTCCCCTTCTGTAACACCAACACACGCCAGGAACCGGGTTTTCTTTCCTGCATTTTTATCAGAAACTACGCGTATATCACAGGAGCACCCCTGAACGCGAGGGGGACGGAGGGGAACCGAGGGGGAAAAGTCTCTCCGCAGCAGAGTTCATGCCGAGAGGTCGCTGTTGTCGAACCTCTCCTGGTCGTAGACCTCGGCCACCACCTTCCTGCCGGCAAACCAGCGGCCGTTCAGGGCCTGGATGGCTTTGTGAGTCTCTGAGGCCATGGAGAACTCCACAAAGATCTTGACGATGATCTCGGCATCCTCCTCCTCGCCCTGCTTCTCTTGGTAGATGATGACCCTGTTGACGGCGCCAAACTTGCCGCACTCTTCGGTCACCTCCCCTTCCAAGTCGTCGTCGATGTCCTTGGGATCCACCATGTTGCGCAAGACCATCACCGTCGACTGTGGGAGAGACAGCAGAGAAGCGAGACCCCTCACGCCTCTGCCCGCTCGGTGCTTCCCATCGGTGCCCCCACCCACGCCGTGGCCGGGAGCCACGACCGCCGCCAAAGAGGCCCCCGGGGGCCACCCCTCACCTCCTGCTTCCGGAGCAGCTTCTGCATCACCATGTGGCGGGCGCTGCTGCCAGAGATACTCATGTGCTCCTGCTCGCTGAGCATCTCGGGCCTTTCGGACTCCTGGAAAACCTCTTCCTCTTCCTTCTCCTTCTTCACTTCCAGGAGGCCCAGTGTTGGGGGGCTAGCCAGGATGGGGTTCACCACACCCACCTGGGGAATGGTGACAGGAATGGGTGGGCGAGCGGGAGTGACACCTGAAAAAAAGGCACAGGAGTTCAAGGCACGTGATGGAGCACCTAAAGGCAGCCCACAAAGCCCAAGACCATCAAGGAGAGGAAGTGGTAGGGCCACAAAGGCAGGGTGACACGAGGATGGGGCAAGCACAGAGAACGCAAGGGGGAAGCCACAGCCACTGCAGCACAGGCCCCGTGGGGCAGCAAGAGTGCTGGCAGGGCAAGCATCCAGTCCGCAGGGCTGCGCGTCCCACAGCCAGGGCCCTTCTGAGACACACAAAGGAAGTACACGGAACACAGGACCTTGAGCTCAGAGGTAGCCTGCCCCCAAAGATGGAGGCTCAATTTCCCTCTCGTGGCTAACAGCCTCTAAATCAACAGGCCAAAGTCCTTTTTAAAGGGAAAGAGCATAAACACTAATTACAGCTTTGGAGAATTAGCTTGTATCTACTAAGCAGCAACAATACTTACTAGAGGCCTGGAGAAGAGGCAGGAACTGGAGCCAACTCACCCCAAAGGGTGCAATGGGTGGGTGGGTGGGTGGGGGAGCAACAGCAGCAGTGCATAAAATGATCTGTGGCCCAGGGAACGTAGCCAGGCCAGACCCCACCCATGAACGGGTGGAAATGAGAGTTTTTGGCCCAAAGCACAGCCCTTCCACTTGTTTATGCATCCACTGCTGGGTTGCCTGTGCAGCCTCCCTGGAGCTGCTGTTGCTGTTGTTGTGTAAAGACAATTGCAGCGTTGCCTGGCTCACCTCTAATTTCAGCCCAACTAGTTGGCAGAGGCCGATGCAGTGTACGCAAGGGAATGAGAAAGGCTATTCCCAGGCCATATCCCAAGCTCCCCCGGCTCCAAGTTCACACAGGCTATCAGTAAGCCCATCAGGCAAGTAATCACAAACATGGGGGAGGCTCTTGCAGAGCGCTCAACAATCCCCAGTCAGCTGAACAGTTAAGGATGGGGAGCAGAGGGCAGGCAAACAAACCTAAGAAGAGCCAATTTCTGGGATGAGACCAAAGGTCTCCCTTGTCTGGGGGCAGAACGGGCAGGTGCTGCTCCCTTCAGCACTGGGTCTTCCAGGCCTGAATGCAGCACATGGCCACTGTGACTGGGAGCCATCTCCTCCTCCACTTCCACAAACTGGTCTTCAACCCAACCCCACCCCATCAGCAAGTCAGTCAAAGCCAGTGCCCACCACCAGCACCCTCTCCTGTGCCAGGGATTTCCATCTGCATAGAATCAGAGTTGGAGGAGGCCACAAGGGCCACCCAGTCCAACCCCATTCTGCCATGCAGGAACTCCCAATCAAAGCCTCCCTGACAGATGGCCATCCAGCCTCTGCTTAAAGACCTCCAAGGAAGGAGACTCCACTACTCTCCGAGGAAGGAGTGTGTTCCACTGTCGAACCGCCCTTACTGTCAGGAAGTTCCTCCTAATGTTGAGGTGGAATCTGCGAAGGAGGACCTCCCTCCAATCAGTGTCACTGAATGACAGAGAAGGAAGAATACTTTGCCTTCTTGCTTCTAAGTCATGAATCATTCCAAAATCTGTCATGGGCCTCTGGGTGCCCCCCTCTTTCCTAAGCTACATAGCCCCAAAGGATGTGGGCTGATCTTGCCAGAAAATAACGCACCCCTTGACACTTGCTTCCAGGAAATCTCTTCTGCCCCTTGGCTGCCTGTCAATCTGTTCATAAACAAGCTCCATGGAGTTACTGGTAAGCCTCTTTGATTTGTTAGGTATTAACGCCTAAATCATAAAAGTGGGAGGGGGATCCAGAGTATCCATGAAAGTAAAGGCAAACCCAGGAACAGTGTAAAGGTACAGAAATCTTTTCACTCCAACAATTCCACTTAGGATGAAGGTTTCAAAACACTTCAGTGACGCCCTCCACACACAGGCTAGTAGGACCTCTTACCAAAGTGGCCTTTGTTACTAATGTTAACACCAATGCCAAACTGTCCCAAAATATTCCCATGGGGGAAATCCCAAAGCAGGCTGCAAAGAAATGGAAAAGGTCTCCCCAACTGTATGAGTAGCAATCAACCAGCAAATGTGTTTTAAATAGCAGGTGCCACACATGAACCAATAGTCTTAGCTTTGTACCCAAACCACTTTGTATAAATAAATCAGGGGGCTAGTATCACACCAGAAAGAACTCCTGGATTAAGGATGGTGCACTAACGCAGCTGTTTTAAAGAACCAGAACCAATGGAACCAGCCACACAAGACCAATGCTCTGCAGTGATGTGCCAATTTGCTTGTCCCATCTTGAAAGGCACTGCAGAGATGGAGGCGATACAGAAGAAAGCCACCCAAGCAGGGTGCTGGACTTGATGGCGCTTATGGTCTCTTCCAACACTACTGCTCTATGATTCTAGGGTTCTAAGAGGTCAAGAGGCTGCAGCATTTTTCTTGGGAAGAAAGGCTGCAGGTGGGCTTCACAGTTTCAGAGAGATGCATCTAAGGAACTGGAAGGGGAAGCAGGAAAGATGCAGGAAAAGAGACAAACAGGTAATCCTCTCCCAGACAATCTACACACTAAAACGTCAGAATGATGAGTTTCTAATGAGGGATCCAACAAATTCACAGAAGCAGACTGGGAATGCCAGGTGCCTGGGAGGACATTGCAAGGTCCGGCTTAAAGCAGAAACTGGACTGGAAGGGGAGGGGGCTTTCCACCTGGGCTCACCTGTGATGACACCTGGTGCCTGAGCAGCCATCACTGCCTGCGGCAAGGCCCCCAGGGGCTGTGCCAAGGTAAGTGCTGGCGTCACCAGTCCTGGCGTTGCTAGCGTACTCAGGACAGCAGCCCCCGTTACTCCGGCTACCGCTTCCTGCAAGAGAAGAGGTGATGGTACAAGTTCAGCTCTGCTATGGCAGCCTTGATCATCTCTTTGGCAAATTCAATCCCCTGCCCACCCCAGAGGACACTCTGCAGAGGACTGCACTCGGAACTGGGGCCCGCTAACACTGCCAGGGCGTGGGGAGGGGAGGGGAAGAGTTTCCCTCCAAGAGTGGCAGAGCAGCTACAGCCACTTCATGCTACTGGTCCTCTATGTGAGAACCCTTAATGAGCAGGAGTGGGGAATCACTGCTTCTGGGCTGAAGGGCTCAACAGGGGTCCCAGCATCTCCCCCTCCCTCCCCTCTTCCAGGCAGACCAGGCCCGACCCTTCCCTCACCTGAGCAGTAATCTTGGCTGTTGCTGCAGCCGCTGCTACTGCCGCTGCCGGGGGGAGGCCCCCTGGGGTCGCAGGAGTCAGGAGCGGCATGGGGGGAGTCACAGCTTTGCCAACACGAAGATATTGTCCTCCCAGGTCAAACAGGTTCATGGACGAGACGGCATCTTGGGAAGACTGGGCCTTCTCATACTCTGTGAAAAGAGCAACCAGTGAAGGAGGACAGGTACCTTGTCCAAGGTGGCTATTGGTTCATCAAAATCAAGGAAGAGGCAAGACTGAACCAAAACACAGCCAGCAATCCATCACCAGAAGGAGCGCTGCCACCACCAACGTACAGCCAACATTAAAAAGCCTTGCAAAATGCACCCCAACAGCCCCAAAGCCAAAGGAAAACCAGCCAGGCCTCCACAGTGCCAGGGTGAGGAAATACTCCCTAACAAGGACACCCCATCCCTTGGGCTTACCAATGAACCCGTAACCCTTGTGCTTCCCTGTCGTGGGGTCCCGGGCCAGCGTGCAGGACTTGATCTTCCCAAAGGCCTCAAAGACACTCTTGATGTCGTCATCTGAGAGGTCTTGGTGGACGGAGGCCACGTAGATGCGGTTGAAGGCTCGGGCTTCCTCTGCCAGCTGATCGATGATCGGCTGGGCCTGGCCAATGTTGCTGGGCCTTCCAACCTGCAACACGGACCACGAGCCCTCAGTTACCAACAAAAGGAGTTGACCTCGAGACAAGCTCGGACCACCCCCTAAAATATCTCCTTCAGCTTTGGATACTGGGAAGGAAAGGGAAAGTGTGTGCCTGCTCGGTAATTCTGCAAAAGGGCAAAAATCTATGGGATTCTGCTTCCAAATGAAGATAAGAGTCAGCAGCGAAAAGCCCAGAGGGCTGGGAAGGTGCGCATAGCACGTCATGAAACCTCGAGTGTGTCAGAAAACAAGTAAAAAATCCCCAGCCACTTGGATGGAGGTGGGGAAAACGAGTGTGGTGGGCTAGAGACCCCCTTCTCCACTCCATTTGTGAGCAAACCTCCAACAAACAGGACACACAACAACTGACACACAATAGGCAACACAGAGCTCTCCTAAGCAGCCACAGGTCTCCATCTGGTGCCAGTCTCACCAGCGACAACACACCTTAATGTTTCGGCCGCCCAGCATGACCGAGTTCATCTGTTCCAGGGCCAGCTGAGCCGCTTCAGGCACTTCATATTCCACGAAGGCAAAGCCCTACAGTGAAGAGAGAGGCATACGTGATGTAACACCCGCTAGGGGGGAGGGGGAAGGACGGACGGACAGGTGGACACACGTCCCCCATACTCTTCCAACTGTGCAGCGCTAACATGCACTTTTCCCACCCAACAAAATGCAATCGCTGCACCCACCTTGTGCTTCATGGTCACAGAGTCCCAAGACATGTCAATGCTCTTGATTGGACCAAAGGGGGCAAAGGCCTGCCGGATCGTGTCCTCTCCCAGCTCGTAGTAAATGGAACCCACGTAGACCCGGCACATGATGGCCAGGGCCCGCTGCCTCTGGGCGGCCATCTGTATCAGAGAGAAGGGCTGCCTGGTCAGCTGGAAAGCAGAACAGCCTGGGGCAAATACAGCCCCACCCACCCACCCCAGGAGCAGTGGGGGCTCCAGAGCAGCAAGAGGAAACTCTCCTGGGAAGGGCCAGCACCTCTCAGCAGCCACACCCAAGCCTACCCTGGCCATCTCACGCCTGCAAGTGGGGGAAAGGGGTCCCTCACCCACCCATTCACCCCCACCCCCGGAGCAGCAAGAGATCCAGTTCTGAGCTCCTCCTCCTCACCGGACAGACAGACCCCGAGGTCCCTCCCCACTCCCCCAGAGCCCTGCCTTCCCCTCTCAGCAGGCACCTTCTGAAAACACCCCATCCTTCATTCCTTCCCAACCTGGATGGCGGTCAGATCTGCCAGCCACAGTGTTATGGTTCCTCTGCCTGGTCTGAGACAGCAGAATCTGCACCCAAGGCCAGCAGAAGAGGCAACAGCTGCTACCTGGGGATCGGAGAGAGGAGCCTCTTTGGCTGCCTTCCCCAGAGACCCACAAGAAACACTAATGGGGTGGTCGTGCCTCCCAACTATCCAGCGCTCAGAAGAGCTGCGTGGGCTCCCCCTCGTGATACTTGGGGTCACATCTGGGTTCTCCAGTGGGGCCCAGCTGAAGGCTCCAAACCCAAAAGGGTTCTCAATCTCCCCTGGTGGGGGGAGCCTCCCTTGTAAAAAGGGGAGTGTAAAAATGATAGGGTTACGGCTACAAATTCTCCTTGACACCAGCAGAAAAGTCTGGTTGCCTGGTCAGCCAGCCTGCCCCCAACTCCCGCACTCAAGAGGTCTAGGTGAGTGTGGGACTTACCAAACCCACCTGCTCCCTCGCTCACACTAAGGAAACCGGGGCCTGTGGGGGATGGATTGGAGGACCTTGACGCACTCCCCAGCGTTCAGGAGCCAGCAGAGCCAAGAGTTAGGGAGAGCAGCAGCATGCACTTGCAAAGGAAGTGCGTGGGGGCAAAAAGAGGCCACCCCACCCGGGGACTCCCCCTCCTAGGGGCAAGCCATCCATGCCAGCCATTGGGAAAGCCACCACGGCTGCTGCCTTTGCCACCACCACTGCTCTGGGATGGGCAGCTGGCCACACAGCAAGTTCACATCAAAGGCCTGCCCATCCCCACCCACCCCAAAACCTAGCTAAGCCAAGCCGAGCCTTTCCAGCCCCAGGGGAGCAGTTGGTGCCTATGGTCAAGTCCAGCAATCTGTCCAGGGGCACATGGATTATCCTGCCCCCACAAGCTGGACCCTTCGATGGCTCCCAGAAGACTCAGCCTAATTTCTACCCTTTTAACTGCCACACAGCAGTAACTGGGGCAGCCATAATGAGCTTCTGCCCACTAGAGCTCAGCTGATGCTACTCCCTTAGCCAACTGCCTGCCTGCCACTCTCCACAGTAGAAAAGCGAGGACCCAGCCGGCCGCCTGGGCAACTTGGGCCTCTGCGTCAACTCCAGTGAGAGGAGCGTGGGCACATGGTCCTCAACAACTAACACCCGGGCAAAAAGCAACCTCCCACCCCACACCCCCTAGCCAAGATGTCCAATTCTCACTTAGCGTGCCTGCGATATCCCCATGCCCAGCTGCCAGGCCTCTGGTGCCCCATGGTGGCCCACTGGCGAGTTACCTTGGCAGTTACTTTTGAGTCAGGACTTCAGTGTCCCTAGAAATGCGGCTCTCCCAGCTGCATGGGTCTAATGCTCTTTCTCTTTCTTTGCCCAGTGCTGCCACGGGGTTGGCTTCCCCCAGACCCAGGTGCTCCCCCCCCGGCCTTGGTGGGCGAGCGTGTCCAGAGCAGGTGGGTCTGTGGCTGGCGGGCGGGAGGGAGCGACCGGAAAGGAGGGGGGAGGTCACAGCTACGTCCTCCCCATGCTAGGCCCTGACTATGACCCCGTGCCCCAGAAGAAGTGAATGTGTCTATTGACCGATTGTAAAGGTGAGAGAGGATCTCCAAAGCCCATTGTCACTGCTGCCATCTGAAAGACAGTAAAGACAGAGTTCAGTCTGTGGGAGCTGAGCATACGACGGCTTTTCGTCAAATCTCAAGTGGAAGAGGACTCTCCTTTCTTTCTTCCTTCCTTCCTTTCTTTCTGCCTGCTGCCTCCTCCACACTGCACAGACCCAGGGAGCAAGGGGCAGGTTCAGGACAGTTGGGACACATCCTCTTCAACCCACAACAAGCTACCTAACTGCAGGGAGCACCCCCTGCCCATACGGCCCAAAGTGCCTGGCTCCAGCCCCCCATCCACCTTTCCTACTCCTGCCCAGCTTACAATTGGGGGGGAGGGTCTTGGGAGGTATGCCTTCCTCAGCAGCTAACAGCTTCCCCTGCATTCTACAACACACACCACTCACTCCCATTACCATGATAATGCATCTAGCAGACACCCTACTCAGGGCAGGATTACAGCAACTGCCCCCCCTCCCAGCAGGGAGTTCAGCTCTTCCAATCTCCCCCCTCCCCAATTCACTCTCAATCCCCTTCTTTCTCTTCAAGCAGCTAAGCTTCCCCTCCCAAGGTAGCAAATGCAAGCAGGTCTGTGGGCCTTAAACCTTGCAAGGTGGGCTGAAGGGGACATACTTCGATTTCACAGCGGAAACGGAAGCGAAAGTAGCTGCTCCAGACAGACCTCAGGGCTGTGCAGTAGTGACTCTAAGTGCACACAGAGGGCTCCACCTTTGGGGAGAGGGGGAGACACAGGCTTCCCTGGCTGGGACCTCACCTGGAGGTTGGTGAGCTGCTGCTGCTGATGGGCAATCGTCTGCTTCACCAAGACGCTCTTGATGCTCTGCTCCATGGCGTACTTCTTGGCCTGGAGTGGGAGGGGGGTAAGGGAAACAAAGCGTCACGGAGAGAGCCAGCATGTGCCCCACAGCACGGCAGTGCCGTGTCGGTGCACCAGCACTGGAGAAAGGAACGCAGGGAACCAGAAGAGGCATTGGATACAAGCAGCTTGGAGCTTTCGCTCTGCATTCTCAAAAATTTCCCATTTTTCCAATGAACTTGAAATCTTGCCCCTCAGGATAATGGGAAGAAAAGCTCCCCACCACCACACAAAAAAATCTTTGTTTTTCCTAGGTTTCTAGCCAAGAGGTTTATCAGGTGGGCCTGCACAATTCTCCGAACACTCTACTTGACAAGGGAGAGGAAAGAGCAGTGCCAGCAGAGGGGATGCCAGGTCCAGGACCCAAGACTAACACTGATAGCCCCTGAGCTCAGCATCAGCACTGAAGCAGCGCAGTTGCGGCCAAGGGCTCAAGCCGAATTTGGATCTGGTGTGCTTACATCAAAAGTATCCTTGGCCTTATTTTCTGGAGAGATAGAGGAGGAGCACTAGGCTTCCCATTCTGTGAGTAGGGGGGTGGTCTTGGCCCAGCAGTCTAACTGCCTCAGGTGAGCATCTCCAGACATCGCTCTGAGCCCTTCCAGTTGCTGCATTCTGGATAGCATGGTCAGACCACCACCACCACCCCTTCTTCTACACACACACACACACACACACACACACCTGGTGTTTCTGCTCTGGGCCAAAGGGAACATCAGAACAGTAACAAGCTGGACAGGGAAGGAGAGGGATAAGCAGGCAAGCTAGGAAGGCCTAGTGAAACCCCTCACCTTCTGAAGAGCCTCCTGCTGCTCCGGGGTGAGAGGAGGGAGTCCCAGCTTGGCCGCTGTACTCTGTCCATTTTCAACCTTGACTGTCTCTGTGCTCTGCAAGAAGAGAAAGAGTCATCAAACAAAGGGAGCCTAGCCTGAACAAAATCATCCCACAGAGAGCCTGCAGCGCTTAAGCATCCGTCAGGGAGAGAGACACATTGGGACAGTCTCCTCCTTCTCCTCCTTTTTCTTTTGGCTTTCTTCCCTCCCAAGAGTGGCCTCCCCATCCCCCAAGGTTTCCAGGTGACCACCACCAGCTTGCAATCCTGGAAAGCAAAGTCCCCTCCAAAAAAGCCCAACAACCAACAGCTGCAGGGAGACCCTGCAGAGGACCTCCCTCTCAGGAAGCATACCCAGAGCCCCCTGCCAGCATGCTTTGCCACCCCAGCTGCCCCTTCAACAGACACTACCAAGAGGCCTGACCAGGCAGACAACTGTTGCAAGGGCAGCCATGCATGGCCAGTGAAAGCTTGCAAACAGACTCCAGGATCCCACACGGAGATGATAGATTACGTTAAGGCCACAGGGACTCTGCAGTACCCTTGCAGAAATACACCATCTTTATGGTGTGCGATCCAAGACAATAATCTACCGCTTTCCAAAGAATTTCTGTCATACATTCTACGCGGGTGCTGTTACAGATGTCTTTGTTTTCAACCAAACCACCAAGCTGCCTTGCAGCAGGGCAAATGCACAACAGACACACTGGGCAATAACCCTGGGGCAGCTGCAGAGACCCTTCTGGCAACCTATAGCCCGGGATCCCAGAGCCACTGCAAGGAGACTTGCTGGCCGAAGGCATCCAGCTGGCAGACAACCAAATGGCTCATCGGCACAAGCTGCAACCACAAAAGCCCTCAGAGGAAGGAAACCGCCATGGGCAAAGCAACGTGCTCCTGAGAGAAACACACAGAACTCTGAGGGGCAGCAACTGACCCCGGGGGTCACACGTCCGGCCCAGGCTTATTGCGCCAGAGATGCAGAGTTTCCAGAAAAAACGGACAAAGGTCCTGGAAAATTTCCTGGCATTCTAAATATTATTTCTTGGTTTGGTACATTTGGTCTAAATGTTACATCTGCCTTGGTCCAGGCTTTTGGGGGAGAGAAGATCTGCTGGACTTATTCCCCTTCCCCAACACCATTCCCTTCTCCTTTTGTGTCTTGCCTTTTTAGATTGTAAGCCTGAGGGCTGCCACTCTGATAGCCCTTTGGCTGAAGAGCAGGGTATAAATACATACATACATTTAAACATATTCAAAACTTTGTGGGGACGTTTCATTGGAATATTTGTGATAACATAATCGAAGCAACGTGCATTTCCCTTAAGTTTAACCAAATCCTAAAGAGAGCACTTGACACATCTTCCCTCTCTCTTTCTTTCTTTCTCTCTTTTGTGCTGAGGTACATCTGTGGCCCCTCATCTTCGCCCCTTCGATATTTATTGGTTCCGTTTCAGATTAAGAAAGGCTAACCGAAGATTTCGTTTCACTAACTGCAGTGCTTCCCAAAGACGCTTTGGACTTCAGTTCCCAGAAGCCCTAGCGATCTTGGCTCCAGCCGGGAATTCTGGGCCCTGAAATCCAAAGCCTCTGCGGCGGATGCGGCGTCCCTGTCGGAAGAGACCGAGGCTGAAGAAGAACCTGGGCGCGGACAGCCGCCCCTCCGGCTCTCCAGGCCTCCTGAGGGCAGGGAGGGACTCCCGGGGGCAGAGAAGGCGGAGGCGGGAGGGACCCCCTCAGGCCTGACTGACTGCCTTCCCTCCCTGCCGCCCCCCCCCCGTGACGCGGCCTGCCTGGCGTCGTGCTGCGGGCGGCGCTTCCGAAGGCCCGGATGGAGCATCGCCGCCCAGAAACCGAGGAGGAGGAGGAGACACGGCCATCCTGCTCCAGGAGCGCTTCCGCTGCCCACCCGCCTGCGACAAGGACGAACACGCATGCGCGCGAGGGCTCCGCCCTGGCGACCGGCAGCATCTCCAGCGCACGCGCAATCCGTGCGCGCAGGCCGCCGGGAAATGTAGTCCCGCCGTCGCCTCCTCCTCCTCCTCCCGCCCGCGCCCGACCCTCCTCGCGCGAAACCAACGCCGGTTTACAGCGGCGCTGCGGAGGCCGCGGCCCGGCCCTGCTCCCTGGAGCGCGCGAGGAGCCCCTCCGCAGGGCCTGGGCCGGCGCCCGGCTCCGCCCGCCCGCCCGCCTCGGCGCGAACGGCTTACCAGCGAGATTGCCGTTGTTGCTGCCGCCATCTTCGCCGTCTCCTCCTCCTCCTCCTCCGCGCGAGAACGTCTCGCGAGAACTGAGCGGCAGCCGGGAGAGCGCGAGACCACCCGCTCCCAGAGCCTGTGATAGAGACAAGGGGCGCCTAGAGTGGCTCCACGGCGGCTCAGTCCATCAGCTTCTGGTTCCTTCCAGGAGGTAGGGAGCAGCGGGAAGGGTCTGTGGAGGTGCTGCGCATGCGCTCTTCCTTCGCTGCCCGAGAGAGAGAGAGCGGACAAACAGGAAGTCCCGCCTACAGGGGTAACGTCCTGCGACTTCCGATCTCGCGATAGTCTTCCGGCCAGAGATGGCGGGAAGCGCCCTGTGAGGAGCTCGTTCCGCGCTGTCAGTCAGGCGCAGGAGCCCGCCCCCTCGTCGCCTTGGGCCCGCCAATCACCCGCGGCTGCCCGGCTGATTGGATGGCGCGGGGGGAGGGTCTCAGGAGCCGCGATGGCCGGGAGTGGCCCCGGAAGCGGTTTAGCGCCGGGTCTCCGTTGGGCGCCAGGCAACAGCCCCCTCTCCGAAGGGAGGCCCCTCCTCTTTCTCTCCGTCGGAGCCACCGGGGCAGCGTCGCACCGCAGCCCTGGGGCGCTATCGTTCCGCTTTAACCGCCACGGCTGCCTCCCGTGCGTGCGTCCCTTCAGGCCCCAGGAGGCCGCCGGAGCAGTGGGCGCCGGCCTCGCCCAGAGCCACCGCAGGCCCAGGGACGCCGACGGAGCCCGCGGGGCAGAGAGGCCAAGGCACGCGGAGGCCCCGGGCTCCTCCTCCTAAGGAAGGGCCTGGCGCGAGCGACCCTCCTGGCTCCGCGGCGGCGGCGGCGGCGGTGAGGAGGAGGAGGAGGAAGCCATCGCCCGGGCAGCGAGGGAGAAGAGAGGAGAGGAGAGGAGGGCCCAGCCCAGGGCGCGGCCTTTCGGGAGGCAGCGAAAGGGCTGGGACCAGGCCTCCCGCTTTGGCCGCCGCAGCAGGGGCCCCGCGCCCCCCTGAGGGAGGGCCCCTCCGAAGCCAAGGAAGCCAGGGATGGCTTGTTTCTATCTTGTTTTAGGGGCAGAGGAGGAACTAACTTCCTTCCCTCAGAGCCTTCCTTTTGCAGCCCTTTGGCTCTCTTTGGGGTCATTCAGGCGGCGCAGATAATCGCAGCCAAACACGGGGATTTGAACCTGATGTTCTTCGCGTTAATTTTGAATGCATCCGATTAAGCTTTTGGGGGAGGGCTGCCAAAAACCCCCCCACTAAACTAGGGATAATCGATCTCTGGTCTTTTCCTACGTTTTCCTGAAAGATTTGCATGGTCTGCTGTGTGAATGACTGATACAGATAGACAGACCTGGAATGTGTTTCGAAATCAACCACATCGTCAACTCCCATCTTTATTCAGTGCTGATGCATGTGGGCAAGAAAACTCACAGAGATGTAGCTCTGGCTTTAAGAAATACTGACTTAAAAATATTGAGTGAGATTTCCATAGTCTTTTTGCAAAACCAAATGTTTGAATGACCAATCTCTCTGTCTCTCTGGTCCAAAACACACTGCAGAAATAATCCAGTTTGAGATCGTTTTAACTGCCCTGGCTCAGTGCTAGAGAATCCTGGGAATTATAGTTTATTGTGGCACCAGAGCTCTGACAGGGAAGGCTAAATTCTCACAAAACTATAGTTCCCAGGATTCCCTAGCATTGAACCAGGGCAGCTAAAGGGGTCTCAAACTGGATTGTTTCTGCAGTGTGTATTGGACCTCTCCCTCTGTGGAGGAAGCAGCCAAGAGGCTTTTCCACCTCTTGATGACCGCTCTTGCGTCCGCAGGTGAGTGCCAGCCCTAGGGACCCTTGTACCAAAATATAAATGTGGTAATTTTTCTTTTGACTGTTTGCCCTCCTGTTTGGATGGAATTCTTTGTAGCAATAAAATAAGTCTTGCTTCTTAGCTTTACCAAAGTATCCTGCATATTTTTGTCCTGTTTTATTTCAGAAGCCCATGATGCACTACTCTGCTTCATTTTCTACAGACACACATGCACACACCCATCTCCTGAGCTCCAGGGGAAACCAGTTGTGCCGGTTCAGAGCTGGAGCGCCAGCCAGAGGTCTGCCCTGCTTTGATGGCAGTGCCAGGAAACTCCGTCTCCAGTGCCAGAAAAGGCACTTCTCTTCCAGAAAAGGCAAATGAGGTCCGCCTTGTCTTCCAAGCAGCCAGAATGTCCTCTCCCCCACACAACAAGGGCTCCCTCTGTACCCCGGCCCCTTCTTTGGCCACTTCTCTGACCTGGGCAGCTGCACCCAGGAGGAGAGGGCTGGGAGGCAGAAGGAGCCCACTAAGGGCAGGCCCTAATCCCCTGGAAGCCTGCACACAGGAGGCATGGAGCGCGGTGTCTTCAGTACGCTGATGACACCCAGATT
>CM034706.1:372577-382826 GCA_020142125.1 Phrynosoma platyrhinos
TGTGGCCTCTGTAAGGAGACCACTAAGGATGTTGGTGAGCTCCTCCAGCGTCAGGCTGCCATTTTGGAATTGGTTCAAAAGTTCTTCCCGTCTGACTTCTGAGATGTTTGAAGTTAAGAGGATCTCCCATATTGTTGGTTGCTCTCTGTTCGCATTTTCTATTTGTATAGGCAATTTGGTAGTTTTCAACATTTGTTCATTATCTTCTCTCTCTTTGATGGTGTTTATGAGGATAGTTATAATTTCCTGAGTGGTCAATTTTCCAGCTCTGAACTGTCTTAGTATTTCTTCCCTTTTGTTGCCAGTGATGTATCTAGAGAAGAGAAGGTCCCAAACTGATGTCTCCTTTCCTTGGAAACTGCCTACACTAACTCTTGTTGTTGTTGACTTCAAAGTCTTCTTTATGCTTTCATCCAAGTAGAAGGCACTGAAACCATCATGTTGTACTTGAAGCATCCTAAGTCCAGTGTCTGGGTCAAGAATGCATCTCTTCAGCAGCTGCATGTATGTCAAGTTTTCATGCGTGTTGGGATCAAAGAAGCCCTTGGTATCATCTGTGGAGTCTGAGAGGATCCGATTCATTTCCTCATCAAAGTAGCCTCGCTTGTAGGCCACCTCAACAGGCACACGATGGCTGTTGATGGGATCAATTATTCCCCCTGTAGCAATCTGGGCCTCCAATAAGCGGATGCCATGCTCTTTGAGGATCAAGTCTTTGTTCATTGCCTGGAAGAGGGAAATCTTTTTCCCAGTATTTGGATCTGCATATCCCGTGACTGCTTTCTCTGCAGAAAGGAGCTTGTGAAGAATCTCTGCCCCCACTAGACCTGAAGAAACGGCTTCCTCGACAGAGAGCTTCCTGTTCTTCAGTGGGTCAGTGATGAAGCCGGTGGCAGCTTGTGCTTCCAGCAGCACCAGCGCAGTGCCTGGCCTCAGGATGCCCTTCCACATGGCCTGGTAGATGGTCATCTTTTCCATCTTGGAGGGGTCTGACTTGGATGGGACTAGCACACCAGCAATGCAGCCTGTGCCTTCCAAGTACTGCTTCACAGAATCCATCTTGGCGACATCTTGTGCTGTCTGTCTCCCTTCCTCTAGGTTCTTCATGGTGTCTGCCCCAATGATGTCAGCCTTCAGTAATTCTGATGCGGTGACTTGCTTCCGTAGCCCTTGGAACCATATATCTCTTCTGTTCTCTTCCTTTACTTTTATTATGTTCAGAATTTCATTAGTAATATGTTGCAGAACAGCTGAGGATTTTATCTTGTACTTTTTAATCAGTTCTTTCCTCTTTTCTTCATTAATGTAGTCTGAGACAAGAAGCTCCCAGAGAGAGATGTTCTGTCCTTTGTACTTCCCAAGCGTTACATTAACTTTTGTGGATGAGAGAGTGTTTTTTGTGACCTCATCTACATAGAAGTATTCCCTTTTGTCCAGCAGCTGGAGGAGGTACATCCCTGTCTCTGCGTCCTTGACACACCTAGGCAGGAGCTGTGCGTAGGTGATCCTTTCCTGAGTGTTGGGATCCACAAAGCCTTTGGCAGCATATTCTGCATCAGAAAGCAAGAGGAAAGTGTCTTCATCCAAATGGCCCCGTTTGTATGCCACTTCCACAGGGATGCGGTGGCCATACAAGGGATCAATGATGCCGCCTGTGGCAAGCTGGGCCTCCAGCAGCCTAAGAGCGAGGCCTTTTTCCACTATGTTTTTCTTCATGGCTTGATAAAGAGATATTTTGTTCCCTGTGAAAGGGTCAGTGTACCCAGTCACAGCCTTCTCTGCAAGGAGAAGCTGCTGGTGAAACTCTTCACCCACAAGCCTCCCAGAGACAGCCTGGTCAACAGAAAATGTTTTCTTCTTCACCGGGTCAATGATGAACCCGGTGGCTGCCTGTGCTTCCAGCAACATCAGAGCATTTCCTGGTGAGACGAGGCTTCTCTTCATGGCTTCATAGAGGCTCATCTTCTGCCTGCTGGCCGCCACTGAGACCCCAGCGATGGAGCCTGTTCCTTCCAGGAATCGTTTCACGGAGTCCTTCTGGGCAAGCTGCTGAAGGGCACCTTGATGAAGACCATCCAGAGTTTTCTTGTCAATTATCTCAGAGTTGAACAGCTCCGCAGCTGACACGTCCCCCCTCAGTCCCTTCAGACGAAGCTTCTGTGCTTTCTCCTCTGTCTCCTCAACAATAGCAGTAATAGTTTTCCTAAGCTGTTCTAATGTCAAGCTCTTGTACTTATACTGACGGACAAACTCTTTCCTTCTCTCTTCTGGGATATATGGGGAGCATAGGAGGTCCCACATGGAGACAGCTTGGCCTTTGTACCTGCCTACCTGCATCTGCATAGGTTGTGATTTCAGAAACTGTTTTGTTGCCTCGTCGATGTAAAAGTACCTTCCGCCTTTTCTGACTACTTGCAACATATATAGCCCTGTCTCTGAGTCTTGGACACATCGCTCTAGCAGCTGCAGATAAGTGAGATTTTCATGTGTGTTGGGGTCAAAAAAGCCTTTTGTGTCATCCGTGGGGTCTAAAAGAATTTGATTGAGTTTTTCATCAAAGTAACCTCTTTTGTAGGCTACTTCCACAGGAATACGGTGACTGTGGACAGGGTCAATTATGCCTCCAGTGGCTATCTGGGCTTCAAGCAGGCGAATGCCATGGCTTTTCACAATGAGATCTTGGTTCATGGCCTCAAAAAGGGAGATCCTCTCTTTGGTGTATGGGTCTCTGTATCCTGTCACAGCCTTTTCTGCACTCAGCAGCTTTTCATAAACCTCTCTTCCAATCAGCCGTGCAGCCATGGCCTCATCTACTGACAACTTCTTGTTTTTCACCGGGTCAATGAGAAACCCAGTAGCCGCCTGGGCTTCCAGCAGCACCAGAGCCGCCCCTGGCCGAAGGAGTCCTTGCCTCATAGCCTGGTAGATGCTCATCCTTTCCTGGCTCGGCTGAAGGAGAACTCCGGCGATGAAGTTCCCACCCTCGAGGTACCGCCGGACAGATTCCATCTCAGTGACTTCCTGAACTGTTTTCTTTCCCTGGCTGAGGTCATCCAGAGTCTCTTTGTCTATGAGCTGTGACTGGAAGAGGTCACTGGCAGACACCTGTTTGCGCAGACCTTTGAAGGAGAACCGCTTGCCCTGCTGCTCTGTCTCCTCAATGATCTTGGTGATTACTGTTATTATTTCTTGAAGCGCCTCAGCATTCTCCTCTTTGTATGCCAGCATCAGCTCCCGCCGCTTGCAACTGGTGATGTACTCAGAGTTGAGCAGTTCCCAGAGAGAAATCTCTTGACCTTTATATCGCCCAATGTTGACACAGACCATTACAGATTTCAGTGCTTCCATGGTTTGCTTGTCCCCATAGAACGCCGCATTGTCAGAGAGAGGGAGCAGCAAGAGTCCGGTCCCAGCATCCTGGATGCATCTGTCCTTCAGCTGCTGATAGGTCAAGCTCTCTTGCGTATTAGGATCAAAGAAGACATGGGTGTCGTCGGTGTGCCGAGAAAGGGTCTTGTGCATTTCTTCATCATAGATGCCATGCTTGTACGCAGCAAGGAGAGGGAGGTGAAGGTGGTGGGTGGGATCAATGATGCCACCGGTGGCCAGCTGAGCCTCAAGCAAGGGGATGCCAGCAGTGGCAGGGACCAGCTCCTTCCTGACCGCCTGGCACACTGAGATTGGCTTTCCTGAGTAGGGATCAGGGTAGCCTGTCAGCGCTCTCTCAGCCTGCAGCAGCTGCTCCATCAGTTCTTTACCCACAAGGCCGGCTCTGATGGCTTCCCCTACATCAAGCCTCTGGCTTGTCACTGGGTCTGTGATGGAGCCTGTAGCTGCCTGTGCCTCCAGCAGCCTTGCCCCCATGCCTGGCAGAAGGAGGCCATTCTGCATTGCTTGGTAAATCCCCATTTTCTCTCTGGAAGACTGAATGAAGACTCCGGCAATAGCCCCAGTCCCTTTCAAGTACCTCTTCACACTTTCCATCTCCGAAACCTCTCTGGCTGTTCTCTTCCCTTGAGCCAGCTCTGCAAATGTCTGCTCTGAAATGATGCCAGTGTCAAGAAGCCAGACTGCAGGAACTGCACCTCTCAGGCCTTGGAAAGTGACTTGGGTTTTAGCCTTTATTTCTATTTCCTGAATGTGTTCCCGGGTGAGGGAGATGAGCTGCTGGAGCGAAAGTGTCTCAGATCTGTACTTTTCAAAGAGATCTTTTCGCTGCTCCTCGGTGAAATAGCCGGAGTGGAGGAGCTCCCAGAGGCTGACACCTCCGTCTTCCACAAGGGTGGCCCTGAAGAGCTGCTCGATCTGCTCATCTGTGTAGACGGGAGAAGCTGCCGCTAGCGCCTGTGACAGAGGCAGCAGGTGAATGCCAGATGCGTCATCCTTCTGGCACTGGTCTATCAGCTGACCATAGGAAACTGTCTCTTTTCTGTCAAGAGTGCTGAATGCTTTGGTGTCACCACTTGGGTTGGAAAGCGCTCTGTGGAGGCCCTCATCCAGGTAACCTTTCTTCTGAGCATATTCTACTGGGACATAGTGGCCACTCTGGGGGTCAATGACACCACCAGTAGACAACTGGGCATCCATCAACTGTATACCCTGTTTGTCAGCCACGAGGCCCTTCTTCATAGCTTGGAAGAGGGAAATCCTTCTGCCTGTGAAAGGGTCCCTGTAGCCAGTGACAGCTTCTTCTGCACGCTGCAGCTTCTCATACAACTCAGGACCAACGAGGCCTTCTTTCACGGCATCATCCAAGCAGAGTTTCTGATTGCTCACGGGATCAATGATGAAGCCAGTGGCTGCCTGTGCTTCCAGCAAGGGCAGTGCCACGCCTGGCAACACAATGTTCCTCTGCATGGCTGCATAGAGGCTCAGTCTTTCGTTGGAGGGCTGCAGCACAATTCCCCCGATGCTACCAGTGCCGTAGAGGTACTTTCTGACGGACTCCATGCTCAGGACTTCCTCAGGGCTCACCGCTCCTTCCAGCAGTCTTTCAAAGAGGGCCCTGTCAATGATGCCTGTCTCCACCAGGTGGTAGGCAGTGACGTGGCCCCGTATGGCTGGGAATTTGATGCGGGCCCATTTCTTCATCTCCTCTTCCAAGAGAAGACAGATTTGTTCCAGGGTGACCTTTTGCAAGTGGTAGTGGTTAAATATTTCGCGTCTCTTTCCCTCACTGAAGTACTCCGAGTTCAGTAGATCCCACACTGAGACCCTTTGGCCTTGGAAACGCCCGTACTTCACAAAGAGCCAGGAGCTCCTGAATGCTTGCTTGGTGGCATCATCAATGAACTGGCGCTTCTTGCTGTTGAGTGGCAGGAGGCAGAGGCCTGTGGTGGGTTCTGTGATGCACTTCTCCTTCAGCTGCAAGTAGGTCAGGTTCTCATGAGTGTTTGGGTCAAAAAAGCCCTTGGTGTCATCGCTGGGGTCCGAAAGGATCAGGTTCATCTTCTTGTCAAAGTAGCCCCGTTTGTAGGCTGCCTCTACAGGCAGGCGGTGGCTGTTGATGGGGTCGATGATTCCTCCGGTGGCAATCTGGGCTTCCAGTAGTCGGATGGCGTGTTCCTTGACAATAAGGTCCTTCGTCATGGCCTGGAAGAGAGAGAGCTTATTTCCAGTATAAGGATCCCTGTAGCCAGTGACGGCCTTCTCAGCTGCCAGGAGCTTGTTGAAAACGTCTGGTCCAATCACATTGGCCCGCAGAGCCTCATTCACGGAGTATTTCTTGTTGGCAGCAGGATCAATGATGTATCCGGTGGCAGCCTGAGCCTCCAGGAGGATGAGGGATGTTCCTGGCCGCAGAAGGCCTTTCCTTTTTGCCTGGTAGATGCCGATCTTCTCCTGGGAGTCTGGCAGGAACAACCCACTGATGCTTCCGGTCCCTTCCAAGTACTTCTTCACTGCACCCATGCTCACAACATCTTTGGCCAATGTCTCCCCCTGGGTTAACTTCTCAAACAAATCTTTGTTGATGATTTCAGAGCTCAGGAGCTGGGCAGGGGTCACCTTGCTCCTCAGGCCTTCAAAGGTGATCCTGGGGTTGGCAGAAACTTGCTGGACAGTGTCACGGACTGTGTCAGCAAATCTGTGAATGGAAAGACCCCCAGAACGGAACTGCTGGAGGAGAGCTCTCCTCTGCTTTCTTGTAAAACAGTCTGAAAAGAGGAGCTTCCAGAGTGAAGTGGACTGCCCTTTGAACTTGCCACAGGCCACAGGTACTGCTCTGTTTCTCAGAACAAGCTGCGTCCTGTGGTCAATGAAGCAATGCTCGCTCCCAGGGTCACCATAAAGGGGAAAGAGGCAGAGCCCTGTGTCTGGATCAGTGACACATCTCAGGAGCAGTTCTGCATATGACAGGTTCTCCTTTGAGTTGGGATCAAAGAAACCACGGAGGTCATCTGTGGGCTGGCAAAGGAAGTTGTGTGTGTCTTTGTCTAAATGACCCCGTTGACAGGCCATCTCCACAGGGAGACGATGATGAGTGTGTGGGTCAACAATGCCACCTGTGGCAAGCTGGGCCTCCAGCAGGAAAACACCAGGATCTCTGGGCACAAGGCCCTTCTTCAGGGCTTGAAACAGAGAAAGAGTCTCCCCAGTGTAGGGGTCTCTGTACCCTGTAACAGCTCTCTCAGCTGACAACAGTTTCTCATAGAGTTCTGGCCCCACCACTCCTGCCCGGACAGCTTCATCAAGGGTAAACCTCTCATTCTTTACTGGGTCTATCAAGCCTCCAGTTGCAGCCTGAGCCTGCAGGAGAGTCACAGCAGTGCCTGGCATGAGGAGGTGTTCTGATAAAGCCTGGTATAGACTCTTACATTCACTGGTTTGCAGGATGGCGACACCAGCAATGCTGTTTGTCCCTGACAGGTACTGCTGCACAACATCCATCTCTGCTACTTCCTGAGCTGTGAGTTCCCCATTGTGGAGGGCTTTGAACATAGCTGAATCAATGATCCCAGAGTCCAGCAGCTCATGGCTGCACACAGCTCCTCGCAGTCCAGGGAAGGAGATTTTCAGCGGCAGAAGCAGCAGACCTGTGGCTGGATCTGCAATGCACCTTCTCATCAGCTCTGTGTAGGTGACCTTCTGGTTACTGTTGGGGTCCAAGTAGCCCTTGGCCTCCTCATTCCTAGGATCAGAAAGGAAGTTATGCAAATCCTCATCAAGGTAGCCATGTGCATTGGCCTCCTGAGGAGAGATGCGGTGGCGAGTGATGGGATCAATGATGCCTCCTGTGGCTATTTGGGCTTCCAGGAGATGGAGACCCTGTTCCCTTCCAATCAGCTCTTTCTGGATGGCTTGGTAGAGCGAGATCTTCTCCTCTGTGTAGGGGTCTGTGAAGCCTGTCACTGCTCGTTCTGCACACAACAACTTCTCTTTCATTTCTAGTCCTACTAGCCCCAGTGCCAGTGCCTCTGCCACCGGGACCAGCTGCTTTCTTACAGGGTCAACAATGCCACCTGTGGCTGCTTGGGCCTCTAAGAGGGCTAATGCAAGGTCAGGCTGGAGCAAATGCTCCTGGACAGCATCCAAGAAACGCATTGTCTTGCCAGAGGCCTCCACATAAACTCCTGCAATACTCCGGGAGCACATTTCTCCCACTGTTGCTTCTGTGGCATTGCTGAAGGAGAAGCCCCCTGGCATGGCTGTCATCCCCACTTGCCCCTTGGCCGCAACCTGCCTTGTCGACATTCTGGATGTGCAAGCGTTCCTCTCGTTCACAGAGAGATTAGCCTTCTGTTCTGTTCCTGGATGAGAAGTGTCTTTCTGCAAAGAAAATAAAGAAAAGGCAGTGTCAGTGATGTGTATTCATACACTCTACTTGGAAAGCAGTGAAAAGGAGCAGAAGAAACCTCTATTCAGGTGAAGACGGCATGGGGAACACACCCCAAACATGTTCCCAGCATGACCTCCACCCACATGCTCTAAAGTACCAGGCTGGCCTCTGTTTTCACACTATGGGGTGGGCTGATGGGGTGGAAGGCTCCTGGAGTCCCTTTGAGGCTGCTGGGTAAAGAGAGGTAGATTCTAGAACCAGGATCGACACTCTCCTCAGTCTTATGCCCTGGCAGCTGGCCAAGCAGCTAGGCACCAGCATATGCTCTGGGGCAAGGACATTCCTCCTTTGGAGCCTCTGCCTGGCCCATGCTGTCCTTGCAGCACCAGACGCACCCAAAGAGAAGGAGGAAAAAGAGTTTGGACACAGCCCCAGAGATTCTTGCGGCTGCCTCTCTTCCCCTCAGTTGCCTCCCAACTGTGTTTCCCTTCTGGGCGTTTGCTTAAGCAGGGCAACAAAGGACAAGAGGCAAGCCCAGGCGTCCCCCTCCTGCCCCCGCTGCCCCCCCAGCCCCAGCCCCAGCCCCATTCCCTTCCCTTCCCCTCCCCTCCTTGCCTTGCCTCGCCTGGCCCAGCCCTCTTCCCCTTGGGGACAGGTAATCCAAATCAAGAGCACCTGGAATGCAGGAGGGGCAGGAAAGGGGGGAGGCACACGAAGGGCAACGCACGCACACTTCCAGGCCCACGGTGCCCACGGACAGGACCAGGAGCGGGTGCGCAGACCAGTGGCATCACTAGGGTTGGTGTCACCTGGTGTGGTCACTCACGGTGTCACTCCCCCATTGACCTTTTCCCATATCACACCATACAGAATCCTTAGTAATGTTACTCATAAATCGTAATTCCAATATATCACTGAATGTAATGGTAATAGGTGTGATGTAAACAAATAGCAAAATTAAAAATATACCTTTAAATGACAATACCTTATGCACAGCCTAAATGTACTTACATATACATAGTTTCATGTGGTTAAACTCAAAATTTGGTAGAATGTGATGTTTAAATTTTTTTAAAAAGGTAAATATTTTTTAAAAAATAAAATTTTAAGTTAACATTTTTAATTTTTTTAATTTAAATTTAAAAGCAACGTGGGGCCTCTCCTTCCTCCTTCCTCCTAGCCTCGTCCCGCTCACTCCATCTCTTCCATATTTTAAAGGGACACTGGCGAATGCCACAGGCCATTTCGGCCCCGAAGCAGATGCCTGAGGGTCAGTGGGGTCATTCCCCCTTAAAGTGCCGCCCGGTGCGGTCTGCACCCCCCATTGCCACTGCTGGAGCCACAGACCCTGCCCCCCCAGCAACGAGGCAACGCACCCACGCACGCCGTGGACTCAGTCCCTCATTCTGCTCCATGGGGGAGAGCAAATATGGCACCCTGCCCTTGGCCCGTGCCACCCTTAAACAACGGAAAGCCTCTCTGCAAAAGACTGGCTGGCCCTGTTGCGGCCATCTGCCACGCTGGTGGGCATCTTGTGCCAGGCACCGGCGTCCGTTTGTCCTCCTCGTCCTCCAAGGACGGAACCTGAGGCACAGGCCACAGCATCTGCCTCGTTGCCGCCATGCCATGCCATGTCCGTCCAGTCCCTTTCCGGAGGAAGGCCCGAACTGCCCTGAGGCCCACTGGCCATCGGGGTGCCTCCCTCCATCTTGGCCCCCTTGAGAAGGGAAATTAAACAAAACAAGGAAATGAATCCATAAGCTCCCCCTCAGGCCTGGAGCCTCCAATGGAGCCCTCAGGCCTCAAAATGGCCGCCCAGGCAGCAACAAGATGGCCTCCCGGTTGCCCCCCTCACTGGGCCAGGCCTCCAGGCCCACTTTGCCAGGCTCCCAGTTATTGACTGCCGGGGGCCAATAAAGGGGTGGGGGTAGCCTCGTGTGACCCCCCAATCCTCCTCCTCCTCACAGGCCAAACCCTCTTTTTTTGAGCCCCATGGCAGGCCGTGGCTGCATCCGCACTGCTGAGTTCATGTACTCTGACGCCGTGTTATCAAGCATGGCTCCGTGCTGCTACTGGATTCTGGGATTTGTAGTTTGGTGAGAGATTGGGAGCTTCTCTCTGGTGCCCCCACCAAACTACAAGTCCCAGGAGCTTGTAGGATGGAGCTGTGGCCGCATGAACTCTTCCTGCAATGGGGATGCTGCTCCCTCTGCTCCCTCTGGGCCTCAGCAGCCCCCCAAAGCCCCCTCAGCCCCCGCGAAATGTCCGCACCAAGGGGGGAGGGAGCGGTCCTCCAAGGGTCAGGGGAGCAGGCCTTTGCCCACCTGCCCACATCCAGGTGCGGGCCAGCCCCCCAGCCCAGTGGGCAAGCACTCCCCTCTTGGGGGGCTGCCATTCCTCCAGGTGCCCCCCAGAGGCTGTGCTGCCAAGGAAGGCGCATGGCAGGCTGTGGGGGGGGGGAGCCTCCTGCCA
>CM034706.1:440722-452490 GCA_020142125.1 Phrynosoma platyrhinos
CTGCCCCATCCTGCCCCACTCCAATGCCACTGGCCCCAAACCGCTTGCCATGGCCACCACTAACTGCTCCATGGTGCTTGCAAAGTGCTGTCTCCCCTTCCCCTAGAAGAGCGGGAGGGTACGAGATCCGCAGCAACTGGGAGGAAAGTTGAAATGGACATCCAGCAACACTAAAATAAAGTGAAGAAAAGAAACAGGATGGGATGAGACAGGAGAATCTCACAAGTGAAATGATGCCAGCAAACCAAGCCAATGAAACACAGACAGCCTCAGCCTCAGCCCAGCCGCTTGCTCTGGAGCCTTCTCCATCTCCTCCCCACAGGCCCACCGTACTCTTTGAACACTGGCTCGCAGGCAGAGAGACATAAAATGCAGGCCCACCAGTGTCACCATAAAGGTTCAGAAGGGAAAGCTTGAAGGTTCCTTGCTTTCGGAGACGGGGTCACCCTGCCATTACTGCTCACTCACCAGAAGAGCAACACCTAAGCCCCTAGCCTCCCACCCCTTTCCCCACGCTCTCTTTCCCATCTCCAACTCAAACCCCAGCATCGGAGCTGCAAAGGCAAGAGTCCCGGAGTTACCTTTGTGGGCGAGTGCCGCTGAGGAGTTGAAGCATCCAGACCTCCTCTCGAACTGATCCAAGACTTGCTGACTTCAGAAAACCAGCTAAGCAGTTCTCCCAGTGACAAGGGGACTTCTTTGGTGGGACTAGGTAAAAAGGTCTGAGAGAAAGAGCACATGTTATTAAAAAGGAACACGATCAGGAGGGATAGAAAAGTGCGCAAGAAAGAGAAAGAGAGTGAGAGTGAAAGAGGGATTCAGCCCAGTTTTACAGTGCTGTTGGTCCCAGAAGACTGCTTGATTCAGTCTGCAGTTTTCCCTGGGCAAGAAAGAGGAGGGGGCTCTGCTCAAGAGGCACCGGGTGGAAACCATACACTATCATCCATGAGGGTCCCCATCTCAAGGAAGCAGTTCAGGTGTCCTGGGCTTCCACAGTTCTGGGCAAGGACCTGTGAACAGAATTCTCTTTGCTCTGGCATCAAGTGAGGCAAGCTGGTCCTAGGTGGCCTGTTAGTCCTCCCTGCCAGCTTTGTACAGGGCACTTCCCAGATACACATAAAGTGGACAGAGGAAAAGACCAACCGACGGACATGCAGAGATCACGGCCAGCCAGCCAGCCCACAGCAGCCACTGCAGTACAAAGCTCCCTCATAAACAGAGCCATAAGAGCAGAGCACCGTGGAAAGTGCTAGAATGGGGAAGCAGGCCAAGCCCAAGGCAAAAGGAAGCTTGCAGGTGAGGGTGGAAGGAAGGAAGGAAGGAAAGAAGGAAAGAAAGAGAGAGAAGGAGAGGGAGAAACAGCCAAACCGACAGGAAGAGAGGCAGGCAGGCAGGCAGGCAGGCAGCGGATCCACAAGGCAGGAGGCACCATGTCCATCTGGAGGCGTGTGCACTTACGGTCCGGGTGCAAAGTCCACGCAGTTGAGGGGAGGCCAGCCAAGGAGCAGCAGTGGAGCAGAGAGCCATCTTCCTTGGTCATCCTGCTGAGGGCCAGCGAGGAAGATCAGTCCGGGCAACGGGGCAGGAAGCTTGCTAGAGCGGAAGGGGGCCGTGGGGCGTCTCTCGAACACAAGTCCATCTGGGCTCTTCCTCCCTTCCTCAGAAGCGGAGAGAGCATTTTGCATAGGCAGTGGTGCGCCTGGAGGCTTGGCACAAGGGTCATCTCCTCTGCAGGATGGAACTGGCGGAGCTCACTGGGAGAAAAAGCCACTCGCTGCTTAGGAGAAGAAAGGACTAAAAGAGGGCCGGTTCTGTGTCGGCATATGGCTGGGGTTATTCTGCTCTGAAGGTGGAACAAAAGGAAGGCAAGCCGCGCCTGGGAGGGCTAGACGCAGTGGGGGGCAGTCGATAGGCTTTCTCTGTCTCTCTTAATATACAAATACTGTCTGAGCAATCATATATATTAATATATTAGTCTAGTCTTTTTGGTTAAACTTTAGGCACTGCTTTGGAAGGAAACTGTTTTAAACAGGATAAAATAATAACAATAGTATTAATGAAAGGATAAACCAGTAGCTTTACCACATGCAGAGCAGTATAAATGCAAAAGTTTCTGGAGGCAGAGGGCACTTTATGCCACAGACAGCTGTTTCCCATGCATTTCAAAAAACTTCTGGCTTCCTTCCCACCCACAGTTCCCAATCAGGTGGGTCAAGGTGCAACTGAGGCCGGCAGCATCTGTGCTGCCGCTTAGACCAGATGTGTATCTGCGGCCATAATTTGAAGAACTGTAGGAGGAGGAAGAGAAGGTCATGGAGAAGCCGGATCCTCCTGTAGCATCGAAGCTGCCTCGCCTGGAACCTGATCTAGAACCAGTTCGGGAGCCAGATCGAGAGCCAGAAGTGGAGCCAGAACCGCTGACATTGTAAGGACTGTAATAGCCTTTGCTGGATTGCGACGAAGCTTCCAAGAGACGTAAGCCCGTCCCCTCCTCGGTCATGCTCCTGTCCATGGCGTCCTTGTAGGAAATCTTGAGCTTGGTTTTGGGGCAGGTCAAGTACTTGGAGTAGGTGTTGACGTCCCGCAGTTTCTGCGCAGTGCGTGCGTCAATGGTGCCCTTCTGCAGAGCCTCATCGAGGGAGACTCTGCCAGTCACCTCTGGCTCAATCAGCCCTCCTGTCAGATACTGCACCTCCAGAAAGCGCTGGCCAGCCTCATAGTACAGCCAGCCTTTCTTCAAGGCTTGGGCAGCAGACATCTTGGTCTTGGTTCTTGGATCCTCAAAGCCATAGAAAGCCTTTTGAGCAAGGTTGATCCTATCTACCATGATTTTGTCAACCAGGCCTTTGTTGACAGCATCAGCAACAGAGAACTTCTCCCCAGTGACGGGGTCGATGATCCCACCGGTGCAGGCCTGAGCCTCCAGGAGCCTCTGGCCAGTAATGTTGTCCACTAGGTTGCGACGCATGGCCTCTGTAATGGACACCTTCTCTAGGGTGTCTGTGTCCAGGATGCCTGCAACTGGCCCGGTCTCTTCAGTAGGATCGCTCCAGGACGTCAGTTGCGCTCTTACGTGGGCTGGGCTTACAGGATAGGAAGAGGAGGAGCCGACAGAGGAAGACCTGGATCGGAACCCACTTATGTTGCCAGACAGCATGTCTGCAAACTCTGTAATGGATAAGGTACCTGAGCGATACTGGTCCAAGGCAGACTGGTCAATCAGCCCCTTTGCAATAGCATCATCGATGTCATACTGCCGTCCTGACCTCCGGTCAATGATCATGGACTTAACGACTCCATCTGAGGAGGAAATGGTGATCTCTTCCCATTCACACTCCTGTTCAGAGAGCTCCAAATAGGTCTGGTGGTCAATAAGGCCTTTGCGGTAGGCTTCATACACTGACATCTCTTTCCCAGTCTCAGGGTCAACTATCACCACCCTACGTTTGCGGACGGAGGACTTGGAAGAGGTCTTCCTCTCCCGCTTCTTCTCCTTTAAGGGCAGGAGGCACAGGCCAGTCTCTGGGTCAGTGATGCACCGCTCCATCAGCTGTAGATAGGTCAGGTTCTCCTCTGTGTTTGGGTCAAAGAAGCCTTTAGTGTCATCACTGGGATCCAACAGGATCTCATTCATTTCCTCATCAAAAAGGCCCCTCTTGTACGCCACTTCGACAGGCAGGCGATGGCTCTCCTCTGGATCAATAATTCCTCCTGTGGCAATCTGTGCTTCCAGCAAACGGATCCCATGATCTTTCAGGATCAATCCTTTCTTCATGGCTTGGAAGAGAGAGATCAGCTTGCCTGAGTAGGGGTCCTTGTAGCCTGTAACTGCTCTCTCAGCTGAAAGCAGCTTGTCCTTGAACTCTGGGCCCACAATGCCCATACGCACTGCCTCCTCCACGGTCAACTTGAGGCCCTTGATGGGGTCAACAACATACCCGGTGGCTGCCTGGGCTTCCAGTAGCTCGAAGGCCGTGCCAGGGCGGATGATGCCTTTCTTCATGGCCTGGTACACAGAGAGTCTCTCCTTGGTGGAGTCCACATAGACACCAGCGATGCAGCTGGTGCCCTCCAGGAATTTCTTCAAGACTTTAGAGACTTCTTCAACAGAGGTCAAGCCTTCCTGGAGGCGCCGGGCAGTGGCTTCATCCATGACCTTAGACAGTACCAGCTCCTCAACAGAGATCTGTTTCCTCAGGCCCCGGAAGGTCAGCTTCCGAGTGTCGCAGAGAGGCAGCAGGAGGCAGCCAGTATTCTCGTCCTTCTTGCAACGCTTGAGAATCTGTGCGTAGCTGAGCTTCTCATCTGTGGAGGGGTCTATATAGCTGCGGATCTCACTGGGTTCAGAAAGCCTCTCGTATGTCTCCCGATTGAAGTAGCCACGCTGGTAGGCTGTTTCCAGGGGCAAGTGGAAGCCCAAGTGTGGGTCTATGATTCCCCCTGTGGCCAACTGGGCATCTAGAAGTCTGAGGGCTTCTTCAGAAGGGATGAGGTCCTTCTTCATAGCTTGGAAAAGAGAGACTTTCTGCTCGGTGTAGGGGTCACGGTAGCCGGTCACTGCTCTCTCAGCAGACAGGAGCCGGTCATGCATCTCAGGGCCCACTACTGCTTTCCTGACAGCCTCATCCACCGTGAGCATTTCATTCTTGATGGGGTCAATGATGAAGCCGGTGGCGGCCTGGGCTTCCAGCAGAGGTCGAGCCACTTCAGGAGTGATCAGCCCCTTTTTTAAGGCCTGATAGACACTGAGCTTCTGCTTGCTGGATGGAATGTAGATACCGGCAATGCAGCCAGAGCCATAGAGATACTTCCAGACTGTCTCTATTTCTAGGATCTCGCGGATGGTCTTGGAGCCCTGCTTCAGGGCATTGTATATCTCCAAGGAGATGATCCTGGCCTCATAGAGGTCATCAGCAGTGATGCGGCGCCGGACATAGTCGTAGGAGCTCAAGTCTTGCTGCCGGATGATCTCTGTCTTCTCTATTATCTCAATGATGATGATGATCATGCGCTCCTTTGTCACCTTGCCAGAGCGAAACTCATCCATCAGCCTCTTGCGCTGCTCCTCAGGGATAAGGTCAGACTGCATGATTTCCCACAAGGACATAGAGGAGCCAGCCTTGTCTCCGCTTGGAATGTCAATCTGGGTCTCCTCAAAGACCTTCTTGGTCTCAGCCTCTGTGTACACCTGGGTGGTCTCCACGACAGCGGGAGTCTCAGGCTGCTTCAATGGCAGGAGGTAGAGGCCGGTCTCAGGGTCCTCAACACACCTCTCTTTCAGCTGCAGGTAAGTGAGATTCTCCTTGGTATTAGGGTCGAAGAAGCCCTTGGTGTCGTCCGTGGGGTCTGAGAGCGTTTGGTTCATCTGCTCATCAAAATAGCCTCGCTTATAAGCCACTTCCACAGGGAGGCGATGACTGTGCACGGGGTCGATGATTCCTCCTGTAGCGATCTGGGCTTCCAGGAGCCGGATCCCGTGCTCCCTGAGGATCAGCCCCTTCTTCATGGCCTCAAAGAGGGAGATGGTGTTCCCAGAATATGGGTCTTTGTAGCCAGTGACAGCCTTCTCAGCAGACAGCAGTTTTTCGTGCAGCTCTGGTCCCACAAAACCAGCCTTGACAGCTTCATGGACAGGCAACTTCTGGTTCCTCACTGGGTCCACCACGAACCCAGTGGCTGCCTGGGCTTCTAGGAGGATAGTGGCTGTGCTTGGCAGCAGCAGGTTCCTCCTCATGGCCTCATAAATGTTCAGCTTCTCCTTGGTTTCTTCCACATACACCCCAGCAATGCAGTCGCTCCCCTGAAGGTACCTCTTCACAGCAGCCACTTCAGCAAGGTCTTTGACAGACTTCTTTCCTTCCTTGAGTTGTTCATACTGGCTCTTGCTAATAACCTTTGACTCAAGCAGCTCGCTGGCAGGCACAGGTGCACGCAGGCCACTAAAGGTCAGCTTTTCTTGCTTCTTGGCCTCAGTCTCTTCTATTATTGTGATGATGATTTTGATTACCCTTTCGATGGTGACCTTGCCAGTTTTGTACTGCCGTATCAGCTCCCTCCTCTGCTCTTCAGTCAAATATTCAGAGTGAATCAACTCCCAGATGGTGACCATCTTGCCTTTTAAGCTGCCAGCTGGAACTTCTACCGTCGCCTTGTCAAAGGATTCCTTGGTCTGGCTATCAGAGTAGACCTCTTCCTGCTGGAGCCGGATGGCCTGGTCTGAGAGGGGAAGCAAATAAAGGCCAGTCTTCTTGTCCACTTGGCATTTCTGCTGCAGCTGGGCATAGGTGAGGTTTTCTTGGGCATTGGGGTCATAATACAGCTTGGCATCATCAGCTGGAACAGACAAAGCCTTGTTCATCTCTTCACTAAAGTAGCCTCGCTTGCAAGCCACGTCGAGTGGGAGACGGTGGCTGTTCACTGGGTCTATGATGCCCCCAGTGGCAAGCTGAGCATCCAAGAGACGGACCCCGGTGTCCTTAGGGATGAGGCCTTTTTGCAGTGCTTGGAAGAGAGAGACCACCTGCCCTGTGTAGGGATCCCTGTAGCCAGTCACAGCCTTCTCTGCAGACAGCAGCTTCTCATGCAGCTCAGGTCCAACCATTCCTGATCTGACTGCCTCATCCACAGGGAGCTGCTCATTCCTCACTGGGTCAACCATGTACCCGGTTGCAGCCTGGGCCTCCAGAAGCGTCAGGGCTATTTCTGGCTTCAGGAGGTTTTTCTTCAAGGCATCATCCAGCAGCAACGTCTGGCCGGTCGACTCAACCAAGATGCCCGCAATGGCACTGGTACCTTTCAGGTACTTCTTAATGGAATCCACACTGGCAAGGTCCTCTACAGTCTTTTTCCCCTGGTGCAACTGGTTGTAAAGACCTTTGTCGATGATTTTACTCTCTAGCAGCTCGGAAGCTGGAACGGGAGCCCGGAGCCCTTCGAAGCAGAGCTGGCTCTTCTTCTCGCTCTCCTCCATCACAGTGATGATGACCTTGATGATCTTTTCCACAGTTATCTTCCCAGTCCTGTACTGGCGCAGAAGGTCCCGCCTCTGCTCCTCAGTGAAATACTCAGAGTTGATGATTTCCCAGATGGTGACAGTCTTCCCCTTAAACCGGCCAAAGGGGGCTGACACAGTGGCTTTCTTGAAGACGTCCTTGGCCTCCCGGTCTGTGTAGACAAGCTCCCTTCCTTTCGCTGCTTTGTCTGTCAGCGGCAGAAGGAAGAGGCCAGTCTCGGGATCGGTCACACATCTCTCCATCAGCTGCAGGTAGGTCAGGTTCTCCTGGGTGTTGGGGTCAAAGAAGCCCTTGGTGTCATCGCTGGGATCCGAGAGGATCTGCTGCATCTCTTCATCGAAGTAGCCTCGTTTGTAGGCCGTTTCCACAGGGAGCCGGTGGCTGTTGACTGGATCAATGATGCCCCCTGTCGCCACCTGAGCCTCCAGAAGCCGAATGCCGTGGTCTTTCACAATGAGGTCTTTAGTCATTGCTTGGAAGAGGGAGATCTTTTCCCCAGTGTAGGGGTCTTTATACCCGGTGACTGCCCTCTCGGCAGAAAGCAACTTATTGTGCAGTTCAGGCCCGACCACCCCTTCCTTCACTGCCTCACTCACAGACATGGTTTTATTCCTCACAGGGTCTATTACGAAACCAGAGGCGGCCTGCGCCTCCAGGAGGATGAGAGCTGTGCCTGGGCTTAGCAGCTGCTGCTTCATGGCTGCGTAAATGCTCATCTTCTCGTTGCTTGGCTTCAGCAGGAGCCCGGCAATGCTGCTTGTTCCTCGCAGGTACCTACGGATGTCTTCCCTCTGGGAGAGTTCCTGCACAGTCGCTTTTCCTTTGGCTAGTTTCTCCATGCTCTCCCGACTCAGGATGCCAGCTTCCGCCAGCTTCTTGGCTGACACTTTCTGGCGGATGCCGTCGAACGCCAGCTCTGCTTCGCCATTTTGAGAAATGCCATCTATCATGTCTCGGCCGTTGGGCACCGCTTTCACCTGAGGCACCTGGGAAGGAGCCACCACTTCCTGGGGAAGGTCATCAGTCTGGATCATGATTTCCCGGGTCTGGGCAAGGGCTGCCCTTTGCTCTTCTTGGAGTTGCTCCAGTTTCTCCCTGAGTTTCTGGTTCTCCTCCGCCAGGAGCTTCTCCTGTTTCTGCCGCTGCTTCTCCAAGAGCTGCAGCTCCTCCTGCTTCTGCCGGACATTCTCCTCGGCTTCCGCTTGCTTCTTGCGGGCCTCCGCGAGGACAGCCGTCAGCTGCTGCTTCTCCTGCTCCATCTGCTTCTGCTGGCGCTCCTGCTCAGCCTTCAGTCCTTGAGCCTTGTTGACCTCCTCCTGGAAAAGTTTCTCCAGCTTGGCTTTCTCATCCTCTACGAATTTCTCTTTCTGCAAGAGGGCATCTTTCTCCGACCGGAACGTTTGCTGGAGCATCTGCGTCTCCTGGCGGAGCTGTTCCTTCTGAGCCAACTGCATCTGGTGAGGAAAAGCAGAAGAGCGTCACTTGCGCAGTCCGAACAGAAGGGGAAGGGTCTCAGGGGAGGGAAGAGCCAGCACCTCCATAGGAGGATGGACAGCGAGCCAGCGTTTCAAGAAAGGTGCATGTTAAGGGGGTGCCCCGGCTGACCATCTGAGAAGGGAAGAAGTTGGGCCATTACTATAGAATACAAGAGGATTAAACAAACTGGAGATGAAGAAGCCCCTTCACCCTCAGTGAAGTGGGAAACTGTCCCCCGGGGTCTCAACAAGAACAGCCTTTGTGGGTTTTTAACCAGTTCACCAACCCAAGGAAGTCTCCATTACCACCCAACAATTTTTTTTTCTGTGTGGCTGCTGTAAATAAGGCAGGTACGACAGCCTGAACTCCCTGGACTTGGTCCCTCTGCCCCCCATCCTCACTTCGTCTAGTCCCCTTCCTCCTTCCAACTATGAGCATCTTCCTGGAGCTCACAAGATGGCCAGCCCTGCCTGACTCTAAAGTCTGACTCTGAAGTCCCTGAATGCTTGAGCCATCATAAACGGATTAGAGTGGGAAGTGTCACAAGCTCCTATGTTGTTTTTGAGCCATGTCAGACTTCTCAGAGGAAAACACGTATCTCGGCCGCAGGACAGAGACAACAGCTCTCTCTGCTTTTCCTAAAGCCTTCCTGATGCACTGGAGGCTGGGTGTTGTGTGGGCACAACAAAAGCCTCTCTCTGCACCCAACCCTTACTTGGACCACCTCCCCACCCCAACTCTTGTATGTGCTCCCCCAAATCCTTGTCTCCTGTCTCAACTATGGAAGAAGGTCTGGCCCCTGGCTCAAACTATGCAGGCAAGAGGATGTGATGGCAGAACTGACCAGACCCTTCAGACGGCAGTCATCTTTGGGAATGCATGTGCTTGCAGAGGATGAAAGCAATGGTGGCAACCAGACAAGCAGGGAAAAAAGAAATCTGTTCTCCCCCACACCCTGCTGTGCTAGTTTTCTATTTCACAGAATCCTAGAGTTGGAAGACACCCCAAGAAGGACCATCCAGTCCAACTGCCTTCTGACATGCATGGCAGAATGGGGTTGGACTGGATGGCCCTTGTAGTCTCTTCCAACTCTATGATTCTATGATTCTTTGGCTGTGCTCTGAACCCTGTGGGGCTTGAGAGCTGAGCTTGAATTGGATTTGGATGCCTGGAGCTTGTTGCCGTCTAGCTCCTGCCGAAAGCAGCCTTCTGTGGTGCTCTCAGGCAAGACCTCAGAAAAAGAGCACTCTCCTCCTTCTCTCATGGCAAGTGCAAATGAGGGCCTGCTTCAGATATACTACAAATATACAAGGCCCTTCACCCAAAAGGTGCTGCAGCAGAGATTACAAAATCTTATCAAGGCCTGGGAGCAGCTCCCTCCCATTTGGGCAGGCAGGCTCAGCCTCTTGCTCAGACAGGGTTGTTTAACTTCTGCTGTTCCACAAGCACAAAACTATAAGCATGACACTCCAGAACTCAGTTTCTTTGGGATCCTCCCTCGCACCCCGAAAAGGATGTCTAGCTGCAAAGGGCAGCGTGAAAGAGGAGCAGAGTCATAGAAGCTCCCAGGTTACCTGCCTCCTTCTCTTGCAGTTTCTGATGCTACCTCTTTCCCACCTCCCCTCCTGTCTTCCTTGCACCAAGTCATCTGTGACACTTGCAGTTCTGCAGAACTTCACATTGAGGGCCAGCCTTACCACTAAAGGGGAAAGAAGAAGTCACTCTGGTCAGCAGATTTAAGAGGAGCTCCATCTCGGCAGGAGCTCAGGCATGGCTGACTGTGCTGTTTCTGAACTTTTTCAGGTGTGAACTACTAACACAACTCAGGACCATGCTGGGTCAGGTTCACACATATCTAGCATTTTCATCCACACCTCATTGCCTTACCTGGAAGTTTCCTGTCCTCACCACATACATCCCTGACTATCAGAGAACAATGACAACCATTTTCTGAGTTGTCACTTACCATGACGCAGGTACAACTACGTGGCATCTTGTGGTTAGCCATGTACCAGCCTACCAAGTGGCCAGGAGATTCTTGTTGCCTTTCTGCACCTGGTCAGAAATTCAAAGGAGCAGCAAGGGCCTCCTCAACAACCAGCATGGCAACACATAGGGCTTGCTCACCAATGGGTACAGCATGGGCATCATGGTAAGATACACCAGAGGAAAAGAGGGAGTCCATTTCTTCTGTTGATTCATCTATTCCACAAACCACAGCTTCCCCTCTTGAATGATCACCACCTCCCTGACCCAAGGAACAGAACGTGGACTGGAGAAAGTTTCTGCATGTTCCTTGGGCCCTGACAAGGCCCAGGGTGTGCGGGGACCCCAATGAAAGCGGGTACCTCTTCCGATTTCTGCTGCAGCAGCTCTGCCTCCCGCTTCAGCTTCTCCTTCTCTTGCTCCAGATCCGCAATGGCTTTCCTCAGCTTCTCAGCATCATCGTCACTCTGCTTCCTCTGGATCTCCAGTGTCTGCACCAGAGTCATCTTCTCCTGGGTAGCCAGCTCCGTTTGGTGCAGCTTCTGGCTGATCTGCTCTGCCTGCATCTTGAACCGCTTGGCCTCCTCCTCCGCCTTGGCCTGGGCCAGACTCAGCTCAGTCACTTGCACCTTGAGGCGCTCGGCATTGGCGGTAATTTCCAGCTGGCGCTGGCGCTCTGCCTCCAGGGTCTTCTGGAAGCCCTCAGCCTCCTCAGCCAGCCGCAGCTGCATCTGCTCCTTGTCCTCCTGCAGCTTCTTCGCCTGCTCCTGGGCCAAATCCTTCTGTTTCTGTAGCACCTCCGCCTCGGCCTTCAGCCGTGTGGCCTCCTGGACAGCCTGCATCTTCTCTTTCAGGATCTTCTCTGCCAGGCTCCGTTGCTGGGCCAGGTCCTGCTCAGCCAGCTCCCGGAGGCGGGCAGCTTCTTGGGCCTCCACGCTCAGCCGGGCGGCCTCCTCGGCCACCTGCTTCATCTTCTCAGCCTCTTCAATCAGGAACTTTTGCATGTTGTCCTTGTCCTTTGTGATCAGCATCTTGTTCTCTTCCTCGATGCGGGTCTTCAGCTTGATCAGCTCTTCCATCTGGATTTTTACCTTGAAGAGCTCCTCCTCCACCTGAGCCTTTTGCTTCATGGCTTCAGTCACCTCGTCCTTCAGCCGCTGCTGCTCCTCCTCCAAGATGCTCTTCTGGTGGTCCGTCTCCTCCAACTGCAACTTGACCTTGGTCAGCTCCTGCTCTACCTGGGCCTTCTGGCGCAGCGTTTGCTCTGCAAATTTCTTGTGCTTGGCCATCTCA
>CM034706.1:452590-465472 GCA_020142125.1 Phrynosoma platyrhinos
CCTCACGCTCCGCCTGCTCTTTGCTGCGCTGGATCTCCTCGGCGCTCTTCTTGATCCGGGTGAGCTCCAGCTCCAGGTCGGTCTTGCCAAGGGAGGCTTTCTCAAAGTTAAGCTTGAGGATGCGTATTTCCTCCTCGACGAGGCGCCGTTGCCTCACCGTGTCATCCACCAGGCTCTTCTGCCTCTCCAGCTCGCTCTCAGAGGACTTCTTCAGCTGCGCGATCTTCTCCTCGATGTCCTGCTTGTGTTGGGCCGCCTGCTCCTCCAGCAGCTTGCGCTGGTAGGCCTCGTCCTCAGCCAGCCGTCGGAGCCGCTCGTTTTCCGCCTCCTTCTCCTTCAGGGCGATCTCCGCTTCTGCCTTCAGGCGCGAGGCCTCACTGATGGCCACCAGCTTCTCCTTGAGGATGCGCTCGGCCTCTGCCCGCTGACGGGCGGCCTCTTCTTCAGCCAGCTGGCGCTGGCGCTTGGCCTCCTCCGAGAGGGCGCGCAGGCGGGCGGCCTCTTCGGCCAGTTCCCGCAGCTTGCTGGCCTCAGCCTCCAGGATCTGCTTGGACTTCTCACTGGTGGAGCGGGACTCCTCCTCGGTCTTGGCCTTGCTCTGCAGCAGAAGCTCCATCTCAGCACGCAATTTGGCCAGCTCTTCCTCGAGCTCCTTCCGCTTCTGGAGGGCCTCGTTCACCTCATTTTTCAGGCGGAAGAGCTCCTCCTCCAGCAGCAAGCGCTGCTGCTCCCCGTTCTCCACCTCAGCCTTCAGGCGAATCAGCTCCTGCTCGGCCAGGAACTTCTGCTGGGCCGTTCCCTCGGCCAGCTTCCGCTGCTTCTCCAGCTCCTGCTCGGCCAGTTCCTTCTGCCGCAGGGCCGACTCTTCGGCCTTGGAGCGCTTCCGAGCCTCGCGCTCGGCATCCTCCTTCTGCTTCTCAGCCTCCTCTTGTGCCAGGGCCTTCTTGTGGGCCACCTCCTCGGCCTGGAGCCGCAGCCTCAGCGCCTCGTTGGCCTTCTGCCGCCACTTCTCCACCTCCCTGTCGGCCTCCTCGCGGGACCGCTCGGCTTCCAGCTGCAGCTTCTTCAGCCGCTCGGCCTCCTCCTGCAGGTGCGTGATGGTGATGTGCTCTTGCTGCAGGGAGAGCTCCAGCTGGGCGGTCTTCTCAGCAAAGGAGAGGCGCCGGCTCTGGAGGTCAGCCTCAGCGCTCTTCTGGGCGGCCTCGTGGGCCAGCTGGACTTGCCGCTCCTTCTCCAGCTCCGCCTGCTTCATCCGCCGCTCGGCCTCCTCCGCCTGCAGCCGCAGCTTCTGCAAGTCCTCCAGGGCCTTCTGCTTCTCGCGGGCGGCCTGCTGCTCGGCCTGCACCTTGCGCTTCAGCTCGTCCTCTGCCTCCCTTTTCTTCTGGCTCTCGTCCTTGACCTGCTTGCGCAGGCGCTCGGCCTCTTCCTGGGCCAGCCGCTTCTGCCGCTCGGCCTCCTCAGCCCGATCCCGCAGGGCCTGGAGCTCGTCCTCCGCCCCAGCCCTCTGCCTCTCCGTGGCCTCCAGCTGCAGGCGGACCAGGCGGATCTCCTCCTCCACCTTCCGCCGGCTCAATTCCACTTCCTCGATCAGCTTGAGCTTGGCCTGAATCTGGGCGTCCGAGTTCAGCTTCATCTGCGAGAGCTCCTGCTGGATGGTCTGCTTCTGCTGCTGGGCGTCTACAGCCACCAGCTGCCGCCGGCTGACCTCCTCCTCCATGCGCCGCTGCAGCTCCAGGGCTTCCTGCTCCGCCTGGGCCTTGGCCTGGGCATGGGCCTCGGCCAGCTGCCGCTGCTTCTCCAGCTGGGCCTCCACCTCTGCCAGGCGCTGCCGCTCTTCCTCCTTCAGCTTCTCTGCCGCTTTCTACAGAGAAGAGGCAGAGAGAAGGGAAGAGGGGAAAAGAAAGAGAGATCACAAGAGAGAGAGAGACTGGAGTGGGAATGGAGGGGCAAAGGGCCTGTGGGCGAGGGCAGCATGTGTGGCATGGTATGGCATGGCATGGCATGGCCATGGCTCTTCCCAGGAAGCTCCAAGAGAGATAGGTGGCAATTGGTCAGAGAACAAACTCGTTGCTCATGTCTCTTGCTGAACATGACAGGTGGAGAAGCAGGAAAGGCCCACATACCAACAGTGGAGGATGGACAGATGGATGGAAGGATCGACGGATGGATGGATGGATGGACAGACAGACACAAGACGACAAGCAAAACCCAAAGTGGAAGGGCCACAACATGACACAGCAGCCACCTGCACACCTTCAGTCATCAGCTCAGCACAATCGGTGTGGAAGCGACCCCCCTCCGGAGGGAGTCAAACTCCATCCCACCGAAAGAGCCCAACCGTGGCAGCGACAGAGGCAGCAAGCAGAAGCTGGGAAGACCCCTCTCCTCAGGAAGCGAGAGAAGGACCCAGGCCAGGGGAGCACAATGAGGTGGGGGAATGAAGCGGTGGACCACACAGCCCTGGAGGCAAGGAAGACGTCAAATACAGTGAGGGAGGATGCGCTGAGCAAGGCCTGGCCCAGGCCCCCCCCCCCAACCTGGCTCCCAGGGGCTTGCGCTGTTGTGGCCCTCCTCATGGATCCAGTCCACCTTTGGCCTCTTCTCAAGGAAGTCCAAAGGTGGCAGCAGCAGCAGCTAGCCTCTGAGGAACCAGGAGCCACCCATGACCCTTAGACTAAGGAAGGTTGTAGGTGTGGGTGTGGGTGGGCTCAGTGAAGATCTATGGGGATGCCTGCCTCCCTCCCTCCCTCCTTCCATCCCACACACACACACACACCCTGGGAATAAAGGAAGCATGCGCAGAGTGCACCCGACAGAGACGACACAAAGCAGGCCTTGGAAAACACCAGGAAGCCTGGTGGTTCTAGGCTGGGATGACGACACGGAAACGGCACAAACGGCAAGATGCTCATGACAGGGATATGCTGAGCATGGTGACCACTGCCCGCTTCCTCTGGGCTGCCTCTAGCCAGTGGGCACAGCCAAGGCCCCCTCCCTCCCTGCCCCCAAACACTTTGGTGGCCCCTCCTTTCCATTCCCCCCCCCCGCTCTTTGAAGGGCCCCTCCCTCGGTCTAGAGGAGAGCAGAGGGGAGTGGGCAGAAGCAAGGGTGCCAGGTGAGGATGGGCACGAGTGGCAAGGATGTGGAGGAGAGCATGCACAGAGCGGAGGAGTACCTGGTGCCGGGACGCCCGAGTCCTCCTGGTCCTAACCCTCCATTAGCACCCTACCAACACCAACACTCCCCCAGACCAAGCACTGGCAAAGCAGCTGGACTTCCAAAGAGCAGAAACCAAGAGTTAGAAAGGTTACCAGACCAGAGCATCTCAGGACAGAAAAGAGCAGCAAGCGAACGGCAGAGTTAGAGAGAAGCCCCCGCCCCACGGCCCACTGGGGACCAGGCAGGCACAGTGGGGCTCCGTGTGTATCTGGGAAGTGCCTCTTCTTGCCACACTGAGCCAAACCCTTGCCTGTGGTGCTTGGGGATGTGCTAGCAGTGCTGGGGGGGAGCCCATGGGGCAGCACCTGCAAAGAGTTCGACTGGCCCCAGGCTGACCAGCTGGATTTTGTGAGGTTAGGGGGCGTCACAGGCCAGCATTAGTGGTGCGGGAACAGGTGGTCAAGATGTGGGCCTTTATGGACCAACAGGATGGGACGGGGGAAGGATGCAGCCAAGGCATGCTGGGTTCCCAGCCCCTCCCAGCCCTCCTTACCTCTTCTTTTTCCAGCCGTCGGAGGGTCTCGGTGATGAACTTCAGGTACTGGCTGGTCAGGGTGGTCAGCTCACTGTACTGAGTCCGCAGGTCCACATACTGGAAGGCGAAATGCAAGGGTCACTATCTTGAGGAATGGGGTTGGTGGGACCTGGGAGGGTCCCCAAGCACCGGCGCCAGCTAGCCAGCCCACACCCCTATGCCTCCCACCAGACCCCTCTGGTCCCATCATCTTGTCCCCCATGTTGCCAAGCAGCTCTCTGATGGGGAGCCCATAGCAGGGAAACCGCACCAAGAGCACACCCCTTCCTCTGTTCTCCAGCAAAAGAGTGCCCAGGTGCATCCTCTCTCTGGAGGAAGAGAAAAAGTCTCTCTCAAGGCTTTTAGGAGGTAAACATTTCTTCTCCACCGTCCCATCAAGAAGGATCTCCACGTCAGACACCTCTTGGAGCCCTCCAGACTCAAGATAGCCACCAAACTCTTCCTCTCCGGAGCAGCCCCTCTGGTGGTGGCAGTGTGGCCACCTGAGTCCCAAAGGGATTCGTAGTCCCACCTGCCCATGGCCCCGCACACAAATGCACACGCTCCGCAGGAGAAAGCACTGGACCCCGTTTGCCTCTTTGTCTCTCACCTCCTGGATGACGCTGTCTGAGGCCGACTGCACCTTCGGCTTCTTGGCAGGAGAAGCCACTGGCTCCACTTGGGCCTTGTAAGTCACCAGCTGAAGTTCATAGTCCTTTGAGAGAAAAATTACAGGCAAGGAGACGTGATGAGCATACGAGCCTGAATTCGGAAACCCTGGAAGGAGTGAGGGGGATTCTGACCTGCAGAGCCAGCCAGCTGCTTGGCATTCGGTCACAACCAGGCTCTTCCACCCCTTTGCACACAACATGGCTGCCTCACCATGGGCTGTCAGGGCCCAGCACCATCCACACCCCGCCCTCACCTTGATGGCATCAATGTACTGCTTGGCAAAGCGCTGGCACTCCTCCACCTTCTCCCGGTTCCGGTCACATTCCTCCAGGAGTTTCTAGGAAGACAAAAGGCCATCAAAGGCACGAAAGGGCTGGCCACACTGGGCAAGAGACAAAGAGTGGACAGAGCATGCTGAGGAGGGGGAATGAGGAAGAGAAGGGGATTCACTCAGGAAACACAAGAAAAGCCCCGGAGGTCCATCAGACCAACAGGCCATCTGGGTAAGGGTCCCACTTGCCAGGGTGGTCCTGAGCTTGCCTGGTCAGATGCTACTTTTGGGGAGGCCACAAGAAGCTTCAGACAATTCAGGAAGGAAGGAAGGAAGGAAGGAAGGAAGGGAGAGTTTTGCCTCTGCATTGTTGAGTAAACCACACCACAACCAAGATCTCCTAGCTGGGCCATGGAGGTGAGAGGCAAGTCATCTGTCAGACTGGAATCCCTTTCTCAAGATTCACCACTCACCCACATTCTTGCAGAAGCAAACCAAACACCTGGGACACCCTGCCATTCATGAAATTGGGGTGAACCTCCCACTGGCTCTGGGCCACTCGCTCAGGGACTGCCTGCCAGCAAGCGGGCAGCCCCCCATGCACGTCCCCTTCTTCCCCACACAGGCCTGCACTCTTGAATCCAGAGAGACACAGAGGCTCACACACAGCCAAAGAGGACTCTCAAAGCACCGGCTGGATCCAGAGGTGGCCTGGTTTGCTGATGACCCCTGGACCAAGGAAGGAAAGTGCCAGCCAAGGAAGCTCAGTTGGTGGTGACTTGAGACGTGGCCCTGTGAGGAGCGGACTCCGTCCAGAGCCAAGCCACTCTCCCTCCTTCTCTCCTGGGTCTAAGAGTGAGGACTGGATGCGAGGCCTTCCCAGGTCAAACGGAGAGGAGGCCCGGCTGCTGACCAAGAGGGGACTCAGAGCAAAGGCACAAGCCACTCACACATCCCTCCCCACAGTGGACTGAGCTGGGCACCTCTAGCCACTGCCCAGCTCCTGGCTCCCAGCTCCCCTCTCTGCCCTTTCCTGTCCTGTGTTGCCCCGGCTGTACCTTCTCTTGCAGCAGCTGTTCCCGCACACTCTTGGTGTCGGTGACAGGCACAGCCTGGAGGTGTTCCTGCCGCTGCCTGGCCTCCTGGATCCACTGGATCAGCCAGTCGTAGGACTCGCGGTAGTAGCGCAGCTGGCGCCCCAGCTGGTCCAGCTCCCGCTGCCGCAGGTCAATCTGGGCCAGGACGGCCTGCCAGCGCTCCAAGAGCTGCTGCACCCGCTCCCGGTAGCGGTCCAGGTCGATGTCCCTCTCGCTGTGGCCCCTGACCATCCGCTCATTCACCTCGCTGGCCTTGCCCAGGTCCACCTCCAAGGTGTTGAAGAGGGGCTGGTGTCCTTCCACCTGTCCACGCAGCCGCTGAGGTGAAGACACATGCAGGGTCATGAGGGGTTGATAGGGAGCAAGGGTGGGGGAAAGCACAAGCCCACCCACCCACCTGCTGCTCCTACGGCTGTGGCCGTTTCAGGCCTGACCAGATTCTCTCTGGCCGAGCACCGAGCAACACACACCTGCCCCCCACCTGGGCAGCGCCCATCTTCTGCCGCTCACTCACCTTCAGCTCTGCCTTGGATGCCTCCAGGGCCTTGAGGTCTGAGGGCACCGTCTGCACGTCCTTCAGCTGCTCCTCATATTTGCGGATCAGGTCCTCAGCCCCCTGAGTGCTGCGGATCACCAGGTGGATGGTTTTCAACCTGGATGGGAACAGAAGAGCCTTTGGGATCCGGTGATCCATTGAACAGGCCCCTTTAAGCCACTTACTCTAGAGTTTTAGATTACCTGACAACAGGCAGGTTATAACATTGAGCAAAAATGAAAAAGCCCAATACAGATAAAACAAAAGGCTAAAAAAACCAGAACAACAAAAGATGCATGACTCAGAAACACAGACCAGAGGAATAAGACAGGCAAGAGCAAGTTGCTGGGCAAAACCTGCGGAGCTCAGACACTGGAAGAGCCTCCATGGGGAAGTGAAAAGGCCTTGGCCTGGCATCAGAATGGCCCTTGGGGCTCCCCAGGGAAGGGGTTTCTCTATTCAGGGGGTGCCTTTGAGCACTGCCACCCCCATGCTTCTCCTGGAGGGCTGTGAGCACATACAAGGCTCGGGCGACAGGTGCATGGAAGGGGAACCCCAGAAGAAAACCAAGGGGTTTGCATTCACCCTTGCCATGAAGTTCCACCTGAAAAGGGAGAACCTCCCACAAAATCTTTGTTCCTTTCCAAACATTTTCAGACTTGAAAGTTGTGTGGATGAAGCTGACAGGCCACAAAACGGCAGGAAAAAAAAAAGGGGGGGGGAGAAAAAAGGCAGACATTTCATCAGGAAAGCTACTTTGGTTTTATAGCCAGATTGAAGCAAAAAGAAACGCAGACCAGGACAAAGGGGGTGCACTTATAACTATCCCCTCCTTGCAGAAGAGGACCAAGGCGGGCGGCGGGTGGCAGGACTTACTTCTCCAGGTAGATGCTGGAGAGGCTGTAGACCTGGTCCATCTTCTGCAGCGTGACGTCCAGCTCGGAGTGGAGGGTGGGGGCCGAGGAGGCCTGCTCCGGCTGGGCCAGCACCTGCTCCGTCTTGGCGCTCACTTTCCCCAGGTTCTTCTTGATGCCCTCCAGCTCCTGGTGGATTTGCTGGAGACACAGAGAGAGAGAGAGAGAGAGAGAAAGGTGAGAGGACAGGGAGTGAGAGGTGAGGCACCTTGTGTGTGCTGGAGGTGGCCGGGGGGAGCCCTTCAGCCAGGCCAAGGGGAGTCGGGCAAAGGAACTGCCCTGGACTGAAATGGACCTTCGGGTGGCCTGTCTTGCTCAGTCCTGCTGACCCTGACTGGTCTTGCAGGCCAGAGTCTCTCCCTGCCTGGCCTGGAGATGGGAGTGAGGACTGAAACTGAGACCCTTGGCCGACAAAGCAGTTGCAGCCCAGCTGCCCTGCACCAACCCCAGCGGTCACTCTCTGCCATGTCTGCCTTCCGCCACAGGCCAGGCCAGGGGAGGTGTACCTGCTGGTCAGTGATGCGCTGGGCACACTCCTTGGCCGGGTCTTTGTCCAGCGGCAGGCGGATCTTGTGGATGGTACGGGACTCACAGCCTTCCAACTGCAGGCGGATGTCCTTCAGCTGGGAGATGAAGTTCCGGCACAGCGACTCCTCCTGTTCCCCTGGAAGAGAGCTCAGGGTCAGCAGCAGGCCCAAAATCCTTGGGGCAGCCGGTCCTGAAGCCAGAACCGGTCAAAGCTGGCCTCTTCAGAGTGGAGAGCCAGTCACCCTGATGGATCTGGCCCAGAAGCCAGACAGGAAGCCAAGGGGCACTCTGCCTCCCTCTGGAAGTGGCCTGTGGCCCGTGGCCTGCCTGACTAGTAGCCACCGATGACAGCCCCTTCCTCAGGAAATTATCCCAGTCCCCCTTAAAAGCCATCCAGGTAGGCCACCATCACCGTCTCTCTTTGGCAGCAGCTTCCACAGTTTAAACATGTGCTGTGTGAGCAATTAATGCCACCGTCTATTTTTTGGGGGGTGGGCAACACAGAGGGGTGGGTGGGATGAGGCCCCAAGCCAAGCTGCAAAAGGAAGCCATGGGGCGGCCATCCTATGGGTCCCTGGACAAAATAATTGGCTGATCTTGGCAAGGATTTCTGTGGTTTGAGAAAATGAAAACTAATGCAGATTTTAAAGATCATTTAATGACTTTGCATCCTAGTCCAACACCCAAACTATTACACCATGCTGGTCCTCAGATAAATTGATTAATTACTCATAAAGACATTCTGAAATTAGAAGCAGATCAATGTAAAACAAATGCTTTTGAAGATAATTTTTTTTTTTACAATTACTTGAAAGCTTTAAAATGGACTTACTCCAGTTAAGATTTCTAAGATGTATAAAGGACTACAAATAAATGTTGGAAATATAATCTGAAGGAAGGGGCTTTTTATACCAATGGACTGGGACTTTGAGGTTTCTATCTCCAACAAAGGGGGGGGGGAAACCAAACTTTTTAAAAAAAAATTGGGACTGCATGTGACATGTTTTACCTAAATAGCATCTAAATGTTTTGCTAATGCAAAAACATGGAGGCTTTTTGAGAGACGGAGTGTTCTCTGCCCAACAAAGGGGTTTGTTTGTGGCCTCACAAAGGACAGAGTCATCCTGGATCTCAAAGGAAGTACCTTTTTGTGTTGATAATGGATTTTGGATTTCCTGGACTTTAAAATGCTTTGTCTCCCAGGACCACGTAAGTGGCCAAGAGGAAGGCTGGCCTGCTTCCACGGATATCCCTCCATACTCAGAACAACACCAACAGCGTCTTGACAAAATGCAGACCACCTGTGACTAACATCCTCCATTTTCCTCTCCTGTATGATTCTTAGCACCTTTGTCTGATGAAGAAGCCAGAGGAGCTTCAAAAGCTTGCAACAGGTATATTGTGCAGTTGTATATTGGCTGGCCCAAAAAGGTATCACCGTTTTGTGGATTTTGGATGTTACTGCAGTGTGCTGTATGGTCAATTTTATCACATGTGGTGGACATGTGAGAAAACGAGAAAATATTGGACTATGATTCACACCAAGACAGACGTAATACTGAAAGATAAATTGCAATTAAAACCAGAATGTCTCTCTTTTTTGTTAGGACTGCTGGATGATCAAATGAGTAAGAAATATGGAAGAATGCAGCAATATGGGGGGTGGGAGTGGGGGGCTATTGGGGGATAGGATTGTTCGTTTTATCGTGCAAGCTGCCCCGGTTGTATTTTACAGAGAGGCGGGATACTAATAAATAAATAAACAAATAATATTAATAGTATTAGATTTATGCACAGAGGTGGAAGGACACTGTTGATACTCTCTGTTGAAGACTGCATGTTAAAATAATCTGACTTAAATAAAATAGAATTATAATTTGGCAGTTACCAAAGAACTGGAAGTCATATATTTCCCTAGTGTTTTTGTTTGTTGTATTTTGTTAGTCGTGTAGTTGTATAAAAATTATTTATTTATATTAGTTTAGGTTTGAATGTGATACATTGGGCGTTTTTGCTTTGTAACGTTTGCTTCCTTCTATGTAGTTTTATGCTTCTAAACTATGTGTTGATAAAAGTATTTTTTTTTTTAACAAAGGCAAGGCTCTGGCGCTCTGTTTTTTGGGGGCATGGGAATTCAGGCCTCAGCCTTGGGACCGAGCTGTAAGGATGCCCGGCGCAAGTCAGCGTTCCTGTATTTACTTATTATTAACAAACTGAGACTTATCTGGTTCTGCCCAGCTCCCTCCCTAAGAGCCACACAAGCAAGGGTCTGGGGGGGCGGCCTTCCTGACTCCCCATCTCCCCCCACCACAGTTTTAACCTCAGGTGTCTTTCTAGCAGTTCTCCCTTTCGCCACCCATTTGAACCTCTGGAATTTAAGCAGCAGTGCCTTCGGCTTTTCCTCTTTCCTTGTTTCACGTTTTCCAGCTTCAGGAATCTTAGCAGCCCTATTACAGAAAGGATGCTTCTGTTTGCAAGCCCTTGGCCTGGCACACTAAGAGCCAGCAGCTCTCCATCTGTAATGGAGTCCTCTTCCTTTCCTGCTCCTTTCCACTTTACCAAGCATTATCATTATCATGCTTGGTAAATTCTCATTTATTTATCTTTTTGGCAGTCTCAGGCACCTGCAGAACTCTTCCCCAGCATCCTATTGCAAATGAGTTGATTTACTTCCTAGCCGCTTTCTTCACAGCTTTCACAACCAAAGGCAGAATTGGGATCATTTCTATGGATCATCCTGACTTCAGTAGTAAGTCTTTACATTTCAGGAACTTGACTAGTTCTTTCCCAGCTGCTCTTCCAAGTCTTATTATTCTGATTTCTTGACTACAGTTTCCATTCGCGTTAATGATGGAGTCAAGGTATAAGAAATACTATTTCGCTATTTCAGTGTCTTTCTTAGTCACTTTAAAGTGACATAAATCATCTGTGGTCGTTATTTTCTTCTTCTTAATATTCAGCTTCTACGCTTCTTGCTTAACACACTCTCCCTTAACCTGGACAATCAAGAGTGGCTGGCTGTCCAAGTTAAGGTCTTTGCTATTTTCTGCAAGCCATACAGTGTCATTAGTGGCTTCTAGGGAGCTCCTTCGTCTGGAATTTCAACTTGGAACCGGCCACAGCAACTTGGGCAACCACCCAAAACACTCTGCCAAATAAATGTTGGGCCTCCTGGCGCAATCCCCTGATGCGTGATGGATGTTGTGGACAGGCAACGTCCATCATCTCCTCTCTTGCAAACCATGGGCATCTGCTGGCTGCAGCATCCACACTTCTACAGAAGGCTGTTCTCTAGCAAGCTCAAATCTGTTATCCTCATAACCTGCCAGAAGTTTATCCAGAGAATTCAAAGCAGGGTACGCTGCTCTTCCCTCGCTTATGCGCACAGCATCCCTGCAAGGTTGGTCAGGCCGAGACGGAGTAGCTGGCCCAAGATGAACAACCAGTGAGTTTTACGCCTGAATAGGGACTGTAAGTAATAGCAGTAGGCAAAGCACACTCCAGGCCACACACGCATCCCCCAAAGTCAAAAACGTTTTTTGGCAAAACATTTTTTGCCAAAAATGCTCCAAAAAACCCTCTGGGGAGCTTTCTCCACATTTTTGGTCTAGTGACACACCTGGTCACTTCCTGTTCTTCAGGGCCTAAAATGGAGCGTGGGCACCTAAAGCATAGCAAAAATGCCCCCAGAAAGTGGTTGGGGGCACTCTGGGACTGAAAAGGCTTTTGCAATTTTGTGTGCATGTGAGGGTGCTGCCCTGTAAGGTCTCGGGGGGGGGGACATGTGCAAGCAAGCCCTCCAAAGGGCCAGTGGGGCAGAAATGTGCCCTCCCCCTTGGAAGGGCGTCAGGCTGGGCTTTACCTTTCTCCAGGCTGCGCAGGAGCAGTTCGTACTTCTGGGTGCAGACGGTGTACTCGCGCTCCACTTGCAGCCGGTCGTCCGGCAGGAAGTTCTGGGAGTCCTGGCTGCTGCGCAGGAACTCCTGGTAGTGCGTCTCCAGGCTGCGCAGCGTCTGCCGGTAGTCCTCGGGCGGCATCGTCCGGAACTGCAGGAGACAGGACCAGTCACAGTGGGGGCACACGGGACACACACACACACACACACACCCCAAGTACTTTCCCTTTCCCCCCATCCTAGGTCCAGTCCTTAGGCACCAGGGACAAGATCACAGACAAGCACAAGAGCCGCCTGACAGAGGAATGGGGCCACCAGGGAGGGTGGTGGGGAGCTTGATCTCGGTATTTCTGCATGGCAGGGATTGGGCAAGATGACCCCTGAGGTCCCTTTCCATCTCTAAGACTCTATGATTCTTTGAGTTGCAAGAAAAGGGTTTCCACCGAAATGTCTGGAAGAACACTGGGACTGTAAGCGCTGTTTGACATTGGAATGGACTGTCTTGGAGGCCAGTGGGCTCTCCTTCTTTGTAGGAAGCAGGATGGCCATCTTCCAGGAGCGCTTTAGTTGTGTATTCCTGAAATGCAGGGGATTGGACTAGATGCCCCTTGGGGGTCCCTTCCAACTATGTGACTATGATTGTACAGAAATTCATTGTGAAGAGGAAACCAGAGGAAGAAGCCAAAATTAAACAGACCCTCCTCTATCTAAGCTCTACAGACACAAAGGGGTGCCATACCCGAGACCCCAGTGCCCCTGGAGTCCAGTTTGGAGGGTCTCCTAAGACTTCCCACAGTGGTGAAAGGCCATGTGGACTCAAATGTAAAGAGGAGAGAAATGTAAAGAGGAGGGGGGGAGAGAAAGCAGAGGCTCACAATGAGGAGGGACCAGGACTGGATCTGCTGGATGTGCCGCTGGAGGTACTGCCAGGAGAGGAGGCTCTTCATGTCAATGTGCAGCTGGTGCCAGAGAGCCAGAAGGCCCTGGTGGGTGCCCTCCAACCTGTGAAAGAGAGGACCTGCGTATGGGCATGGAGACCCCAGGGCACGCCAGGGAGGCCCCCCAAAGCCCAGGGGTCTTTCAGAAGCAGTGTGGCAGCCTCCCCGCCCCCGCGGAGGACCCAGTCCAGCCCTCCCTGTGGCCCTTCAGTCCTGCTCTGCCCATTGACGGAGGGGTCTCATCTGAACAGGGCCCTGCATTTCCCATCCCACCCTCCAGGTAGGGCCGGGGGGGGGGG
>CM034706.1:582731-596252 GCA_020142125.1 Phrynosoma platyrhinos
AACTTTTTATCATTGTTTTTCTCATAATATTCAATTGTATTAATTATCTTTCTAATATTATCTTTTAATTGCTTTCTCAGAAGAAATCCTGTTTGATCATCTTGAATTATTGAATTTAGTATCTGTTTTAGACGTTCTGCAAGTATTAAAGCAAAAATTTTATAATCCGTATTTAACAGTGATATTGGTCTATAATTTTTTGTTTCTTTTTCATCTCTACCTTCTTTGGGTATTACAATTATATTAGCAGTTTTCCAAGTATCTGGCAGCCCGTGATTATTTATCTGATTTAAAGTTTCCCATAAGGGAGTTTTCAACTCTTCTGAAAATGTTTTATAATAGGCAGCGGTAAAACCATCAGGTCCTGGTGCTTTATCATTCCTTAATTTATTAATTGCTTGCATAATCTCTTCTTCAGTAAAATCATTATTTAACATGTTTTTTTGTTCTTGTGTGATTTCTGGGATTTCTTGTTTATCTAAATATTTCTCAATTTCCTGGTGGCTGTTTTTAATCAGAGGCCGGGTGGCCATCTGTCCCAGGGAGGGTTTCGATAGTGTCTTCCTGCAGGGCAGAACAGGGTTGGATTGGATGGCCCCTATGGGTCTTCCAGCTCTACGTTTTCTATGATTTAGCCAAAAACAAGAAAAAGGGAAGGCAACAATCACATGCAGAGACTTGCAAGTAAAAACCTACAGCCGGTGTAACTCCTCTACTTACGGTTTACCCTCTTGAGCAGAATCTTGGTTCTGAGAGCATTTTGCAGAGTTCCTTGCAGGAAAGGGGGGGACTGTAAGTCTCTATAGAGTGTCTTTGGATGTCTGGTTTGGATGGTTCCTAGGAAACAAAAGTCAGATTGATGCCTCCCTCATTTCTAGAATTCCCAGAGCAGTAAGAACTGACCTCCTCTTTTCAAAGGTGATCATGGGAGACCAATGTCAAGAGAAGGAAGCTCCATCTTTGATGGAAGGGGTCTATATGGAAAGTCATAAATTCATTCAGAGCCTGGTTTCACCTTGTTAATGGCTCTGAACTTTCCTATTAGAAGAGAGCTAGCCAGTTTAATCGGCTGGCCTCTTGCTAAAACAACAACAACAACAACAACAACACAGAGAGATTAAACTGGGAGTGTGGAAAGAAGACCAATAGGGAGGAAATCTCTTCCTTGGCAGAAGTTCCAAATCCCAGGCCTCCTGAAGGCACAGCTGTTCTGCAAGAACATAGGGAGTTCCCAGGTACCTTCTTAGCCAAGTGGCTCCATTCATGGTAAAAATCTGCCATACATCGGAAGCCAACAGACCATTTCTGAGGCCAATGGTCATGAGCGTGGAGTGATGCTAACCAGGTTCTGGGTGTTTCCTGGACAGTCCTAGTGAGTGGGACACCTTGGTCAGTCTCACCCGGCTTGGACCAGGAGATGGACAAGCGAACGAGAACCTCCCTATTGACTCTAAGAACCTCTCAGCTTTCCATGGTGACAACCCCAGTATTCTTTTGGAGGGGATGGTGTGGATGGAGGCATCCCGTTTTGTTCAGCTTCCAGGAAGAACTTTGTGACTGATGGCAGAACAGACTCCCTCAGAAATTGGCGGACTCTCTCCTTCTTTGGAAGTTTCCAAATAGAAGTTGGGTGGACATATCCCAGGCGTGTCATGGGATGGGGGTTCATGAAGGGCAGAAGGTGGGAATAGATGGCCCCAGAGGTCCTCTCCAGCCCTGGAAATCTATAATGCCACAGAAGACAATGTGGAGGGGAGCGGGGGCTATCACTGGACTGCTTGGCTTCTGCTGCATCCTCCTCTTTGTCCTCCTCCTTCTCCTCCTCTGAAGTTTTGGAAAACGTCAAGATGAAGCTCCTGGGCTTAGCCATCCTGTGGCCTAGACGAAGAAGATGCTGGTGGGAATCCTGAGCCATTACTGTTGACTCCACAGGACTGGGGGGAGGGACGACAACTGACTGAAACCTGTCTGACCAGACTTGGACCCTCTGCTCTGAAAACCGCTCTCTGCTGCTCTTAGGATTTTTGGCCATGTCCAGATGGCCAAGGCCAGAGCCTTGCCAAGGCTTTGGTTCTGTGGTGTTCATTTCAGTTCTGTTGCATTTAAGATATAGATGGTTGGCCAACATGGGACGCACTGGAACAGTGACTGAATCCCACCCACCCATTTCTAGGAATTGAGGAAAAAAGTGAGTTGCTGGGTGAACTTTTATCGCTGGTAAGATCACAAATAAGAGACACCTTCTTAGCAGGAGAGTTCCTTTGTTGAAGCCAGGGCACCAGGAGGTCATCCAGGAGGTTGACTTCCTGTACGCAGGAGAAGAGAGAGGGAACGGGGAGGTTTACCGTCCTTCCCCCAGTTTTCTGTGGGTTTTCTGGGCTATGTGGCCGCATTCTGGAAGAATGTGTTCCTGACGTTTTGCCTGCATCTGTGGCTGCCGTCTTCAGAGAATGCTGGCATGGAAGTGAGTGGGAGTATATATATTGTCTGTGGGGGAAATCCCTGGAGCCTGGAAGGTGTTCATTGGCATGTCGTGGGTCTTGATTTTGATGCTTTCCAGGACTGGTAGACAAACTTGGTTTACTTCCAGTGTTTCTTCTTTCCTGTTGAAGTTGTCCAGGTGTTTGTGGATTTCACCCAGTTGTTTGTTTTAAAAAGGTGAAAGACAGGGAGCCCAGCTTTTTAAAGCATTCTTCAGGACATCTCCATGCATAGGCCACCCTCTGAGCCCTCCTTCCTCCATTAAACTGCAGTGAGAGCAGCTCTTGCAGAGATGGAGGGAGATCTAGTCTTTCTAATGGTGGCTGGATCCCAATGGGGCCCTGGGGCTGAACTGTAATTCCTAATGAGGTGCAAGACTAATTGGCATTCAGGGTAGCCCCCTCTCACCCACCCACCCCCCAAAAAATCCTTTCTCATCAGAGGATGTCCCTCTTTAGCCATCTGGCCAAGCCTCAGCCCATTCACAAGAACATTGATATGTTCCACTTATCAAAAAGATCCGGATGATCATCCATAACATTAGAGATTTTATTAGATAATGCCATTCCTAGGCAATTATGCTTTCTCTCTCTCTCTCTCTCTCTCTCTCTCTCTCTTTTTTCCATGCAGCATTACAAATAATCTCATCTGCTTTTGTTATTAAAGAATCTATATTTAAACCCCACAAACTGGTGAAGTTCCCCTTATGTTATCATGTTTACATTGTACAGAAAGGTTTTTCCAAAATTATTCTGAATAGATCATTTGCTTATGGAGATCATTTGCATATGGAAGCCAACTTCCACCTGCTCTGTTATTGCACCCCATTGTTATTATTATTATTATTAAATTTCAACCCGTATCCTGAAAACGACAGTCCATTGCAAAGCTGTTTCCTCCACTAGGATTGCCATAAAGGTTTAGCAGAAGACACCTGACAAGCAAAGCCTCCAAAAGGATTCATTCCAATGATTTTACGTGGAAAAAGGCCTCAGGTGCCTCAACAGCTGCAGGAGATGGAGCTGTCCTACTGTTTTCTCAGGAAGGAGGGATTCTTTGAGTTTGGGGTTCTGCTTTGAGGCATCACAATCAGTATTTGCAAATTTTCCACTAGAAACCAGCCTCTCCCTTACCAAATAGCTGCAAGGTCTCCTTTCAGGGCAGGGAAGGTTGGCAGACTCAGGGTGCATCCACCTGGTCCCCTTAATCCAGAGTCTATGCTCCAGAGTTTCCCCAGGGTTGACACAATGCAGGGCAAAGGTGTCCAGGTGGCCACTGGGCAACGCTGTGACATCCCCCTCACTCTGCCATTTGATCACCGTTCGCAATGCCCCTTCCTTGGTGACTGCCCAGTTCTGACCTCAGCAGAAGCCACGGCCATGGCCAGACGTCCGCAGGGAGCTGCATGACCACTGAGGCAGTGGCCGCAGTGGCTCCAAAGTGGTTGCATTGCCTTCCCTGCATTGCTTAGTGCAAGATAAGGGAGATAGTGCTATGTTTGGTGTCTGGACAGAGGCCTCCTCCTTCTCTCCACCATCTGCCCAGAGAGGAGGCCTTAATTCAAGCAGGCAAAGGTCCATCAGGTGCAGATCTCTGTCCCGCTGCCCCGGGGAGGCTTCTCAGGATGCAACCGGTGGGGCAGGAAAAGATGGCTTTTGCTTTGGACCTAAAGAGTAAAGGTATAACAGCTGAGCACTAAAGTTAAAACTGCACAAGCCATCATATTCCCCATCAGCATGTATGGACGTGAGGGCTGGACAGTGAACAAGACGGACAGAAAGAAAATCAGCTCATTTGAGATAATGCGGTGCTGGAGAAGAGAGCTGGGGATAGCATGGATGGCCAAAAAGACAAAGAAATGGGTCCTGGAGCATATCAGACCTGAACGGTCCTTGCTGGAATCCAAGAGGACGAACCTAGTGCAGTTGCACTTTGGCAACATCATGAGAAAGGAGGACTCATTGGAGGAGACAATAATGCTAGGAGAGAGTAGAAGGACATGGCAAAAGAAAAAGACCTCAAGCCAGATGGACAGACCCGTCCGGGAGGTCACAGGTACGGACATGCAGGACCTAAGCAGAGGCATGGAGGACAAAAGGGCTTGGAGACGTCTCATCCACAGGGCCACCATGAATGGGTTGGCTCAAGGGCAGTTAACAACAACAACAGCAATCTTACAATGTATTTTCTGTTTTGTTATGTTTCATACATCTCTATAAACTTTATATTTTATTTTTATCATATCCTGTTATGATATCCTGAACAATGTCAAGTCCTCAAAATCTTTCTTCTAAATCGAATTCAACCAAGAAGCTTAAACCTCTGTTTCTTCTTATATTTAACATACAGTTTCTTGTGACAGTCCCACCATTTTATGAGAGAGAAAGAGAGAGAAAGAGAGAGAATAATCCCAGAGGATATTATACGTAGGACAACATATAATGTCCCGTTCACTTTAAATATGTCTCTTCGGTTTTGTTCTTCCTATGTGAAGAACTCTTCCTGGATCACCTCTTTTAGCTCTTTCCTCTTCAGTCTGTTAATCTATTGCACACAAGAAGAGTCCATACAGACTGTCTCCTTTTCCCATCCAAAAATTCCTTCTGTCTCGCCAAAATTCCCCTTAGCCTCCTTCAAATGAACATCTTTGGCAATTCTTTGAACCTCCAGTTTGGTTTCCTCCATTTTTCTCCCTGTCATCTTGGACATTCTTATCTGCTGGTTCCTCTGACTATTCACATGGTTCTCCAAAGACAATTCTTTCTTTATTTGTCAATTCCTCTTCTGAAGTCATCTGGCTTGTTAGCTGATTGAATTATTTAAGCTCTTCTTCTTCCACCATCTGCTTAATATCCTGCTTAATATCCTTCTTCAGCTTTAATGTGAACTGCTTTATCTCTATCCTGTTTGGGCATATAAAATCAACTACTTCTCATCCATCATGTCAATTAGTAAATCAGAATGAGCTGAAGCAATTTTTACAGCTGTCAAAGACTACATTTAACAACATTATTTTACTGTAGTTTATCCTTTTGTCCACCAGCTGTTGCTGTTTGACACTTTAAATTGACCATCTAGATTTAACTTGCATTTTCTGGATATCAAGTCTCAGTTCATCAAAGGTTCCTCTCCACTTCTTCTTCACATTGTCTCCATATGCAAACTACAAATTCTTTTCTCCTCTAATCTGCCATTTTAGATAGTTGTTGCAACAAACTGAAGTCCATTTAAAATTTATTTTAAAAAGGTTTCAAGTTGACCCTTCTCTCTCTTTTTATCACCAATGAGTAAATATTTCTCGGTTCTATTTTTCACCGTTCAAATTGTATGCTCTCTGAACCAAATTAATTTTCCCAAAAGTTTTGGTCACTTTTCATTCATAGAAGTTATTAGTGGAAGTTATGCATTTCCAATTAGTTAGTAAATGCCTTACTTTCATTTATTCCCTGCAGATGCTACTTACAGGGCAATCAAGATAGTTGGTTTGTTGTGGTTGTGTGCCTCCAAGTCATTTTTGACTTATGGCAACACTAAGGTGAACTTATCATAGGGTTTTCTTGGTAAAATGTTTCATTGGGGTTTTCTACTGCCATCCTCTGAAGCTGAGAGAGTGTGACTTGCCCAAGGTCACCCAGTGGGTTCTTATGCTCAAGTGGGAATTTGATCGCTAGAGTCACAGCCCAGTGCTCAAACCACTAAATCAGGCTGGTACAGTGGGGCGTGCTGGTACCTCTCAGTCTCCTCTGTTCCTCCCATGTCCTAGCAGCTCCAGAAGTATCCCAGGGCACTCGGTGCATGTAACGGACTCTTATGAGGCTTGCCTCTGGACTTCCCAGGCCAGGGATACAGTTTCTGGTCTGACGCTGCAGGCAGAATATGCCAGAAGTTCCAAAGTTCCGAAGCTATTTGATAATAAGCAGCCCAGGAACAAAAGTTGTAAATCCAAGCAAAGTCCATGAGTTGCAAGATAATAAAGTCAAGAAACAGTCCAATGTTGTAAATCACCTGTGAGTCAGATCTCCAAGTACACACAAGGCTGAGAGAGAAACCAAGTTTGTTTCCAGCAACCAAAAGAGGGAAAGGCCCTTGACTTATAAAGCACACTGATTCAGCCCAACCTGACTTGCAGACCGAATTCCAAGAGGGTCTTGAAATACGCACCGTACATGCACACAGACTCTCACTTCACCTGCAGAGGAGGGACTGGGCTTGTGCCAGACACCAAAGCTTTCGCCTTTTTCGAGGACTTGGAGCTATCTCTCCTACCTCTTCCTCCTCCTGTGGAGCACTCAGGTGGCTGTCAGACTGAGCTGGAGGAGGGCATGGCTGCAGTAGGTCTATTCGTCTTCAGAAGTCAAATTCTCAAGGGGAGGCAAGACTTGGGCGATCACTGCATGCAGGGCATCTCCCCTCCATGGAGTGTCTTAGGAGACTGTTTCACAATGACATTTCCAACCTGAAAGTTCTTTCGCTTTACTAAATCAGATGTTCTTTGAATGTGCTTTTTATATAATCTGAAAATAGCAGAATTTTGGAATGGGGAGGTCTGGGTTTTCATTTTTAATCAGCAGCAAAGGTCAGTGAGCCAGCAGGCAGGCCCTCCAGATGCCTCTCCTTCTGTTGGCTTCACATCTAGCAAGCAGCAGGTGTGGGGAAAACCCTTGGCTCACAGCCCTATCTGGGTTGCAAAAGGGCACTTAGGACAATAACTAAGTGGTAGTGTGGGGCAGTGGGTGGGGAGCATGCAAAGAGTGATAGGAAACGATATCTGTTCCAATCCTTTCCAGGTAGGGTGTTGTGAGAATTGCAATCAAGACTGTAGAGCACTTAACAGACTGGAAATTACTATCCCACAAGAGTGACGATTGATTGCTCCCACACACTCTGCTTGTGGGTTTTTTTTGTCCTGGGGCACAGTCAGTTTCCCAGTCTTCTGGCCAACACTGTGGCTTTTCCCCTGAGGTCTCACAGGCCTCTGAGGGCAGTGCCCACAGTCTCTCAAAGGTTCAGCAAAGGAGATTTGGTCCTCACTGGGATCCAGAGCAGGACAAGGAGGCCAAGAAAGTGGGGTGGGAAAGAGGTGGCTGAGTTCAGTACTATCTCATAGAATCATTGAATCATATGATCTCCAACCTGCTCAGCCCACGGCAGGCTGTTGTTTTCCACTGAGGCCATCTTTTGACTAGATGGTAAATGGCAAGATCAGTACTGAGGAGTATGGGGGCATTTAAAGTAAAAATACAAATACAAATGTGAGCCAGCTTACAATGGCTTTGGAGGCTGCCTGTGGGCCATGGACCATGCTTCTCTCCTAGACACGCCAGTCTAGAAGCTGAAACAGTTCTGGCGAGTGGTCACTGGGCATCCCCCTCCTCTTCCTCGCCAATGGTGCCTTTGTGAATGTGGGGAGAAGGGGGCCAGCATAGTCTGGGTGCTCAACGGGACCTCTCTCTCTCTCTCTCTCTTTTTCTTTTCTTTTCATGTATTCTTTGCAGCCAACTATCCCTTCCCTCATCATGGTGTAAGAAGACCCCCCCCAAGAGGCAACCGTGGCTACTGCTTTGAGTGTCCCATCCCTTGGCACCCTCATCTTCCCTTCTACTCTCCAGGCCGCTCCCCCTTGCCCCCAGCCAGTGGCTCAGGCCCCGGACCCTCCGGCTGGGATAACAGCAACTTCCAGCCCCCATACTCTCCCACTCCACGGACTCCCCTGGGCTCTGAGTACGCACCACAAGATACTACTACTGTTCCCTATGTGACATTCCCACCAAGCCCACCTTATGGGGGTATGGGTCATAGCCCTGGGTACTTTCCATCAGAAAAACAAGAATGGGAAACCATTTTTATCCCTGGGACACCTCCATCAGAAAAATTAGAACAGGATCACACTTTTAGTTTACTATGGGATACCACTCTTAGTTCTGGGACACTTCCACAAGAAAATTTACTATGGGATACCACTCTTAGTTCTGGAACACTCTCACCGACCACACAACAGTGGCATGTACCAATGGCCCAATTGGATACCAGTGGTGAGTCCCTTAACGGTGAACCAGTTCTGCCACAAGGGGTTTCCAATGATAGCTGGGGACCACTCCAACCAGACACATCACAAGGGGCTTCCAATGATAGCTGGGGGCCACTTCCTCAAGGGGCTTCCAACATTAACTGGGAGCCACTTCCTCAAACCCCGCCACAAGGGGCTTCCAACCTTAACTGGGAACTAGTTCCTCAAACCCCGCCACAAGGGGCTTCCAACCTTAACTGGGAACTAGTTCCTCAAACCCTGCCACAAGGGGTTTCCAACCTTAACTGGGGGCCACGTCCTCAAACCCCGCCACAAGGGGCTACCAACGTTAACTGGGGAGGAGCACTTGCTCAATTCTTGCTACAAATGGCTAACACCTATGGCTGGTGCCCATGTATATCAAACCTGTTACAAGCCTATTGGCCACTTATATCAAACCTGATTCAAAACCTGGCTGCTACTCCTGGTAGAGGGCCACTTCGGTCAAACCTATTACAAGAGCTTCTCGCTCTTAGCGGCAGGCCACTGCCGTCAAACCTGTTACAAGAGATTACTGATCTTTACTGCAGGCCAGCTCCATCACACACTTCACAAGGGGCTACCGCTCTTAGCAGCAGGCCACTTCCCTCAAACATGTTACAACGGGCTACTGCTCTTAGTGGCAGGCCACCTCCGTCAAACATGTTACAACGGGCTACTGCTCTTAGGAGCAGACCACTTCAGTCAAACATGTTACAACGGGCTAACACTCTTTACTGTGGGCCATTTCCATCAAACATGTTACAAGGGGCTACTGCTTTTAGTGGCAGGCCACTTCCGTCAAACATGTTACAACAGGCTAACACTCTTTACTGCGGGCCACTTCCGTCAAACATGTTACAAGGGGCTAACACCCTTTACTGTGGGCCATTCCCATCAAACAGGTTACAAGGGGCTACTGCTCTTTGCGGCAGGCCACTTCCTTCAAATCTGTTCCAAGGGGCTCTCGTACTTAGCGGCAGGCCATTTCTGTCAAACATGTTACAAGGACCTACTGTCCTTAGCGATGGGACAGTACTGTCAGACACATCGCAAGACACTACCATTCTTAGCGATGCAACACTTCAGTCAGACACGTCGCAAGGGACTAGTATTCTTAACGGTGGGGCACTGCAGTCAGACACATCGCAAGGGGCCAGTGTTTTGGGTGCTGGGGCAGGTCAGTTAGACACATCACAATGGGCTGGCAATCTTAGTGCTGGGGCACTTCAGTCAGACACATCGCAGGGGGCTAGCAATCTTAGTGCTGGGGCACTTCAGTTCAACACATCCCAAGGGTCTGGCAATCTTAGTGGTGGAGCACTGCAGTCAGACACATCGCAAGGAGCAAATGTTTGGGGTGCTGGGGCAGGTCAGTTAGACACATCACAATGGGCTAGCAATCTTAGTGCTGAGGCACTTCAGTCAGACACATCGCAGGGGGCTAGCAATCTTAATGCTGGGGCACTTCAGTTCAACACATCCCAAGGGTCTGGCAATCTTAGTGGTGGGGCTCTCAGTCCAAACACACAACAATGGTACCTTTCTGGAGCCTATGGTCCTCTCCCACAAAGCGACCTGCAAGGGGCGATTGCGTCTGTAGCGGCAGCTGCTGTTGGCGATGGTTCCCTCTCACCAAGCATTGTGCAAAGGAGGCTTCCTGTGAGCTATGGTGCAGCCCCACAGGCCATTCTGGCTCCCAGTGTCCCAGCCATGCTGCCCACCGTGGCTTTGCCTGGAGTGGCGGCACCCACCAACCTGGCCGCAGCACAAGGGATTCCTCTTTCTTGGAACAACCTTTCCTCCATGCCCCTGGTGGCACTACCCATGGGGACACAGACCGTGTTCCCTCCCATTGGTCCTGCACCACCTCGCATGAACCAGCCACAGGCCCAGTTCCAACCAATCATTCTGCAGAATCCACAACCTTTTGTCCTGCAACCCCCACCTCCGGGAAGGAAGGCCAGGCCTCCAGGTGCCCCCCTCCAGCAAGCCATGCCCACCAGCCTTCCTACAGCGCCCCCCCTCCAACCCCTGGCAACAGACTCCCAGAAACCTCCTGATGTGAGGCCAAAGGAACGGAGCCAAGTTGTTAAGCGAGACGCCGGCGTCTCAGTGAAGACCACCAGCGATAGCAAAACAAAAGGTGAGAGAGACTGGAAGCCGTCCCCCAACACACAGGCACAGATGTCAACAAGTGGGGGAAGAGGGCATGGGTGAGGTTGGTGCTATGCAGTCATACTGTCCGGGCACCCATTTTCTAAGCCATCTTGGGACCCGCAAAGGAGATGGAATTCACCTAGGGCAGCATAGCAAAGCTGTATTTGTGTTGCCAGCCAGAAATCCAGAGCCAAGGAATCTGCTGTACCTTGAGGCCATGGAGCGAAGTGGGCAAGCCAAGGGACCCAGGGATCCATTGCTTGGGTCCCAGAAGAGGCTTGCAGGGTTCTAGCCAGTGAGAGCATGCACAGGCCTTGGAGAGCGGTGGCGAGCAAAGACCTCTCCCCAGAAACAGCATGGAGAGATGGAGGCAGGTTAAGGGTGAAGGCTAGCTGTCAGGTTTGGCAGGATGGCAGGGAGAGGGGCAAGGGTGAGAGGAAGGGCCAGAGAGGCAGGTAGGCAGGTAAGTAGTCATGTATGCAGGTTGTGCCAGGGCTGACCAGGAAGGACCTTCCCCCAGCAGGGTTGGACTCCGGTTCAGGTGTCCCCATTAGTTCCTTGGTAGGGTTTCAGGTTTCAGGTAGGGACTTGGTAGCTGAGGATTGCAAGATTGACAGGTCGAGACCTAAGTGCCACTTGATGGGGTGAGCTTCCATCACTAATCCCAGCTTCTGCCAACCTAGCCGTTCAAAAACATGTGAAAGTGCAAATAGATAAATAGGCACCACTTTGGTGGGAAGGTAGCAGCTTTCCATGCAGTCATGCTGGCCACATGACCACCGGAGCAGTCTTCGGACAACGCTGGCTCTTTGGCTTAGTAACGGAGATGAACACCGTGCCCTACAGTCGGACACGACTTGACTACCTTTACCTTTACCTAGGGTTTCAGGCCAGGGTCCCACCACACAGACACAGACACAGACACACAGGGCTCCTGGGCCCCTTCTGCACTCTGGAGCAGCACCAGATGTAGAACGTCTCAAGTCCTGAACTTGATAGGTGGGCTGGGCTCCCTCCGCTAAATGGTGACTTCTGCACCTCCACCTGTGAAAAAGGGGGTGCCTTGCGAGACTAAATTGCTGCACCAATAAACACACTTTAAGTTAAGAACAAAAATGAGGCTTGCTTGGACAGTTCCTGTTTGTTCAGAAAGGAAGGTGGAAACAGCTTCAGGGGCCCAATCTGGCACATGTTCCTGCACCCGGTTCCTGATGCCCCCCAGTTGATGTTCTTTGTCCCCAGGGACATACTGTCCCCCTCAAACAGGCCTATCAGCCTGGACAAATTGGATCTGTCTTCCTCCTGGCATCTGGTTTACAGTTCTCCGTCAGCCTAGATAGGATTTTTTAAACCCCGCATGTGGTCTGATGATTCCAACAAACATACAATATAATATAAAGCCTGAAGGGTCACACCCCCTGCCCTGGGTATACCAGCTTCCGTATGAAGGGTACTATCATTCCATCGTGCCTGGTAAGAGCGAGGCCTCCCATTATGAGTGGGTGCCGTACATTAGGAAGGATGGGACTGTACACTTCATTGTTCAGCTTGGAAAGCATCATGTGCTTTATCTGTACATTGAATTCAGCCCCAAGCTGCATCAGGCAGCCACAGGCTAGTGTCTATGAATCCAGACTCTTCATCTTCAAGACTTAAGGCAACCCCAAATTCACATTTGCACCAAACCAACATTCTGCCTCACTGGAGCTTGCGCCATCTCATGGGCCAGCTTGCTCCCAACCTGACTTCCCCAGACCCTTCAGAGACAACCCACTTCCATTGCAAGAATAGGTGGGATTGGGACAATGGGCATTTCTCCCCACATCTGTGGAGATGTGTCAGGGCAGCGGCCGGTTGTCATCCTGCACAACACACCTGTACATGCCAGGTACACTGCAACACCACTTCTGGCCACTCTGCTCTGCCATTTTCAGCCAAACATGATCATCATTTGAGGATTTCTGGGGTGCTGTAGACTCCTCTTTTTTGGTCATTTTTGAAAGTTTCAGAAGCTGCAAATGTGGGACCTGGGGTGTCTGTACGCTGTCTGGGGGCCTCATTGCCCCCTCCCTATGTGCCTTTCCATGTGGTCTCCTTTGGGATAGGAATAATGGCAAGGGTCAGAGTATCACAGAGAAGAGGAAGAGACCTGAGGCTGGGAGACGATGGGTACGGAAGGTAACCCTGAGGCCATACATGATCCCAGAAGGAGCAAAGGAGGCACATCCTCCATCATGTGTAGGGCTGGCCTCCATCAGGCACACCAGTAGAGACCCACTCCAGTCCAGAAGTCCAATGTTCTGACAAACTGGGATTGTTACTTTACTGGTTGTACATTTGTCACAGCAAGCCCAGGAGCTTGTGCAGCAGAGCAATAGAAGCTTTGCAAGCTTTTTCAGGCTTCAAGCTCTAAACTTTGGCTCCAAAGCAGGGCCAAAAGTTCTTTTAAAATAATATTATTATCTATTCCAATGTGCCAGATTGGACTTTGCAGCGTAAGCCGACTTTTGCAAGAGTTTGTTTGTCAGAATTAAGTATTTTTACAGTGTGGGAAACACACCACTGATACCCTCTCCCAAACCTGCAGTATCCCCTCAAGCTGCACAAGAGAGGAGGGAAAGGGTCCGTGTTGTAAGGGAGCACAATATATGGGATAGTACAACGCATTAATACAGGTGCCTTCTCCTACCAGCTGCATGCTTGTTGATGAACGCATGGATGCATGCCAAAAGAGAGCACAGGCAGGCCTGGGTGCAAGGCGTTGAGGCAATCCTAAGAGCAAAAGGAGAGTGACCTTTATACTTCAGAGTCAGATCCTGGTTGGCTCATCCCAT
>CM034706.1:596352-608046 GCA_020142125.1 Phrynosoma platyrhinos
CCCCCCCCCCACAGCCCCCTAATGACGCCACTGCATCTAGACCAGGAGTGGGGAAATATATAGCCATCCCCAGATCTGGCCAGACTACGACACTCATTATCCCATGAAAGTGAGGTCAGGCAAATGGTGGGAATCTCCCTTCTCTGGTCTAGATGGACATTTGGCTGCGGTGATGGAGTTTGGCGAGGATGAGGGAGATGTAACCAGGCAAATTACATCCTTGGAGGTAGCTGGACAGAAAATGTCACCTGTAGACCAGCAGTTCTCAGAGGGCAGCAGGAGGAGTCCCAGCATTTTCAGGGCTGCCCTCTTTCCTTCCTGCCAAGGATGTGGGAGCATCCTGCAATGGGGGGGACGCCTGCTTCTCTTGTTCACTCCTTGGCAGCCACTCGGGGAAGACCACTGCCTGTGATGGCAGAACTTTGCATTCTCCTGCGTTTGTGGGGGGCTGGTGTGCTGGGGGAGGGCTATCCTCTCAGGCCAACTGGGGGACTCCCTTCAGAACAGACTGCATTGGGCCAGGACAGGGGTGGGCACAGAATCATAGAATCACAGAGTTGGAAGAGACCACAAGGGTCATCCAGTCCAATCCCATCCTACATGCAGGAAGACACAAAGCACCCCTGACAGATGGTCATCCAGCCTCTGTTTACAGACCTCCAAAGAAGGAGACATCACCACTCTCCAAGGGAGCATCATCCACTGTCAAACAGCTTTTACTGTCAGGAGGCTCCTCCTAATGTTTAGCTGGAATCTCTTTAGCTAGCTCCCTCCTCAATATGACATCCCTTCAAATATTTAAAGAGGGCTATCATATCCTCTCTTAACCGTCTCTTCTCCAGGCTAAACATACCCAGTTCCCTAAGTTGTACCTGATAGGGATTCATGGTTTCCAGACCCTTCACCATTTTAGATGTCCTCCTCTGGACGCACTCCAGTTTCTCAACATCCCTTTTGATTTGTGATGCCTAGAACTGGAGACAGCATAATTCCAGGTGGGGCCTGACCAAAGCAGAATAGAGTGGCACTATTACTTCCCTTGATAGATAGTATACTTCTATTGATGCAACCTAAAATTGCATTGGCCTTTTTAGCTGCCACATCACACTGTTTACTCATGTTGTGGTCTACTAGGACTCTTAGATCCCTTTCACACGTAGTTTTGTTAAGCCAGGTGTTCCCCATCCTATTTCTGTGCATTTAATTTTTCTGTCCTAAGTGCAGTACCTTACATTTCTCTGTGTTGAAATTAATTTTGTTAGCTTTGACCCAACTTTCTAATCTATTGTCATTTTGAGTCTTCATCCTGTCCTCTGTGATATTAGCTAATCCTCCTAATTTGATGCTGTCCCGGAGCGCATTTGTGCAGCCCCTCCCAATCCTGCCCCCATGTTTATGTCTGATTTCCCCTCCCAACGTATGCAGACATGTCAGAATATACCCCTCACTGAAATATCCAAGAACCACCTCCAAATTACCCTGTTTAGCCGGCCATTCTCAAAATGGAGACAGCAACTGCGTTAATGGTGGTTCCCCCATCATCATTAAATGGAACTACTGGGGCTTACTGCTGAGGGGCTGCAGCTCATGGAGAGGCCTGGGGGTGGGTGAGAATTGGCCTTTAGCCCCCAGGCAGTAGCCCATCCCTGGGCTAGGATGGCTGACCACAGGCCTGACTCAGTCAAGGACTGCTGGTGCTGCCCTCCTCCCCCTGCCAGAACCAGGGCATGCAGAGTCTAGGGCCAGGTGGGGCAGCACGGTATGCCCCAGGGAAATGGGAACTCGGCCCTTTCGCCACACGGTATATATGAGAACATGATCAAATTTATCTTTTATACGAAGCAATAAATTATTGTGATAAGCGGTGCCTGGGAACGGTTGCTCTGTGCATGGCATGAGCAGTGGTGTCACTAAAGGAGTGTGGGGGATGCGGACTGGACCGGGTGACACCCCAGAGGGGGGTATTGCCTAGTGGGATGGTACACTCAAAGGATGGTACACCCAAAGGACACTTTCCCACTGGACTGTTGAAAGGCTGTCTGGAGACCACAGCACTGACCCCCTCAGTAGCAGCCATTGCTGGGAGAGCGGTCCCTTCAGAGTCTTGCGCGGCAACAGCCACACAGGACTCTGAAGGCTTGGGGGGGCTGTAGCAGTGTGGCCAATCAGGAGTGGGGGGAACAAGGCAGTTTATCTGCACCCTCCTGTACTGAGTGACACTCACCTTAGGGATGCCAATGGTTCCAGGAGGTGGGCACCATCCTGGGCATTTCTGCTGTCTTAAGACATCCTAGCTGACAGGAGGAGATGGGAGAGATATCCCTGTTCATGCACCCTGATGGTTTTTCAGCCAAACATGACCATTCAGCCAAACGGCTTTGAGATAGTTTTCTCCCCATTGAGGTGGTTCTCCCCATCACTTTCCCCTTGCCAGTCGTGGGAGTCAGAGCCAGTACTGTGCCACACTGATGCCCCTTCTCCCTCCTCCACCAGGGCAAAAACGACCCTTTCCTGAGAATGAGCAGCGAAGAGGCAGCCGCTGCCATGGATCGCTACAGAAGCATCATGGACCATCTGAGACCCCTGGGCTTCGACCCCGAGATGCACCCCGTATTGATGGAGCACATTGTCAACAGTTATGGCATTCTCCGTGAACGTCCAAACGTCAGCGACCCACAAGCCACCTCTCTCAATGATGTTCAGTACCTGCAGAGAATAGTCAAGGAGACAGCGTCACCAGACATGCAGGAGACCTGCCTGCTGCTACTCAGGTGCCTCAACCAGCTCTCCCAGGACGATGGGAAATCCCTCTTCCTCTGGTGAACCATTGCCTCCCCACCTCCATCCTTCCTTCCTCCAGGCATGTGCCTCGCTGCCAACTCAATAAACCATCTGGCACTGCCTGGGCAGAGCATCCCGTGTCTGCCTCTTTCTGTGGCTCCGTGGTTTGGAGAGGGCTACTCTGGAGGGGTGTCGGGGGGCAGGTTCTTGTCCACAGCTCCAGCTGGGTCTTCTTCCGCCCCATCAACCCATTTCCCCAGGTTGCCATGCACCTCTTGTGGCTTCCAGGACCATTCAGAGCAAGAGGCTGGGGAAGCAGCAGGAATTTGGGTCCCTCCCCATAGAAAAAAGGCCTTCCATTCCCCCTTTCTGCTTTGCTTGAAGGACAAAGCTTCTCTTTTCACGCAGCTGGTCCTGTTCGTTGAGGAAGTCCTGGATCCTTGCCATCCCGGAAGAGTGTTACTCAAAAATCTAAGGTCCATGGAGGGCACCCACAAATTGTATTCAATTGAGAAATTCATTTAGTTCAATAATTTAGCAGTGAGAGGGCCAGGGTAACTCTAGCCAGGGCACAAGCCTATGTTTACCGGTTCCAAAAAACTAGAACCCCAGAGTGTTAAGTACAACTCAATTTTATTATTTGAACAAGAGGGATTTCAAGATTCACACAAAGCACTTATACACACACATACACACACCCCCAAGAACTGTATGTAAAATAAGTGGTATTGGATAGTAAATGAAAGGATTGCAATGGGTGATGCTTACCAGTTCCAGAAGCCAGGCTCCAACTGAGGAAAAAGCTAGGAGTTGAATGGGGCTCAGTCTGCTACTGTGTGGCACAGACAGCAGTGCTGAGGAGGCAAGCTTGAATCGGGCAGAGTTTCTGCCTTATTCCAAACTGGACCAATGTGGAAATACCCAAAGAGGGAATGCTTATGGGCTGAACTTTATCTTGAGGCAGTTGGAGTTGATTTTCCAGGAATCTCAGAAGCTATGGAATTCCTAGCTGGTTGATGGTTTTAACTTTAGAGTTACAAAAGGAATATTTCTGGACGATGGCAGTGACATTGATTTAATCAAACAGCAGTAAGGTCAAGACAATCTCAAGAAGTATGAGGTAGGATGGGGTGTTGGAAAAATGGGGGAAAGCAAAAAAGCTTGGCTTATTGCTTTAGGCTGAAAGACTTGTCTGTGACCTTCAAAAAGAAATGCACATGGCAGGGGGTTGGGAAGCAGCAATATTCACAACACATGGGTCCTTTACACATGCCTTCAGGTCTAAGTGACCAGTCATCAGATGTTCACTTAAAGTTCATCATGACCTTTCCAGGTTCATGCTTTTTGGCCTCTTGGTAACTGTACTATACTGTAAAAAAAAAGTTTTCCCCTTGACATGAATGTTTAGTTGTAACCGGCTGTAGGGGGCCGTGGTCATCTCAGCAAAAAACAAACTGGCCCCTCTCCTACCTGGCATATTTAAAGGTGGCCATCAGAGCCCCTCTCAGCCTTCTTCTCTGGGTTTTTGGGTTCCAGAGCTGTTACCATTTATGAAGGCATCATGAGTACATGCATGGCGTCAAGGACAGGTGTGTGGCACAACACAACAGCCCTCTGATGACAACCTATAAGGATAAGGAGGGACGCATCCCCCATGGCCTTGAAAAGCAGGCCTCGGGGGAAATGTGTGGTGCTGGACTGCAGCTCACATCAGCCTCAGTCAGCACAGCCAGTGCTGGAGCAGTAGAAACAACTGGTTATTCCCATGTCAGTGGGGCAGTGAATCCACTCTGGGAGTCCGTCTAGAAATAGTGGTTTGACACCACTTTTAAGTGTTTCAGCACCATCCTAGTTTTATCAGGCCTTTAGCCCTTTCTGTCAAAATGTGCTGGTGGCTCACAAAACCACAAATCCCAGGATTCTGTAAGATGGAACCATGGCAGTGTTATTCTGACTTGGGTATGCAAATAGCAGTGCCATCGGCCAGGACAGGCAGGAGAACCATCTGTGACACTATATAAAGCTGAAAAAGCTCTACCCATAGCCAAGAAGCTTCCAAACAAGCAGACCAAAAGCAACCCCTCTCTTTGCTGTGGACTTTGGGATCCTGGAATCGTATCCTCCTCATACACAGGTTGCCTTACAGAAGTGGCCAGACATTTTTCTGTGGCCCAGAATGTCCACATTCAGGCCAAATGGGCAGAAGAGAAGTTGTGCATGTGGGGCCCTTGTATGTGCAGATGCACATCCATGCTCACATGTCCATCGATGCACATTATTCAGACATCCAAGCATTTTAGGCTGCAGATTCAAGTGAGTGCTCAGTTGCACAATGCTTTCATTCAACACAAGGGTTGCAGAGTTCAAGGAATGCATCAGTCCATGCGCTACACAAACGATGCTGAATGCCAGACACTGCGTTCTGTCCTGGACCTTTCTCCTGGGCCACCACCATTTTCTCCCCGGCCACCTGTTCTGGAGAGGCAATAACACAGCCACAAAACAGAGCTGCTCTTCCCTCCTGCCTCTGGAAGCAGAGGACAAAGAACTCTACTCCTTCCCTGACCACTGGGCTCCTCTGGCCACAATGGACATGTGCTGGTCTGGAGAGGCTGTTTGGGGCTCAGTGTGCCCCAAACTCTCTGGACAGCATCAAAAGAAGTGGATTGGAAAATGCCCCCCAGTTCACAGACAGCCCCCCCCCCGCCCCTAGGTGAAACCAGGGCTGCATCTGCACTGCAGAATTAATGCACTTTGGCACTGCTTTAACTGCCATGGCTCATTGGCTATGAAATTCTGGCATTTGTAGTTTGGATTGTGAGTAAACACAGCATAACCAGATGTCCTCACCTCAAAGGAGGACAAGGTGCCTCAAAATGCAGGACATTCAAGCAAAACGTAGGACATGACCAAATAAAAGCTAAAAACACTCGTATCGATGTAAATTCATGCTTCGTATTGATGCTCAAAATAGAGGACATTTTGAAATTCCTCCTGGACAGAAGGTTGAAAGATAGTTAGGACACATCCTAGAAAAGAAGGACCTCTGGTCACCCTGAGTAAACAGGGAAAACAAAACACACCCAGGACCTGTTGCTGGACAAACGTGGGGACCAGGTGAGTTCTAGATGGATGGAAGGATGGATGGAGAATGAAGAGAGCTTCCTCCCAGCCTTTCTTGCCTGGTTTCTCTGTGCAGCTCCAGGTGAGACCAGGTTTTGTGTGGAGACAGAACTGCAGGGGTCTACCATGTTTCCATCCCTTGTCCAGGCCTGAGGATGTGCTTCTCAAGGAGGGGTTTACTGGGATAGAACTGGGATCCTGCTGGGGCACTTTCCACTTCACTGCCCAGCAGCCTCCCTTCCTCAGCTAGCTGGGATAGGAGTCTCAGGGGGGTCCTGTAAAAAACCCCCCGCCTATGTTCAAGGGGTCGTCTGACACCTTCACTGAGGTCAGGAGAGGTGGAGGACTCTGGGGCATTCTGAGTCTGTCCCAAGAGGCACCTGGTACCCCCACACGGCAGGGGCACACACCAGTCCTGTTTTCCTCTGCTGATGTGGTCATGGGGGTTTGGATGCAAACTTCCTCAACAATAGGAAGAACTTCCTGACAGTAAGAGCCGTTTGACAGTGGAAGACGCTGTTGCCTCAGAGGCTGGTGGAGTCTCCTTCTTTAGAGTCTGTTTCTAAACAGAGGCTGGATGGTCATCTGTCAGGGATGCTTTGATTGAGAGTTCCTGCATGGCAGGGATTTGTACTGGATGGCCCTTGGAGTCTCTTCCAACTCTATAATTCTATGAAGTTCTGCAGGAAGACCTGTTCCTCATGGACAGGTCATCCCTGTTGCAGCTGAGACTTAAAACACAGTTTAAACATTGGGCAGCATCAACACAAAAACAGAATAACTTCCTTACTCCACCTCACCCCTCCATCTACATACAAGTCATAAGAGATGACTTCCCACCTTGCAATTCCAAGACAATAACTTAGCTCAATTCATGACCCTCAAGACTCAATTCTTTCATCCAGACAAGGGCACAGGCGGAGACACATAATTTCAGGTCCGGTAGGCCAAAGCCAACTCTGTTATTTTAATCATCCCGAAGAATAATAAACCTTATTATTGGGGTTTTTCCTTGTCAGGTGATTTTGGACAAGTCTTATTGCCAGTTCTTGAAAGGTATATCATTTGTTATAATCGGTCTGGTTTGAAAGAGCTAACCCTAATGCTAAACTCATCTAGAAGGAAATAGGAAGGGTGGGAGACATGTTGGGGCATATCTTCCCTCATCCAAGCGGAAGAGAGGGCTGCTGCTGGTGCTGGGTCCTGTCTGGGCCGGTTCTTTTGCTTTTGCAACAGTCACTTCATTAACCCTCATTGAACCAGAGAAAGGTATTGGAGAGCTTTTTGGGACAGGTGGGTGACCGAGGAAGGGGGGAAAAGCAGGATGGGAAGACAAAGACCGAAATCCTCCTCTGTCCAAGCCACTATTGGACAAAGGAGCAGCAAGAACAAGTACAGACGCTGCAATCTCTTTCAACAACTCATCTGGGTCTGTGAAGTCAAAGGCTTTCACAGCTGGCATCCATAGGTTTTTGTGGGTTTTTCGGGCTGTGAGGCCGTGTTCCAAAAGAATGTATTCCTGATGTTTCACTTGCATCTGTGGTTGGCATCTTCAGAGAATGGTGGCATGGAGGATTAATTAAACAAGGACCACTAATTAAACAGAGACTAATCCTCCTCTCATACCCTCCCACCCTGAGGCTGCAACAGAAAAGTACACAGACACACACATATATACCCCACACACTTCCATGCCAGCATTCTCTGAAGATGCCAGCCACAGATGCAGGTGAAACGTCAGGAATACATTCTTCTAGAACACGGCCTCACAGCCCGAAAAACCCACAAAAACCTATCATCTGGGTTTCTTTTTGCTGGGGATTCAATTCCTAAGGCTTCAGCCTTAAAGAAACAAAAATACCAAAATATCTGTTACTTGTTCTTGAAGTTGTTTTTGTAATATTCTGATTTCTTTTTGGATTTCTTTATTTGCAGGTGTTTTATCACATTCTTTTTCTTTTTCTTTCAACTGTTGTTTTATTTTTTTATATTTTTCTGTCTGTTTTTACTTCGATGGCTCTTTTATTTAGTAGCCTTCTAACCACAGTTTTGCAAGTGACCCATACTGTTTTCATTGGCATAACTTGTGTTTTATTTTCTTGGAAGAAAGTTCTATTTCTTTTTTCAGCTTTTCTGCATAGTTCTCTTTCTGTAGAATATGTTCATGTAGTCTCCATCTAGAGTTTATTTTCAGTTAAGTTGTGGTCTGCGGCTTGTTTGGGGTGGATTTCCATTCTTTGTGTATCTTTTATCAAATCTTTTGACACAAAAAACATATTTATTCTTGATGATGTTTGGTGTGGTTAGGAATAAAAGGTAAATCCTTGTATGTTATCATACATATGGGGCCATATGTTTATTAATGATAAATCTTCTGTTAACTCAAAAAATGAGTTTGGTAATTTGTCCTGTTATTTTTTGGATTTTCTTTTAGATGATGTGTCTGGAAAAACTACCCCATTGAAGTCCCCTGCTAAGATTATGTTATTGTTGATCTTGTGTTTCTCTAGATCTCTCTTTAGGTTTCTGAAGAAATCTTCTCTTTTTTTCATTTGGGGTATATATGTTAATTAATGTCACTTTTTTCCTTGTTGTTGTTGTTGTTAGCTGCCCTCCTTGAGTCTGTTCTGACTCCTGGAGACCATGTGGATGCAACATCTCCAAGAACAGTCCCTCTCTTCTTCCACTGCAGTTTTGCCCAGATCCTGCAAGCCGTTGCCCATAATAACCCCTTGATTGAGTCTATCCATCTGGTCTGTGCCCTTCCTCTCTTTCTTCTACCTTCTACCTTTCCTAGCATTATTATTTCTTCTAGTGATCTGTGCCTTCTCATGATGTGGCCAAAGCATGATACTCTCAACTTGATCATCTTTGCTTCCAAGGAGAGCCCTGGTCTGATCTGTTCAAGAACCCATTTCTTGGCCTTCTTGGCTCTCCATGGGATCCTAAGGACTCTTCTTCTCCAGCTCCACATTTCCATTGAGTTGCTTTTCTTTCTGTCTGCTTCCTTCCCTGTCCAGCCCTCCCATCCATACATGGGGATGATGGGAAATACAATTGCCTGAATGATTCTGACTTTAGTGCTCAGTTGTATGTCTTTGCTCTTCAGGATCTTTTCCAGTTCTTTCATAGCTGCCCTTCCCATTCCTAGTCTTCTTCTTATTTCTTGACTGCAGTCTCTATTTTGGTCAGTGTTTGCTCCTAGATATGGGAATTCTTTGATTATTCAAATTTCCTTGTTGTCTAGATTGAATTTGTTTATTTCTTCTGTTTTTGCTTTCTTTATGTTCAGCATCAGACCTGTCTTTGCACTTTCTTCTTTGACTTTCCTTATTAACTGTTCCAATTCCTGAACGTCTTCTGCTATTATTATGGTGTCATCCACATATCTTATGTGGTTGCTTCCTCCTATCTTAACTCCTCCTTTTTCAGATTCTAATTCTGCTTTTCTTATTATGTTTTGGGCATATAAGTTAAACAAGGAAGGAGATATGATGCAGCCTTGCCTGACCTCTTTGCCTATTGGGAACCACTCTGTTTCCCCAAATTCTGTCCTGACAGTGGTCTCTTGTTCTTGGCACAGATTCCTCACCAGGAGTATCAAATGTAGTGGCACCAAATTTCCACAGCTAAGTATCTCCCCTCTGAATCTTTACAAATTTCTTTTGCTGTATATTTCTTATTTGTGTATGTTGCCATCCCAGCTTTCCTTTTATTTGTTGTTGAATAAAATATTTGTCCCAGTTTTGTATTTTGAATGTACTTTATTTCTTTTTCTTTGATTTTTTTTCTTGAAGGCACACAGAGTCATATTTCTCTCTTTCTAGCATATGAAAAATCTGTCTTCTTTTAAATTTGTAGAGACCTTTTGCATTCCATAAGCCTATTTTGTGTTTCATACCAATATTGTTCTTGATGGGCACTATATTATTATTTCCTCAGTTGTTTTGTTTGACATTCTTTCTTCGTCTTCCTCTTGCTCCTCTGAGTGTCCTTTTGGCTCTTGGTCTGATTCTAAGTCTGACAGGTCTTCTTCATAAAATTATTTTTCTTCTTGGTCAGTTCCTCTTTCCAGTTGTGTTTACAGATTTCCTAATATTTTGCCTTCTACCAATTCCTTGTACATTTTAGTTTTTGGAGATCTTTCCATTTCTTTATCATCTGCATCCTCTTCTTCTTTCTTGTATTTAATCTTTTGTAGAATTCTTTTGCCTTGTCCAGTGAGTTGATCCTAATTCTTTTTTTGTTTATATGAAAAAGAGAGTCCTTCTATTTCCCTCCGATTTGTATTGGATGTTCCATTTGTATAGTAGTTGTGTAAGAAACTTGTATTTTTCTCTGTTTTTGAGAATTTCTGAAGGTAGATCTTTAAAGATCTGTATTTGATTTCGTTCCATCATAAGCTCTTCTCTGACGTTTTGTTGTATGATTTTATCCTTTATTCTTGTTCCTGTAAACACAATTACAATATCCCTTGACAATTTTTTTTCCTTTTGCTATTTTGGAGTTCAATCTGAATATTTTGTTGATATGTGAGTCTAGTAATTCTTCTGTCATATTTATGAATTTTGATAGGCTTGGTATAATTCTTCTGAATAGTTGTTCATAAATCTTTTCCGGGAGGTGTCTAAGTTTAATGATTTCTCCCTGTATTGGAGTTCATGACTCAGCAGATTTTTGGCTTCTTGAGAGTTGTCTCTTTCTATTTTGTCTTTTTTTCCAGAGCAGTTATTTTACATTTCATTTATTCCAGTTCTTTTTCCATGTCACTCATGTCTTCAGAAAGCTTATCAATCATTTTTGCTAAGATATTAGATTCCTTCTGTAGATCTTGTTTGGATTCTTTCCTAAATTCTTTCAGTTCTCCTCTTACCTCCTCTTTTTATCACCTTTTTAAATTCCCTTAATTCTTGCAATATTATTAAATTCACTTCTGTGTGTTTTGCAGAGGAATCTGTAGAACCTCTTCTGGTTGTCATCGCTGTTGGTTGTATTTGGGTTTTTTGTTTTGTGCTTGTTGCCATCTTCAGTTAAGCTGAATTGAACTTTAACTTACTGTAATTAATTTCTAAATGTAAGTCAATTGTTTGTAATCTTAAATTCAGAACACTTTTTTCTCTTTTTTTATTTGTTTTCTTAGTATAGTAGCTTGCTATTGAATTCTCCAAATGTATTGACTTAATCAGTTTATTCAATTAATCAAATCCAATTGAATCCTTCAGTTATGCTATAATTCCAGTTCTTGGTATTTTGATTCTCTGTTTATGTTATCTGTTTATTTTTGTTCTTTGAAGGTATTCTTACTACTTTCTCCATTTGAATAGACAGCAACTATAACATAACATAAATCTGCAGCTTCTCGGGAGGAGTGAAGAGTTTCGCCTTTTGTCTTTTTCTCTCTTTCTTCAAAAACTAAGGCAATGAAGCAGTACTTGTCTTTTGATCTTTTCATTCACTCTAATTGTCTATTAATCTTCTCCTCAGATCGTTCTGAATTCACAAACAAACAAAAAAGAAGGAGGTGTTGACCTGTCCGTTACTGGACACAATGCCTCTTCTAAAGTGAGCCCCTAGACTAGAGCTTGGGAACTGGGGTGGCTTCTCACTCTCTGCGTAAGTGTGAACGTTTTCACATTGACAGTCCTAACCTCTCTTTTCCATCTTCTCACTTCTCTCCTAAACAGATGGCAGAGGCGGTGGCGGCGGCGGCTTGCCAAATGTCCCGGGCAGCAACATCCCTCTGCGGGGCTTCTGCTTTGAGTGTCCCATCCCCTGGCACCCCCACCTCCC
>CM034706.1:635208-653976 GCA_020142125.1 Phrynosoma platyrhinos
CAATCCCAGGGCTCTAAGGTTGACTCAGCCTTCCATCCTTTTGTAGGTCGATAAAATGAGTCCCCAGCGTGTTGGGGGCAATTGGCTTACAGATTGTAAACCACTTAGAGAAATGTAAATATTAAATGCTATCGGTGTTGTGTTTGAAAATTCTAGAATACCGCTTACATACATCAGAGAGTAGTTTTTCTGTCCCAACTGAGTGCTGGAAAATTTTCCCAAGAAAAATGGAAGAATTGCTCTTGAGCAGTAAAGAAAATGTGGGGCAGGAAAGGAAACACATACAGAGAAGGGGCACTGATAGATGAGTATGAGTCATTGCCCACCATGTGGATCTCTAGTTTACTATCCTCTCTCCCTAGGACTATATCCCATCTTGTTACTAGACCATCCTCTCATCACTCCAAAGGTGAATACTGCATTTGTATGGAAATAATAATTAAATTCAATATGGACGTACTGAGCAGGGCATTGTGGTATCAGAGGACAAAGAAGTGACCTCCTGGTCTTTCTATCACACTTGGTGGCATCTGTAGTGTTGCAGCTCCATTGCATTGGTTCCACAAAATCCCGATGCTGCTCATTTGGCATTACTCCCGGATGGAATTGTGCCCTACATCATGGGCCGTGTCAAGGTGAAGGGCACTGGCTTCTCTTCCAATGCCCATTTGAGAGGGATGTGCTTCCTCCCAGGGAGTCTGCACCTAATTTCTTTTGCTTAATTAATTCCCTTGGACCAGCTTGTGTAGATAACCCCCAAAGAACACCAAATCCTTGTCTGTGACTAACATTGTCATTTTATAATTGATTTCTCCTGTATGATTCTTAACACCTTTGCCTGGTGGAACTTCAGAGGCTTGTATCATATGTTTTATGCATTTGGGTTGGCCGATTAAAGGTATCTCTGTTATGTGGATTTTGCATGTTGTTGTACTTCTGAATATGTTTCCTAATTTTCTTTTGCAGGAGGGCCTGGCATGAGAGTGATCTCAGACTTGGGTGGGGATTCCCCCATTTGGGAGAAAGGTAGGATACAAATTGCATAAAATAAATCCTCTGTCTGCCTGTCCCTCTGTGTGTGTCTTTCTCTCTGCCAGCTGTTCCTTGCCAGTGCTTTCTTGTTTGCTTCTCATCCTGCAAGACGGCAATTTGACTTTTGGCCCCCGGGCATTCTCCCAGCATTTACAGCTGCACGGAAGTTAATGTGTAATCCAACAGAGAAGGCAAAGGAAGTCTGGAAGGAAGACCTGTTAGTCAGCCACCTGGTCAGAGGCACTTAGCGAGCCAGGTTGCCCAACTCACCGGCCTTTCCAGAGCTCCCCAGCCAAGCAGGTGGATCCCAAGGCGGCATGACTGGGAGGCTGGCTATTTAGAGGGCAGCACATGACCACCTGGGCCTTCCTCTCTCAAGTGTCAGCCCAGAGACCAACCGACTCCCGGGGAGGATCTGGGAGCATCCCGGACAAGGTGAGTGCTCTCTGGAGCAAGAGGCAGCTCCCTCCACACCTGCTGGGCACCTTGGCAGAGGTGAGCCGGGCATGCCCACCCACAATGTGGGCATGGTGAGGCAGCGGATGGGGAGGGAGAATCTGCATGGCTGGCTCCAGGCATCATGTCAGTACTTGGGGGCTTTGTCTTTGTGGCTCCAGGGGAACATCCAAAGAGCAAACTCCCTCAAGGCAGGGGAGGCTCCACCGCTTGCTCTCAGCCTGACACAAAGCTTTTTTGGTGCCGCCAAGTTGCTTCTGGGCCAAATGAAACATTCTGGTTTTCACCTACAAAGCTCCGAATGGCTGAGGATCCCAGTGCCTCGAGGGCTACCTTTCCTCATCTGAACCTTTCCAGACCCTGCCTGAGGTGTGCTTCAGAAGCCCCTCTCAGAGAGAGCCTGGGCAAAGGGCATCAAAGCAGGGCAAGGGGCATTCTCCATGGTGACCCCTTGTTTTTAGGGCACCTTTCCCCAAGGAAGCCGACCTTTGCCTCGACGCTGTCTCGTGCCAGGCTGAGGCATACTTTGTTTTCTGGATCTTTGGACATTTGTCCAAAGTTGGCACTGGACTGTTCTTTCAGAAGTGGGATTGGGGCTGGTGGGTGGGTGGGAGATTAATATTTGGCTATGTTTCTATTGTGTTGCATTTCAATTGTGTTGTGTTATAATAATAATAATAATTTTTATTTAATACCCCGCCCCTCTGTGCACAATCGGGGCGGCTTACATCATAAAATACCAAAAAGCAGTTAAGAACAACTTTTGGTATTGGCTTAAGTTTATTTGTTTCCTTCATTACGCTGATTCTGGGGTTGGTCATGGCTTAAGTTTATTTGTTTCCTTCATTACGCTGATTCTGGGGTTTTCTGTCTTTTCTCGCATGAATCACTTGGCATTTTGGGAAGGTCTCTTCCATTCTGGAACAGCTTCAGCAGAAGAGGCAGCAGGCAAGGCAAATGGCTCCATCACAGAAAGCCAATCTCACTTATTTATTTTATATTCCACCTTTCTCCCAAATTGGACCCAAGGTGGCTCACAAAAGATGCTAAAAACCTACAACAACAAAACAGTACAATTTTAAACAGAGAATTAAAAATATGACATTGATATAATGTTAAAAATTTTAAAGCATTTTAAAAATTCTAAGAGCCAGCATGGCAATAGTGGTTTGAGTGTTGGACTACAACTCTGGGGACCAGGGTTTGATTCCCAGCTTGGCCATGAAACCCACTGGATGACCTTCAACAAGTCGCATGCTCTCAGCCTCAGGAGAAGGCAATGGTAAACCTCCTCTGCACAAATCTTGCCAAGAAAAGACCATGATAGGTTCACTTTAGAGTTGCCATAAGTCATAAGACTCGAAGGCACAAAACAACAACAACAAGTTACAGATTTTAAACCATAGCAAACACCCCAATTAGAAGCCTGCCTGGACAGAGATCTATATTAAAAGGAGAATGATTTGCCTGCCAGTGAATGGAGAGCAGGAAGGGGTCCAGCGTAGCCGCCTGTGGAAGGGAGTTCCAGAGGTTGGGAACAGCCACCGAGAATACCCCAGAGGACAGGATCAAAATTCAAAATGACTTTAATAGATTAGAAAGCTGGGCCAAAGCTCACAAAATGAATTTCAACACAGAGAAATGTAAAGTACTGCACTTAGGGCAAAAAAATGAAATGCATAGATATAAGATGGGGGACACCTGGCTTAACAAGACTTATATGTATGAAAGGGGTCTAGGAGTCCTAGAAGATCACAAGTTGAACGTGAGTCAACAGTGTGATTTGTTGTGTGTTGAAAGAGAATGGATTGGGAATCAGTCGACAAAGGGATTTTGTAGCACCTTTGAGACTATCTGAAAGAAGCTGGTAATGTAAGCTTTGCTAGACTTGTGTCTTATATGAGGGAAGTAATAGTGCCAGTCTATTCTGCTTTGATCAGGCCTCACCAGTTCTGAGCACCATAATTCAAAAAGGACGTGGACATGTTGGAGCATGTCCAGAGGAGGGCCACCAAAACGGTCAAGGGTCTGAAAACCATGAAGCCCTGTGAGGAAAGATTTAGGGAGCTGGGTATGTTTAGCCTGGAGAAAAGACAGTTAAGAGGCGATATGATAGCCCTGTTTAAGTATTTGAAGGGATGCCATATTGAGGATGGAGGAAGCTTGTTTTCTGATGCTCCAGAGACTAGAACCCAACAACGGATGCAAGCTACAGGAAAAGAGATTCCCCCTAAACATTAGGAAGAACTTACGAACAGTAAGAGCTGTTTGAACACACTCCCTTGGAGATTTTGGTGAAGTCTCCTTCTTTGGAGGTTTTTAAACAGAGGCTAGATGGCCATCTATCATGGAGTGCTTTGATTGTGAGTTCCTGCATGGCAGAATGGGGTTGGGCTGGATGGCCCTTGTGGTCTCTTCCAACTCTATGATTCTGTGATTCTATGAGAAGGAGCCATTTCCTGTGGCCGTGATGGTGGTGGGACCAAGAGAAAGCCTTTCACTGAAGCTCTTATGGTTCTGGTAGCTTCATATTGGGAGATAAAGTCTTTCAAATAGTCTGGATCCAAGCCATATGGGGCTTTATAGGTCATGACCAGCACTATCAATTGTGCCTGGAAACAAACCAGTAGTCATTGAAGCTGTTTCAACAAGGGTGTTACATGTTCCCTATAACTGGCCCCAGTCAGCATTTTGGCTACCACATTCTGAACCTGCTGAAGTTTCTGAACAGTTTCCAAAGGCAGCCCCTCGTAAAGTGTGTTACAGTAGTCCAAACAAACTCCTTCCCTCCTTCACCCCCCCCCACCTCATGAGCTCTGCTAATTCTGTTGCTCACCGGGGGAGGGAGGTCATTTGATTTTAAAACCAGTTCTGCGTATCCTTCATATCTTCTATTCAAATCTCATCTTCCCAGCAAATCAGGAGCCCCAGTGATTCTCTTCCTCTTACTTTTGACAAACTAGAAAAACCCTTGGTTTTTCATCTTTTGCTAGTTTCTCTTCATCGTCCCTGTGCCTTCCTAATTTTGTGTGTGAACATGTGCTTGGAAGCATCCTGGAAGGTTGTCCCCTTTGGGCATCTGCTTCTCTGTTCCAGGTCCTGCTGAAAATCTTTGTACGCCTGCCTGTCAGCTTCCCCAAAAAATGTTTGGGGCTGGCAGAGGAGCAGAGTGACTGCAACAGAAGGCTTTACAACTTGGAGGAAATTTTCTATCATCATCATCATCATCATCATCATCATCATCATCATCATCATCGTCATCATCATCGTCATCACCATCACCATCATTATTATCATCATCATTGCTGAACCTGTTTGTTGCAATATTTTACTTTATTTCTCCACGCAACAACCCAGAGAAGAAGGGCAGGAGCTGGAGTGTTTAGCCTGAAAAGGGACGAGAAGATGGGACTTTCCTCAGATATCTGCCAGGTGGGAGATGGTATGAGATGAATTATTTCTACTCCAGAGGGAGGGACCCAAATCAATGGATTCAAATGCCAGTAAAGGATAATTAAAGACCAGGAAGAGCTTCCTGAGAGTTCCTGGCCTCAGAAGGAAGGAGGTAAAGTCCTCTCCACTGAGGTTGGATGGCCATCTCTTGGGGTGCCTTTGCTGAGGGTTTCCTGCCTCAGCAGTGGGTTAGACTAGATTGCTTTTGGGGCGCTTTCCACCTCTGCACTTCTAAGCTTCAAAGAAACAGCCAACTTTTGCCAACTCTAATGTTGTTGTTGTTAACTTTGACTCATGATGACCCTGTGGATAAGACGCCTCCAAGTCTCTCTGTCCTCCACTACTTTGCTTAGGTCTTGTAGACTGAGGCCCTTGACCTCCCTGATTGAATCCATCCATCTAGTATGTGGCCTTCCTCTTTCTCTACTTCCCACCACCTTTCCTAGCATTATTGTCTTTTCTGATGAGTCCTGTCTTCTATTGATGTGGCCGAAATACGACAGCCTCAGTTTGGTCATCTTGGCTTCCAGGGAGAGTTCAGGGTTGATCTGTTCAAGGACCCATTTTGTCTTTTTGGCTGTATCCTCCGCACTCTTCTCTGGCACCACATCTCAAATGAATGGATTGTCTTCCTGTCTGCTTTTTTCCTTCTCTGGCTCTCACATCTGTACATGGTGATGGGGAATACAACGGCTTGGACGGTCCTTAGTGTTCAGTGGCATACCTTTGCTTTCTATGATCTTGTCTAGTTCTTCCATTGCTGCCTTCCCAGTCCTAGTCTTCTTCTGATATATAGGTCACATAATATAACAATAATATTAATGTTAGTCTGGAAAATCAGTATGCAAAGGGGTCTTGTAGCACCTTTGAGACTAACTGATTAGTTTCAAAATTAGTCTCAAAGGTGCTACAAGATCCCTTTGAATACTAACTCGAATATACGTCCCCCAAATTCTGTGCATTCCAGACTGCTGAGGCCCCAGTCCAGGAGAGCCTCGGGGGGGGGGGGGTTGATTTCTTCAGCGGTTTGGAGGGAGCCTGCCTCTGACTTGGAAGTGTGGTGCTTGCATCATCCCATGTGGAAACCGGGGCAATTGTCTTAATCACCAGGACATAAGGACAATTATGGTGATGGCCCCAATGATTACGATGATGATGCAATGTGGAACTTGCTTAGCATCCTGGCTGTCATTCCTGCTGGAATGGATCACCATCATTTTCACTCTGCCACTGCGAAAACTGAAGTGTGAGGTGAAGGCAAGTCCAATTCAGGCTGGGCACAGGGGGCTCTCTAGCCAGCCATAGGGAGAGATCTGTGGGATGGCCTGTCCTTACGAGGGGAGAGGGGAACTCAGTCATGGCAGCTCCTTTTGTGGTTGAGTCCAAGATGGGTTCTGAGGAAGGAGTGCCCTTGTTGTAGCCCATTCTCTACTCACACCCATGGGTCTCCCCCTCCTGTGCCAGGGACAGGAGCAGTCTCCTACATCAGTGACCGCAGAGCCTGAGAGGAAGGGCTCAGCTGCACCCATGTTCAGCCGCTGGGCTTCATCCTATGAGGGTAACCGGTTGCCCACTGGGGAACAGAGTGCTGGATTTGAGGGGACCCATTTGGTCTGGCTGAGCTTCAGGGCTCCCCTTCTGTCCTCCTTCTGCTTTTGTTACTGGGTGGCCAGGTGTGGACCAACTGGCATAATCTTTCAGCTGCTTTGTATTGTCCAGCTGAAGAGAAGCCATGCTGGTTCTTCCACAACCCGCAACCTGAATTATGTGTGTGTGTGTGTGTGTGTGTGTGTTGAGGAGCCAGTCAGGGCTCCAAAGTTTCTGACACAGAGCCATGAACCATCAACCACTTCCTTGACAGCAGAGACCTGGGCTATCCATCCATCCATCCATGACAGAATCCAGGAAGACTTTGACCCATAAGGAATGCAGGGCCCCAAAGGAAGGCAGGTGGGGTGGGCCCAGGAGAGGAAGGGGAAGAGATAAAAGCTGATGTCCTTGAAACCCAGAGCACCTTCCCTGCAAGGAGCACTCTGTCCATCTGCCCTCCTGCCTGCGTCAGTGTCCCTGGACACTTGGACTGGGTAACTATAGCAATGAAAAGCTTAGAAACAGGAGGCTTCCTTATGCCACATGGGGCTGGTGGTAGCACAGGGTCTCAAGCCCACTCACCAGAGGGGCAGAGCCTGTCACCTGGCTGTGTTGCATAGACCCCAATGTGCCCCAGCGTCAGGTGTCATGGTGGGCCTGGCTGTGGGATGGTTGCAGGGAAGGGGGAGGTCAGGGGGGTCTCTGATAGTGAACTTTTTGTTCTAGCTCCCCCCGCCCAGCCACAGCAGGTCTTGGTTGGGAGACCCATCTTCCCCACTGTCCCAGGCAGCGCCTGCTCCTGCATCTCCTAGACACTCGCCCTGCGTCCAGCAAAAGCCAGTCATGCCCACAGCCTCTCTTGGGTCAGAGAGATGCCTGGGCAGGGGGAAAGGACTGCAGGAAGGTCTTGGCTAAGCTGGCAGCTCTAACCACTGAGCATCTCCTGAGAACGAGAGTAGAGGGCTGCTCCTCCCGTCTTGGGCTCTGGGGGCTTTGAGGGAGCCGGAAAGCACAGGAGCAAACAGTTGTCCCCCACATTTCCTTCCTGAAGTCTGGAGTGGGTGGGAGCTCAGGACCACGCAACCCAAATAGGGCCTGACCCCCACCCACCCCGTCCCTCCCTCCAGCATCCTGTCTCTGTTCTTGTGTTTCGTTTTGTAAAAATATCACATTTCCTGGACAGATTAAAAAATATCATAGGTAGTGGAACAAGTGCAATGGGGTCAGGCTCAGGCACTCCCTTGGCAAGAGAAACAGGTGACCTTTTTATGTATGGGTCACTGGTGTGCTGAGCATCCCCACGGGAGTCGCCCTCCGCTGTGCAGGTGAGGCAATGAAAAGCCCCTCCTGGCTTCCAGTGGGGAAACTGTGCATGCTCAGAGGCCAGTTGGCTCTTGGAACAGGGGCTGCCAACCTATCCCACAGTTTCTCTTTGGCTTGCCCTAATCTGTGGGGTGCAGAGATGTGGCCTGGGGTGTTTGTCAGGGACTGGCAGAATCAGCTGCTACCCCGGCTGCCTCTGCATGGGGAATCAAAGGTGTATTGGCTGGCTCTTTCAGGGCTGCAGAGAAAGCTGGTGAGGAAGAAGTGCTCCAGACCAGGCAAGGGTTTGGGTGGAGGGGTCTGCGCTCTGTGGGCATTGGGGGCCTGGGGGTGAGCAAGCAGGCAAGCCAGCCTCCCTCCCGGATGCCCAGGCCAAGCCCACAGAAGGGGGCCAGCAGCTGGTCAGACCCTGGGGTGCAAACAGTAGGGGGTGGTGCCAGGTATTTTCACAGCCCCTTGCCAGTCCAGTGGCTCTTTGGCAGGCAGAGTTGGAGTCAGCCTGACCGTTGACCCAAAAGATCTCCATATCTCCTGCACACTTCCCTCCTGCCCACGGTGAGTCCCCAAACCTCTGGATGCAAAATGTACCCGTGCTCAGGAGGGAGGCCGGGGGTGTCCAGGATCAGCCTTTCCCAGGAACCTCTCTGGAAAACCAGATTCCCCCTCTCTCCCCCCCCCCCCCCCCCCATTAATAGTGTTCAAGGCTGGGTGGGACAGATTATATTACTGGGTCCCCTAACCCTAACCCTAACCCTAACCCATTAGTCACATCATGTATCCCCTGTCTTTTGTCCAAAAGTGGGACTTCAAGGAGACTTACAAATTAAAATGCAGTACAGTTTAAGCATGCAGAAGAGCAACATTCCAATGGAAAGAAACTACCGTATATACTCAACTAGAACTCGAAAAATGTATGCCCCAAACTTGACCCTAAAGTCCTGGGTTGACTCACAATACTGTAATACTGCTCAGAAAGGTCCTAAAACCCATTTCCTGACAGTTCCTTCTTTTCTCAATCCAATGTTAAAACCTTCTGCTCCAGCACCAGGGAACTGGTTTAGGCGGTCAGGAGAGGTCCAGAGAGGGAGAAGGAGGGAAGGAAGTAGTTTTTTTTCCCTTTTGTTTCCCCCTTAAAATCCTTTGCCCCTAAGTTCTACCTTTGTCTTATCCATAAATCATATCTAAATCCATGATTTTGGTCCTAAAGCTTTCCCTCGACTGATACATGAGGTCGGCTTGTACACGAGTATATACTGTACTAACAATATTTTAAAAAACAATTTAAAATATACAGTTAACAATGGTTTTTAAAAAGCTGTTTTAAAAAATGGTACTCCAAAGTTAAATCAATAAAAACAATGCAACGTGGATTATGAGGGTGCCCACCTATTACTGTGTCATCCCATGTACAAGAACAAATCATTTAAGTGATCCTCCTCCTGCTCTGTTAGAATAAGAGGGTTTCTGCACAATTTTCTAGCACTGTTCCCACTTTGGGACTTTGTGTTGGGAAATGCATTTACACAAAGGCACACATGGTTCTGTGCAGAAAATGTTTTTGGGGTAGAAAATGTATGTTCTTCTGCACACTCTGACTGCACAGGCACCCCAGGACCGTCACACTTGCACCTCTTGATGGCCACCCTGCCTGCTTTCAGCTGCCCCTTTCCCTCCCATTTCTTTCCTCCCACCATGGTGGCACCATCCATAGGAGCCTTCTCCTGTCAGCGTTTGGCTGTTCTTCATCCTTTCTCTCTTCTTACCACCTTCTCCTCAATCGGTTTTCATTGTGTTTTGAGTTTCTTTATTTATTTATTAATCAGTAATTTCTCATCTGCCCTTCATGGGCTTATGACACCAAAGGGTTTTCTTTCACAAATGTGCTTGATGTGTGTGGGGCTTGGGGTGGTGGTGGTGGTGGTTAAGATCTTGCAACCAGATGCCCCTTGTGCCGTTTCCTTCTCCAGGCAAAGGTCACCCGGTGGACTCATGACCCCTTTCCTGGACAGAAGAATCAAGTGCATTTTTCTGCAGATGAATTTTCACAAGCTAAGTCCAAACACGTGAAAAATTTCATGGCTAAAGAGAAAAATCTCCTCACTGTTGGCACAGTGTCTTGATTATTGAGACACTCTTTTTTGGTCCAAGGTTTAGATGTTATCCATCCATCCATCCATCCATCCATCCATCCATCCATCCATCCCCATTCTGGAAATAAGCCACTCAGCTCCTCACTTCTCCCTCTTGTCTCCTGCAGCACCCACTGGCAGAGCCCTACAAGACGGAGACCCCAGCCTCATGAGAGCTCTCTGTGGCCCTGAGTGGCCCTCGGAGGGACCCCCACTGCCATCTCCTCCATTGCCACTGCCACCCTCCAGCATGGGTCTGCGAGAGTCGCCCTATGCCAGTCGCTTCTTGGGGGGCATGAACACGGTGGTCCGAGGCATCCTCTTCCCCAGCTATTGGCTCCTGAACCAGCTTCTGGCCCTGCAGCGCACCACGGCGGAGAAGCAGGCCCAGCGGAACAAGCGGTGCCCTCCTTATGCCCTGCGAGCTCTGGCCAAGGGATTGGTCATCTTGCCCGCCCTCGTCCTCTCTGTCCCTGTCTCCCTCCTGGCCTTTCTGGTCTGGCTGCCCCTCCAGGCTGTCCGTCGTCCCTTTGCCTACCAGCACACCTCAGGCCAAGCCCCTCCAGAGGAGTGGTCATTCCCTGAGGGCCATGGCCGGACCTTTGGCTTCATCAGCTCCAATGTCTGCCTGCTTCCCGAAGGTTTGGCCAAGTTCAGCAACCTGGGCCAGACCCAATGGCGGGCCAAGCACATCGCCCAAGGACTTGCCCAGGCAACACGACGCTGCTCCCTCTCCTGTGAGCCAAGCCCCAGGAATGCCTTTGGGACTCCCAATGGGCAGAAGTATGGGGCCATGGGATCCAGCCCCCCACGGGCCTGTCGGAGCCCCTCTGGGGATGACTCAACCAGTGTGACCATTGAGATGCCTCTGGACGACACGCTGGCGGAGATCTCCTCCCGGTTCCCCTCTGGGGCGGATTTTGTGTGCCTACAAGAGGTCTTTGACCTCCGGGCCTCCAACAGCCTGTGCCAGCTCCTGGGCCCCTACTATGAGCACATCCTCTACGACGTGGGTGTCTACGGACTGGCAGGCTGCTCTGCTCCAAAGCTATTCAACAGCGGACTCTTCCTGGCCAGCCGCTACCCTATCCTGGCTGCCCAGTACCACTGCTACCCCAACAGCACCGGGGAGGATGCCTTTGCTGCAAAGGGACTCCTCTGCGCACAGGTAAGGGGGAGCAGGAAGGGCAGCTGTTGGTGGGCATAGAGGAGGCCAGTTCCTCTTCTGGGCTGGTATGTGCAAGATTCTGTGTTCCCCAGATAATGCTGATCCTGGAGATGTGCCCCAGTGCCACTCCTGCCACAAGGGTTGGTGGTGGCTTCCAGGCCCTTAAATGCCACCGGGCACAGCCACTGTGCTCCTCTGGCGGCTCCAGTTACGGCCGATCCATGCAGAGGCAATCCTGTTGTTAGTGGTGATGCTCAATGGATGCAAAGGGCTGCCACTTCCACTCGCTTGGTAGCAGGGAGGCAGGAGGCCAGGCCTTAGGGCAGATGGATGGAATTTAGGTCCCAAGGTGGTATCTGCTGAGGTTTGGTTCCAGGAACCCCCGTGGAACCAAAATCTGTGGATGCTTGAGTCCTATTAAATACAGTGGCATAGTGAAATAGTGTCCCTTATACGAAATGGCAAAGTCAAGGTTTGCTTTTTGGACTGAATACATTTTTAAAATATTTTTAGCTGTAGATAGTTGAATCCACGGATAAAGAATCCGTGGATATGCAGGCCCAACTATATATGTTAGACACCCAGAGCAACTAAAACAGCACATAGTACAAAAATGTAAAAACCGTTAAACCGCTGGACTTACTCTGAGCTTCTGCCACCACCATTTTGGCAGTTCCCTGATCAGCATCAGATTAGAGGGGCAGGAAGAGACAATGGGGCATCTCCCCAGCCTTTGGGAAGGGTCCGGAAGAAGGGCCTTGCCAGCCGGCTGGATGTATGGAGCTCTCTAGGTTACCTGAGCCTGGACCACCTTCCCAGCCAGAAGAGGGGATCAGAGAAGTGGGGAGGAGGGAGAGATCTCAAAGGCCTCTGAACACTCAAGACCCTTTGTGAGGTGTGTGTGTGTGTGTGTGTGTGTGTGTGTGTGTGTGTGTGGTGTCTTTGAGGGACACACACATCCTTCACACACAGAGACACTGCCTCGAGGAGAATTTGCCTCACCTCAGGTGGGAATGATGCCTGAGTCGGGTGGAATGGGGACAAAATTGAGCAGAGCCTGGGGGGGGGGGGGGGGGGGGAGGTACTATTTATCTACCTGATGAATTTAAATATCACAAGTAGCTGTTTTCTTCTGATGTGGCATTCATAATCAATCTTGAGGTATTTCTCTCTTGTTCATCTTCTTGCTCACTTATTTTTGGGTTTCTGTTTTTACCTTTTCATTCGACAAAATGTAGTTCTAAAAAAACCTTTATTATTAAATCAATCTTTTAAAAGATTGATGTGTAATAATAAAGGGTTTTTTTTTATTAAAAAGTACTTTTGTGGACTACAACTCCCAGGTTTCTCACAATCAGGAGTTGAATTCCCCCCCCCCAAAAAAAGGGGGATAACTTTCTCAACCTCTGCCTTTGAGGTTGACACCCCTTTCCGAAGCCAAAGACAAAACTGGGTGCCTGGAGCTGGTTGTGCCAGCCTTCTTTTCCCATGGCACTCCAGTGACATCCAGCCTGCTGGTGGTGAATAGAGGGTCCTTCTCTGGGGGTCTCTGAAGGCCTGTGGCTAGGAAGCAGGTCCTGGAATTCTGGTGGCCAGGTGGTCCCCCTTTCACCTTTCCATTTGAACTGCTGTCTTTCCCTTCAGGTGATGCTTCCCCACTTGTCTGTCTCTTGCAGGTTCAACTTGGATCCTCCCAAGGGAAGCGGATTGTGGGATACCTTAACTGCACCCACATGCATGCCCCAGAGGGTGAGTGTGGGGCAAGGAGGGATGGAGGGGGCCTAGCCGGACTTCAGCATCAAGGTTGGGAAAGTACCCACTGTTGGGTGGGAGGCACAGTCCTGCCCCTTCAGTCTTCCAGCTGGCAGGGGGGGCTACCATCCCTGGCCTACCCTGACTGCCCGAAGCCTCTGCCATCTCACTGTCTGGCCAGAGTGACCGCGTGGCCAGGAGGTGCCTCACCCTTGGGTTGCTCTGGAAACAGCCTGCTATGACTGTTCTCTGGAAGCGTTGGATCACACATGTCAGCCTGAGTTGTCCCAAGCCTTTCCTGACCAGGAGGCACCTGTGGGGCCCAATCCTTCCTCCCAGTGATTCCCAACACTGTGTGCTGGCATCCTTCCTGGCTCTCTAGGGCTCTGGACAGTGCTTCCATGGGCTTCCTTTGTGGTCCTTTGGGTGCCATGGCTTCTCCCAGTATCCCCAGGAGGGAGGGAGGGGAAGCAGGGAAGGGTCACTTTGTGGCCCCCCAGCCAAAAGCAGTCATGTTTGGTGTGTCCCTTTGAAACTGTTGGGCTGGGTGCTAATGCAGCCCCATTTCCACCCTTTCCCCTAGCTGATGCCAGTGTCCGGTGTGACCAGATGACCCTCGCTATGCTGTGGGCACAGCTCTTCCAAGACAACTATGCTCAGCTGGGGGACGTGGTGGCCTTTGACATCTTCTGCGGGGACTTCAATTTTGACAACTGCTCTTCAGGTGCGTTGGGGGGGACACTCAGACTGGGACAGACAGACAGACACACTCAGGTGTCCCTCTCCTTTGCTCTCACACGCCTTTTCCCCACCAGGTGATGAGCTGGAACAAAACCATGAGATCTTCAGCATATATACGGATCCATGCCGTGTTGGGCCCCGGAAGGACAAGCCCTGGGCCATCGGTGGGTGTCTCCCTGGCCCCCTACACCCTTGCCCATCCCCTCCTGTGTCTCAAAGGGAGGAGAGCCCACCTCTTGGCTTGGCAGCCACATCAAAATGGAGGTGGAAGTGGTGATTTGGGGTCTAAACCTTGTCTTCCTTTTTCTCTTGGGTTGAGGAGTTTTGACCCACATGCAGGAGAAAGAGGGAGGTGCTGATAACCCCTTCTCCCCACCTGTTCCCTGGGGACATGGCACTCTCCTTGTGGGGTGGGACAGGGTGGAAAGTGGCAGGGCCCCTGGTCAGCTTCTGCTCCTCTTCTCCTCAGGGACCCTACTGGACTACCAGGAAATCTACAATGAGGCTGTGTCCACCCCAGAGAGTATGAAGAGGTAAGGGGCTAGAGGGAGGGGGCTCGTGGAACGACAGTGGACATGGCCCTTGGAGACTGGGAGACCAAGCTCTTCAGGCTTGGGTGGGTGCTCTCTTGCTAGCGAAGGGAGGAACAGCAGCATGAACCAAAATCTGGCGGGAGGAACCAGCTGAAAGATGCCCCAAAGATGTTATTTGATGCACTAATGAAGTGACTTTGCCCAACATTACTCTTAACATCTTTCTATACTCATTATCAAGAAGAGTGCATTGCTTGTGGTTCTTCCTGTTGCCTGTCTTGTTCTGGATGGGGGGGGACTGCGTAGGGGAGGCAGGTCACCTCCAGCCATGCTATAATCCAGGGGATTGGACTGGATGGCCTTTGATTCTATGATTCTATTCTCCAGAAGCCCCCAGTGAGACAATGCACAGGCGCCTGTGGAGAAACCAGGCCAGAGGAGGATGGGGGACACAGGGAAGATCTGCAGTCCTTTGCACCTTAGGCTGTTTTTTTCTTTGCTTGCAGGACTCTGGAGCAGCCGGAGGGGCGGAGGAAGTTTCTGGCAGGTCCAGTCCTGGCCAATGGGAACCTGGATCCCTCAAACACTGGGAATGAAGGGAGGCGCCTGGACTACATCCTTTACCGGGAGCACCCTGGACCCCTGGCCTTGAAAACGGTCAGTCTGGATGCCCCATGCAGAGGTTGCCTGCCTTGGCCCACGTGTGCCATCAGAAGAGGGGGCGGCACTCAAGGGAGTGGGGACAGAATAGCACTCTCTGGCTTTTGAATTTTCTGACTTAGGAGCAGACAAACAGTACTGAAGGGGGCTCAGGCAAAACAGGTCTTTCTAGACTAGCATCCTATTCCTTCATTTGCCAAAGAGGGGCCCCAATGGGGATCCCACCAGCAGGCCCTGGGGGCCACCGGACCCTTGTGAAGCAAAGACCTGGCATCCTGAATCCTCTTGACTTTGGCGCTGGAGGGAGCACAGAGTCATGCTCAGCATCCCTTACAGCCCACCACATTTGAATTTGAGTTGAAGTGCCAAGGGATGCTAGTGGCCACATGAGGATTCCCAGCTCTTCTCACACCTACTCGTATCAGCCTGATTCCTCAGGAATTGCTCCTAAAGTGGAGCAGGTTTTAGGGATTGTGGCCATCGGAAGAAGGGGGTTGCCTTGCCTCCCGCTTTGGTCAGATGCCTTTGCTGTACGGCCAAAGGTCCAGCAGTGGACCCTGCCCTTGGACCTGGTTGTGTTACTGCATTATGAAAGGTTGTGTTTATGACACATGGTGCTGGATGGCTGGATAAATGGCTCATGTTTGTCTCAGTGTGAAGTTGAGAAGCTTTGCCTTTGCACCAATGTTGACGTTTCTATTTTGCTGCAATTCCAGGGCCCAAGATTCCCCCTTTTCACTCCCCCTGGCTTTCTTCACCCATGAGCAAATGCATCCTTTCCCCCCTTCAGCCTTCCTCCATGTTTGTCATATTAAGGAGAGATGCAATGGAGGTCTTTCACTGTCCGAAAGGCTCTCATGCAGAAGGGAGAGCAGGCTTGTTCTCCTCCACTGCCCAGGGGCTGGAAGAGATGGTGACTGTGGGTCTTGGCTAAAGATGGGGGGAGCATCTCCACTGTGAGAGCTCTTGGGCAGAGGAACTGGCTATCCCAGAAGGTGGTGGTCTCTCCCTCACAGCTGCTATTTATGCTGAGGATGGGCAGACTCTATTGTGGTGCTAGTATGGTACTGCATCCTGTGTTGAATGGAGTGGGGCAGGGGACAGGTTGCATTTAATAAATGACCCCAGGGCCTGTGATTTTGTGGCAGGTTCCCCTTTAGTGATGTGGTGTGAGGTGAGAGGACAAAGGGCTGCTGCAAAGCCCCATAATGCAGTGCCTTACAAATCCATCGTGGCGCCAGGCTGCCATTGCAGTCAATTTATGGGGAGCGATGGGGCTCCAAGCCCTCACTGTCCCTGGTGCTGCCTCTTCTCTTCTTCACCACCTGCCACTCTTGCCCAAGGCTGCTCTAATGCTTTATTTCTCTTCTTTTTCCTTCCAGGCTGTGGAGAAGGTCTCCTTTATCACCCAGCTGGCCACCTGCTCTGACCATTTGCCCTTTGGGCTGCGGCTCCATGTGACTTCCATGGCACAGCCAGAAGTATGAACTCTGTCAGGCAAGGAAGACAACATTGAGGCACAAAGAGCCTAGATGCCCCTTCTCAAAGCTCTGTCATGGGAGACCCAGATGTTCTAGAGGGTGGTACCCCCAGCTCCCACGCAGGACAGTGTGGTCCGTAGGCATCAGCCTCTGCTGGGGAGCAGTGAGGAGGCAGGAAGCAAAGGAAAAGCAGGGCTGTCTGAGAAATAGAACAAGTGGTCCCAGGGGCAGCAAGAGCATGCTGGCAGCTCCCTTCATGCCTGAGGGACTGGAGGAGCCCTTGGAGACCATCCAACTGCCTGCATTGGCCACCTCATCACTGCACCTGCAGGTTGATGGGTGCTGGTTTCTAAACCCTCCTCCATCACACACTATTCTCAATTACTCCTCTGCTCAAGTTGCTCCAGAGGATGGGCCAGGATGGGTTAACTGTGCCACTTTGGCCACCCTCTCAACATAGCTCTATCAATATTGTGTGTGTGATGGGAAGCTGTGGCACACAGCCTCCAGGTGCTTGGTGGGAAAGGAGGCAGGGCCGTGGCGAAGGGAAGTGTCCCTGTTCCTTCACCGTTGGCCAAGGAAGGTCTTTGGCATGAACCTGGAAGAATCCCAGGAATAATGTTTCTGGCCCTGGCAAATGTTGGCCTCAGCTGCAATGGCAGATAGAGGAGGGGGTCTCTGACAGAACCCAGGGTTGCAAGGTCAGGAGGTAGAGAACCATTATGGAAGGAATTGCTTTGTTCCATTTCTTTTCCTGTACAGATTGTTACAGTAAAACAGTTCTTAACAATGAATTTCCTCCCTTGTTTTCATTCTCTGTCCTTTCATCTCCCCTTTTAGTTCTCTTGCATCATGAGGGCTCAGCCCTCTCCTGCTGGATCCTGAGGGCTGGTGATCTGGATCATAGCTGGGGTCATGGAGGGGTTCTGTGTGGAGGAGGTCTCCTTGCCCCTCAAACTCTGCCCATCCTCCTTTGCTCTTGCTTCACCTTGTGCCCTCCTCTGGCTCCATCAGGAGTTCAGCAGGTGGGCCAGTGGGAAGCCCAAGAGAGCAGAGCCCATTGACAATGGCCGTCCGTCCAGCAGGGACCTTCTCTGCAGCCCTGGTGGACTTTGCCCAGGTTAAGGGGCTGTTGATGTCCCCTTCAGAGAGGCGCTTTCTCTGGCTGGTGGTTCTGCAGGTAGGTGACCTGTCTGTCTGGTCACAACCCTCCTTGGGAAGAGCCCTTCCTCTGGCCTCCAGAGGGAATGCTTCGGCATCCCACAGGTATACAGCCTCTTAGGGATGGGGCAGGGTGCCCATAAGGGGACACGGCCACAACCAGGACCTCTCAGCCAGCCAAGAATCTGTCCCACACCCTTGTCTGAGGGTCACAGTGTGTGGTGACAGCCCTGCATCCCTGCCATTTGCTCCAAGCCCCAAGGGCTGACACCTGCCTGGCTGCCCTCAGAACAAAGACAGAAGTAGAAAACTGGCTCTGCTAATTGGGGTAGAGCTAATTTAGGTGCTGCCCTTGCCATGAACAAGTACAAAGCAGAATCAGGGAAACCGGCCTTCTCTTGTCTTGGGCCACTGGTTCACCTAGATCACCATTGCCCCTTGCATAGAGAAACAGTTGCTCTCTAGGTTTCAGACCCTTTGCCAGACTAACTTGAAGATGCTGAGATTGAACAGAGACATCTTGCATGCAAAAAAAGCACTCGGTCAACCACCGAGAGGGTGACAGTTGTGCCAATCCCCGAAGGTCAGCTGTCAGAGGAAAGGTCCCTGAGTATAATGGGCATGCCAGCTCCACAGACCCTTGGAGGCAAGAGCCAAAGCAGCCCTTTCTATCTGCAAAGTGGGAAACCTATTTGGAATCGGGCAAGCCCTTATTCCTGTGCCACTTGAGATGCCCGGCTCCAGCAATCTGCATGTAGACATGCCCCACTAGCACCGGGGCCCTGGTGCCCAGTGACTAATGGAGGGCCTCTCCCTTCCTGCTGAGTGGCTGAAGGTAGCCACGCCACATCCCACACCAAGCCCAGCTTTTAGAGGCCAGCTTTGCTGCTGCAAGGAAACCTCCACCTCCCAGAGGGGGAAATGCTGAGACAGAAGCCCACCCGAGACACCATCTTTGCCACTGCAGGAGCCCATGGCCAGGTAGCTCAAGCTGCCTCCCCACCTCAAAAAACAACCCTTTCCTCTATGGCAGTGGTCCCCATTAGCTGAGGCTTCTGGGAGCTGAAGTCCAAAACACCTGGAGGACCAGAGTTTGGGACTCTTTGAACCAGATGGAACCACAACTGGAAGTGTGAACCCAGAGGGCTGTGCAGCATCTATGAAAGCCTGCTCTTGCGTTCTCAGGACAAGTCGTGCCTCTCCCGAGTTAGCCTCCCAGAACCTCCTTCCTTGCAAATCCCGAGAACAGAGCGAACCTGAGGACAGAGCCTGATGCTCCAACACCCGGA
>CM034706.1:690795-713192 GCA_020142125.1 Phrynosoma platyrhinos
CAGTCAACCAATTACAAATCCAAGTAACAGTTACTTTGTCTAGCCCATGCATATGTTGAATAGCAAGGGGGGCTGAAGTGAACCCCAAGGGACCCCTCCCCAGGCCAAAAGCACTGATCAGGGATCCCCCAGCACCACCTTCTGAATCCGCCCCTCCAAAAATGATCAGAACCACTGCATCACAGTGACCCCGAGTCCCATCCCAAAGAGGCGGCCCAGAAGGAGACCACGGTCAATGGTATCGAAAGCCGCTGAGAGGTCTGGCAGGACTGACAGGGACACTGCTGCTCTTGTCCGGTTCCCTAGGAAGGTCATCCACCAAAGTGACCAATGCTCTCTGTCCCATAGCCAGACTGAAATGGATCTAGATAACTGGTCTCGCCCAGAAGCTTCCACATGCTCCAATACCTTGCCCAAATTTGGTTTGATACGGCTTTCCCTGCCTTGTCTCCAGGCTATGGCATTCTGGGAATGGTAGTTTGTTGTGACCTGGAGCTGACCGTTGAAATGTAGGACGTGTCCTGCGAAAGGAGGACGTGTCCGGTCACCCTATCTGTCTTGTCTAATTTATTCATCTTTCTATTCAATATCTATCTAGCTATCTATATCTATTATCTCTATCATCCATCTATCTTGCTTTTTTTCTATCTCTATGTGTTTATGTTTATCTATCTAATTTATTCGATATTAATTTCTATTCAATATCTATACATATCTAGTTTATTCAATATCTATCTATCTATATATCTTATTCGATATCTATTTCTATTCAATATCTATACATATCTAATTTATTCAATATCTATCTATTTCTATTCAATATCTATCTCTATTCAATATCTATTTCTATTCAATATCTATCTAGTTTTGAGCCCGGAAGTGACGATGGCGCCGCTCTAGCCCTTTCCCTCCCTCGCGCTCTATGGCTCCCCGCCCTCCCTCCTTCCGGCGCGGTGCCTTGTGGGCCCCGGGGGCGTGGCTTCCCTTTCCCCTCCCCTCCAAGATGGCGGCGGCGGTGGCAGTGGCGGCGTCGGCGCGGAGCCTGGCTCGTTCGCGGGCCTCCCGCTTCCTGTCCCCGTCTCCTCTTCCTGCTTCCGGCGGCCCCGGGCCGAAGGTAAGAGGCGCACCCTTCGCCGAGAGGAAGGAAGGCCTGCCTCCCGGCCGCCGCCGCCGCCTCCTTCCTCCTCCTCCAGGGCCAAGGTCACCGCGTTCCCCGGCGGGGTCACTCCTCCAGGGCGGCCCCCAGGGACCCTTCCGGTGTTCCCTCCCCCGAGGAGGCTGAGAGAGTGTGCCTTCGCGTCGTCTCTGACTGCCCCGGGCTTTCCTCGCCGAGGTGTTTGTGGTCCCGAGCGGGTGTGCCCTGGCCCTCCCCTGAGGAGGCTGAGAGAGTGTGACCTGCGCGAGGTCACCCAGCGGGTTTCGTGGCGACCCCTATCACGAGGCTCTCCTGAGGAGGCTGAGAGAGTGTGACTCGCCGCTCAAGGCCCCCTTCGGAACCAAAGGCTTTGGTTTGCCTTCTATTGCCTTCCCCCTGAGGCTGAGAAAGTGTGACTCGCTCCCAAGGTCACCCAGTAGGTTTCAGGGCTGAGTTGGGATTCAAACCCTAGATCTCCAGAGACCTAGTCCCAACACGTGAACCATTTCAAGTCGTTTTTGACCCTAAGACTTGGGGCCAGTTTCTTCAGAGGAGGTTTGCCGTTGCCGTCCTCTGAGGCTGAGAAAGTGTGACTTGCCCAAGGTCACCCAGTGGGTTTCCATGGTTGAGCCAGGATTCGAACCCTGGATCTCCAGAGAATTAGTCCAACACTCAAGCCTCTCTCTCTCTCATTTTGTGTGTTTGTGTATTTTGTTGTTGCTTTCCGCTTTCAAGTCATGGCCAACTTAGGGCGACCCTAAGAAAGGTCTATCATGGGGTTTTCTTGGCCAGTTTCTTCAAGGGGGGGGGGGGAGTTGCCATTGCCTTCCCCTGAAGCTGAGAGAGTGTCCCCTGCCCAAGGTCACCCACATAGGATTTCATGGCCAAGCTGGGAACTGAACCCTGGTCCTCCAAGAGTCCTAGTCCAGCGCTCAGACCACTAGGCCACACTGGCTCTGCTGGAGTGGAGGGAGGGGGCATGGCATGGCATGGCTTGGCTTGGCATGGCACCCTTTAGTCCAGGGGTAGGCAACCTTTTTTCCCCTTTAAGGGCCAAGGAGGGACTTCAGCTCCCAGAAGCCTCAGCCATGTTGGCCTATAATAGTCCCATGCTGGCCAATAGCTCCTGGGATTCTGGGAGCTGAAGTCCCTCCTTGGCCCTTAAAGGGGAAAAAAGGTTGCCTACCCCTGGGATATGCAGACGGCTCCCAACATTCATTTGCAGATTGGACTTTTGTGGGTTTGGTTATTCACAGATTTGATTGGTGAGTTTTCCCAAGGAATCTCCAGGTCCTCCAGAGCCACTCTGTCCTCAAGGTCTGCCAGAAGTTGCGCTGGAGGACCTAGAGAGGACACTTCTCTAGGCACTTGTAGGTCCTCCAGTGCAGTTCTGCAGTCAGTTTCTGGCAGGTGCTGACCATGGACTTGCATTGGAGGACCTAGAGATTCCTAGAGAGGTGTGCTGCCAGGTAAAAAGAAACAGCGGTTTTGCAAAGATATAGCCGTGTTCGTCTCAGTATGCAGAGAGATCCTTTGAGACTCACTGAAGGAAAGAAGTTGGCAGCAGGAGCTGTCCTAGGCTTCAGCCTACTTCCTGAGATGCATAAGTGTTTTTGCAGTTTTCACAGGGCTCCTGTGCCCCTAAACCCCAGCGAATGTGGAGGAGCCACTGTAGATGTTGTTGTTACTGTTGTTGTTGATGGCGGTGGCGATGGCGGCTTCACAGTCTACTACGAAGTGTTGCTGACTGGAGTTTTGGACCCTCAGCGGATCAGATTCCATCCAAGAATTCAGGAATCAGGGAGGTCTTGCCAGATATTATGGCATGCTCCAAGCAGTCTCCCTTTCTGAAATTAAACAATTGTTATCTATGGCAGTTGTTATTACTGTTGGTGCTGGCACCTTGAGTTTCCCCGAGTTTGCTTGCTGGTTTCGGCATGGCGTAGTGGGTTGACTGTCGCTGGAGACATGCGTTCGAGTCCCAGCTCAGCCATGAGACCCACTGGGTTACCTTGGGCAAGTCACACGCTCTCAGCCTCAGGGGAAGGCAAAGGCAAAGCTCTTTAGAACAAATCTTGCCAAGGAAACTCCATGACAGTGTCACCTTAGGGCAGGGGTAGGCAACCTTTCCCCTTTAAGGGCTGAGGGACTTCAGATCCCAGAATCCCAGGAGCTGTTGGCCAACATGGCTGAGGCTTCTGGGAGCTGAAGTCCCTCGGCCCTTAAAGGGGAAAGGTTGCCTACCCCAGCCTTAGGGTCACCCTAAGTGGGGAATGACTTGAAGGCCCACAACAGCAGCCAGTGCCCCACTTTCCTCTTTGGAGCGTCTCCCTGTGAAGGGAGGAGGGAACTGTGGCCAGGCCCTGGGAGATGGCCACCTTTCTTTCCCTTCACATGATTTTCTTCATTGAGGAAGGGGCTGAACATGCAAAGGACCCCTCCTCACCCAGCGCCTAATCCACTGGCTTGAGAAAGTGCCATTGCAAAGAAAGACCACCAGCTCTCTCTCCCAATTTGAGCCCTTGGATGTGAGATTGTTTTCCTGGTGCTGGGAGGGTTTCATAACAGCAGAGGAGCTCCCTTTCATAAGAGCAGAGGCGCTGCCTTGTCCGCCTGGCTCTCCCAGTCTTGCTTCCTGCCTTTCCAACCAGGAGGAGCCAAGAAGAGCTTCAGCCCTGGGAGGACTGTTTAGCTGGGAGAAAGGGGCTTCCTCTGGCAGCACGCAATGCAGCTGAGTAGGGATTCGAACCCACAGCCTCCTCTCCTTCAGCCATGGCCCAGCTAGAGTCCTGCTTCTTCTTCTGGGCACCACAGTACAAGAAGGATTGTTGACAATCTGGAGCATGCCCAGAGAAAGGTGACCAAGAGGGTCACAGGTATGGAAAGGAATGTTTTTGGGAGCTTAGAGAACACTGAGAGCTCATCTGATAGAACCATCTTTAAATATTTGGGAGGATGCAGTGAGCTTCTTTTCTGTTGCTCCAGAGACTAGGACATGGAGCAAAGGATTCAGTTTGCAAGACTGATTCCTCCTAAACGTCAGGAAGGACTTTTACTTCTAAGAGCTATGAAATTGATTGATTGTCTTGGAGGGAAGTGGCCTCTCCATCTTTGGAGGCCTTTAACAGAGATTGGATGGGCATCTCTCAAGTCAAGAGCGTGTCTTCCTGCATGGCAGAATGGGATTGGAGTAGATGGCCCTTGCAGTCCCTTTCAGCCCTTGTGGTTCTGCAATTCTGCCTTAAAGGGTGGTGACTCAATCTTGGGAGGTTTAATTTAAAGCCTTTGGAGGTTGGGTAGCCATTTCTCAAGTGCTTCAGCTGCATATTCCTGCATGGCAGAAGGGGTTGGCCCTTTTATGCCTGCCCAAAGTCATCCAGAATCCTGGATGGGGCTCCTCGGTTGTGCTTCCCAAGGAGAGAGAGGATGCTGCATTTGAGCCGTGCCATTTCTTCCTTTTCCTGGTGCACGACCTCAAATTGCACTCAGGGAATTGGGGTCACGTGAGCTCAGGATCTCTTCTCTTCTCCCCTTCCTTGTCATGGTTTATTAAATCATGCAGCCCTTCAGATGTAGTTGGACCGCAATTCTCGTCGGCCCAAACCATCATAACCAGTGGCCCAGAAGGCCGAGGATTGCAATGCATCTTCAGCTGGAGGGCTTGGTAATTCCCATCCCAGACCGAGAGTTTTCCTGTTTCTGACCTGCACTTCCTTCTGGGATTCCTCTGGAGATCCACAAGCAGATCCACTTGGTGGGCTTAGAAGTCTATCTGGAATGCTGCTGGGCAGAGGGGGGGCTGCAGGGGGTGTCTTGGATCGTGGGTGCCTCCTGAGCCTCTGTAGCCCAGAGGCATGGATTGGAACAGTGTTCTAGACAGATTTATAAGCCCACTTGTGGGGTTTTATGTAGGCAGAGGAGCAGCCTGTTCTTTACATTGGGGTCTTGCATTAAGAACTTGCAGCTTCTGGGGGCTGTAAGGCCTTGAGGGGTGTACTTGGGGGTACCCCACCCTTTCCTTGGTCTGAGGCATCTTCCTAGGAACAGCAGAGCTGCCATTGGGGAGGCAGTCGGACGATTCTGGCCAAAAGCGTGTTCCTCTGCATCCCCAACATCTTTGTTATTACAGTATTTACATGTCATCCTGGAATATAAGACTTCTGGTTGGCTTCAAGTAAAATCAGCTTCAGATATTTAAAATTCAAAAGGATAAAAATAATGTAAACACTCCAAAAGCATACTATCCAGTGGAATATTTTAAAAAGCTAAACCATCTACAACCCTGTGTTTGGGTGAAATCACTTTGGCTAATCTGGCACCAGAATTAAACTGACATCAGTACCAATTGGGCTTCCAAGGGTGGGCATTTCACCGCTGGGGGGACAGACAAAGGAGGAGCCCTGTACCATCGCAGACCACAGCCACTCACCCGCCTTTGCCCACTGGCTCCTCTTCATCTGGTGTTGATGCTGTTCCTCATCCCACAGGCCAACATGGCATCCCTGGCAGGTCTCTCGCGAGGCAAGAAAGTGGCCCTGACGGCGCTGGGTGTCCTGACGGCAGGAGGGGCCGGCCTGGCCTTGGCCCTCCACACCGCAGTGAGTGCCGGCGAGCTGGAGCTGCACCCGCCCAACTACCCCTGGAGTCACAACGGCCTACTCTCTGCCCTGGATCACAGCAGGTACATTGGTGGGAGTGGGTGGCCGGGAGACCGAGTCGGGCAGAAGACGGGAAGCTTTCCCCCCAGCCCTTTTCTGGAAGTGGTGCCATCCCATGGTGCCTGTCCCATCCTGTTGGGCAGCTGCTGCAGGAAAGCGGGATGGTCTGTGTATCTAGGGTACTGTCCTTTGCACCCCAGCTTTGCTTGACCATCCTGTACCCTCCGCTGACCTACTTTGGCCCACAGTGATTTGTGCCCTCTATTTTCCTCTCCCCAAAGGAAATCCTTTGCTGCTTGTGCCCTGGTTGCCCATCTCTGAGAATTCTCAAAAGTCACTTCCATGTTGTGTTCCATCTGGTGCCCTCCCTCCAGTGCCCCCAAACTAGTAGCCAATGCTGTTTGCTCTGCTCTTGCTGGGGTCACGCAATCCTCCTCCTCAACTCAGTTTAATCGCCCCCTTTTGCACCTTGAATCCTGTCCCTCTCCGCCTGTTCAGGCATGGACCACATCCCTTGGATGCTGTCACTGACCCCAGACACCCTTCAGGAAGAACCATTGGCCACAGTCCTGGGTGATGCCCATCTCTCTCCTTTTTTATTTGGAGCACAAGGAGGTATCCAGCTCCTCCTTGTGCAGCATCCACTCCCCAACCTCAGTGGCTTCCAAGCGCCAAAAGCCCGCTGCCTCAGCCATTCAGGAGGCACCCAGGTGCAACATATACGGCCCTGAGATCTCTTGGCAGAGTGTGAACTATACACATTTTGATACAGGAAGTAGGGAAAATAGTTCTGTGGCTGGAAGGAGGGAGCTGAGATCACCTTCCTAGATTCAGTGTCATGGCTGGAGGTCGGGGGGTCTTCCATGCTCTTCCTCTGACCGCAGATTGCAGCGGGTTGCTGTCTGGGACATTTCCTTACCCCCCGTCAGTAAACAGCCGTGGCAGCATAATGCAGGTGCTGGGAAGCTGCCGCCTTGGGAGTGGGAGGAATGTGAAACTGTCCAAGCAGTGTGTGGTGTTCTGACCCCAAAATGTGGGATGCTGGTTGGTCTTTGGTGGGTCCCAGCTAGTGCTTCTGTGCAGTAGAAGCAGTGGTCCTGGCCTCTCTTAGCCTACTGCTGTGGGTTTGTGTTTGCTTTGGCTGTGTGCATTGCGTCTGTCTTGTACACCAAAACGGGTGGGCAGCTTTTGGTTATTGTTGCACTGCAGCTCCCAGTGCTCCTTACCATTGGTTCTGCTTAAGAGCTGATGGAAGTCACAGTCCAGGAACAACCTCAGGATTGCATTTTGCCCACCCTTTTATCGGGAAAAGCAGGATGGAGATATAGTAAACAAACCGGTGTCTCTGCAGCATCCGACGTGGCTACGCGGTGTACAAGCAGGTGTGCTCCGCTTGCCACAGCATGGAGTACCTGGCCTTCCGCAACCTAATTGGCGTTTCACACACAGAGGCTGAAGCCAAGGCCCTGGCGGAGGAGGTAGGTAGAGGCCTGCTCAGTGACCGGAGGGGAGGAGGGCAAGCCTGGTGCTGCAGAAGGGCAGGAGGTGCCCAGGGCCCACCCTGCATAGGTGGCCCCAGATTGGGTGCTCTTTGGGCTCCAGGGGAAGGGGGAAGCCCTGTCCTCCTGCCGTTGGGAGAGTTGAAGGAGCAAAGTGGGAGAGGCTGAGAGTAGGACTGCCCTGGGGCAGCAGACACTCAGCTCGGGCCTCTCCCACATTAGATCGAGGTGCAGGATGGCCCTGATGAGAACGGGGAGATGTTCATGCGTCCCGGCAAGCTCTCCGATTACTTCCCCAAGCCCTACCCAAACCCTGAAGCGGCACGGGCAGCAAACAATGGGGCCGTCCCTCCAGACCTCAGCTACATTGTCAATGCCAGGTAATGGAGCCAGAAGGGAGGGAGAGGAATCCCTTGGGACTGGTTAATGGGCCTCTGCCCCTTTGGTCTGCCAGTAAGGTGGCAAGCTTAGGGGCTGGGAAGAGCTCCAGGAGCACCCCTGGGTTGGGCAGGGCTGGCTGGCTGGCAACCTTAAGCTGGGCTTCATCCTTCTTCCTTCCCTCCCATTCTAGGCACGGAGGTGAGGACTACGTGTTCTCCCTCCTCACGGGCTACTGTGATCCACCCGCCGGTGTGAGCATGCGAGAGGGCCTCTATTACAACCCCTACTTCCCTGGGGAAGCAATTGGCATGGCCCCCCCCATCTACAATGAGATCTTGGAATTTGAGGATGGTAAGTGAGAGAAGGTTTGACTCACTAGAAAAGACAACAATGCCAGGAAAAGCAGAAGGTGGATGGGAGAGAGGAAGACTGCATACCAGATGGATAGACTTAGAAGAGCAACTTAGGGAGCTGGGTAGGTTTCGCCTGGAGAAGGGAAGGTTGAGGGGTGCCATGATAGCCCTGTTTAAATATTTGAAGGGATGTTATATTGAGGCTGGAGCAAGCTTGTTTTCTGCTGTTCCAGAGAATAGGACCCAGAGCAATAGATTCAAACTACAGAAAAAAATATTCCACCTAAATATTAGGAAGAGCTTCCTGACAGGAAGAGCACAGTGGAACACACTTCCTTGGAGATTTTGGTGGAGTCTCCTTTGGAGGCTGTTTTTAAATAGGCTGGATGGCCATCTGTCAGGAGTGCTTTGATTCTGTGTTCCTGCATGTCAGGGGATTGGACTGGATGGCTCTCAAGATCTCTTCCGGCTCTATGATTCTATGACCAAGGGGGCCATGACTGCCCTGAGTTTGCAGGAACTGAGCAGAGCTATTCAGGACAGGTTCCCTCTGTCTTCCCCACAGGCACTCCTGCCACCATGTCGCAGATTGCCAAGGACGTCTGTACCTTCTTGCGATGGGCAGCAGAGCCAGAACATGATCATCGCAAGCGGATGGGCCTGAAGGTCAGTCCCCTGTTTCCATCAACCTTGCCCCTGTGTCCTCCCATAAACAACAGTGGAGAGGCAGGGGAGGAAATTTGGACCCTCAGCTGCAAAGGCCTTCTGGAGAGCTTTGATGGGGTGGCTCTCCACCCAGTACCAGGAAGGGTCAGTGGTTCCTTCCCCGGCCTTGAGGTCAGCATCCCCATTGTGTGCCTCCCTTCCTTTTCATCTTCCAGGTGCTGCTGATCGGGTCCCTCCTGGTGCCTCTCACCTACTACTTGAAACGGCACAAGTGGTCAGTCCTCAAGAGCAGGAAGATTGCCTACCGTCCTCCCAAATGACCTGCATGGGCAGAGTGGACCTCTCTCTGATGCCGGAGCAGTGGCTCCCCGTCCTCTGCCCCAGGAATGTATGCACAGCCAGGCAGGCGGACAGATGGGCGCTGCCCTCTGGTGCTTTTGCTGTTATTTAATGTGTATCCATCGATCCAGTCACCCACCAAGCCTTGGGAAGAGGACCCTGGGATGCAGGGGTGGCGGTCATCCAATAAATGCGTTTCTTCAACCAGAAAATACGGGCCCCTGTGGTCTCTGCTGAAGTCCAGCAGTGTGTGTGTGTGTGTGTGTTGAAGTGGTATGGACTGTGTTGTCCTGGTTGAAAGCTGTCTCCCCCCAATCTCTGAAATGAATCCCTTACACATTTCCAGTGCTTACTCCTTCTTTTATTGAGGGAGGGTTATGCTCCTATCCTATGCAGTCACACATGTCCAAAGCTCCTCTCTGGTGCTGACCTCACTCCCTCTAAGCCCCACAGGCCAGCTCCTGCTGCCCCATCCTGGATGGTCAGTTAAAGGTGATTCCCCCCCCCCCCAGCAAGGAGTGGGCTGAGAGACATTGCAATTTTGGGCAACAGATGTAGGGAGTGGGAGTGGGCAGTGCACAGAGGTGAAGTGTTCAAAGGCACAGAGGGTGGGGAAAGATGTGGAAGAAGACCGCGTTTCCCTCTGACTCTCAGCCTGCTGGCCGAGTTTAGAATCAGCCCCATCCTTCAGGTGTAAGAGTGTTCCTATCAGCCCTCTGAGGTAGATGCAGGAGAGTGTCAGCAAATCATAAGGAAAAGGCAGGAGGAGCAGCCGCCTCAGCCATAAAACTTTGGGAGGAGGTATGTTTTCTTCCACTGCACAGTTAAAAGTCTTGCATGGGGAATGAAAAGCAAGGGTGGGGGTTACCTGAGGCCTCTCCCTGCACCCCTTCCCCGAGATAAAGTCCACCCCTGGCTGGCACCGGAGATTTTCACTTCAGGGCAGCAGGCCCTTCCATTCAGCAAAAGGCTCTTGAACCCACCCAGGGAGGCTTGCCCCATCTTGTCCAACCTATTGTCCCTTCAGCTGGGCACTCAGTGGCAGTTCTGGCAATTCGGGTGGCACCTCTCCCCGTCCATGTTGCATCGGCAGCCTCCACTGGTGTCTCCGGGACCCTGCAGGAAAGGGAGGCAGAAGAAGAGATCAGAGCAGGAAGGCAGCTCAGACGGCGTCCTTACCCCAACGCCCGCCCTTGGCTTTAGAGGCAAAAGAGAAGAACATCATGAGAGTGTTGGGGGCTTTAAGTAAGAGTTCCTCCTGTGAGTAGCTTGTGCCATGCCACTCTGTGTCACTCAGCTGCTGCTACTTCTGAGCGGAGGGTTTTTTAAAGAACTCGCAGGCCCCGGTCTCTATCACTATGAAGGGTAGACTTGACTCCTGTGGCTGCCAAGAGTCACCAGCTGTTGCCCCAAACCTTTCCTAGCCACGAGGGCCGTCGGCTAACTGCTTTCAAAAAGGAAACGGGAGCCTTGCGAAAGAGTCCTTTTGTGCCCACACATTCTGGACATGTCCTGAGTGACCATCTATTTTCCCCAGCCATGTGTTGTTCAAAGATTTGTGTCCAGGCGGTTGACTAAGACCCCTTGATGTTAGAAGCACTGCAAAGGGAGGAACAAGGCATGCCCGGTTATCCCTTTCTGTGCAATGGGGATGGCTTGTGAGGGATGATCTGTTCTCTACAGATCTAGCCTTTTCCTGACGTTGTAACTAATCCCTCCCAGCTATCCTCTTTGCTGACTTCCTGTCCTGCAAAGTCAAACCTGCCTCTGTGGGAGCAACTGGGACATACATTCCAAACCAAGGCTCCTCCTCCAGGAAGGGCAGTTCCTGTGGAAGTGGCTGGAAAGAGACTCAGGACCACCAGCTCAGCGGCTGCATCTGTACTGTTCCAGGGCACTGCCATCGCCTCTCCTCCTCCATCCAGCCCTGGGGTACGAACAGGTGAATGTGGCCCCTATCACACAGAGTATCGGGTTTGTCATTCAGATATTGGGGATGGCTGAAGAGCCTTTTGAACAGCTGTTAAGGTTGAAAACAGCCATATTGGACCAGACCAAAGTGGGCCTCTCCAGTTTAATGTTCTGTTCAAATAGCAGCCAACCAGTTGCCAACGGGAAACCCACCAGGAGAGCGTGATGGCAACTGCACCTTCCGCCACTGAGCTACAAACTGCTTTTGATGTCAGAGAGGGCATCCAGACACCAGGGTTAGTGGCCACTGGAGAGGGAAACCAGAGGCTGGGACACAAAGTAGTGGTTTCAAAACAGCAAGAAAGAAGATTCTGACTAAATATTAGGAAGGACATCTTTACTGTGAGAACAGGGCATGGACCATCTCGGACTCGCCTTTCAATGGTGGTTGGGTGGGCGTCTCTCAAGAGCTGCGCTGCATTGTCCGGCAGGGTAGGTGGCTCAATTAGGGGCCCCTCATGGACCCTCACAACCCTGTTTCCCCTCCTCAAGGGCTCTCTGCGCTTCCACAATACTGTGACTAGAAAGGTGGCAAATGGAGCATCCCAGCCACTTCCAAGACCCTCCTCGTTCCTCCCTTGTCACAAAATAAGCCTGGCTTGTTCTAGTACAGGCTCCCCCCAGACCCACTGGCTGCCAGCCCAGTCTCTCCATCCCTTACCCCAGGCCCCCAGCGAGGCCCTTTGGTCACCCAGCAGATCTCCGTCTGGCAGACAGGGCACCGGAGCCAGTCGCAGCCACCCTTCTTCTGCACCACGATGCGGCACACGGGGCAGTGCATGGCCTTGCCCAGCTGCACCAGCGCCTGGCAGGGAAGAGGGAGAAGGAAATCCGTTTAGACAGCTGCACACATGGGCAGGGCGTGGGGAGGCAGCTGTTCCACTCCTTTGGTGATTCCTCTTCTGCCTCCTCGCCCCTCTTGGCTCTCCTGCCGCCACATCCCCTAATTTTCCAGGTCAACAGCTGCCTTGCTGCTTGCCTGCGGGTCGAAAGGAAGCATCCTCAGTGCGAGGCCCTGCAGCAAGCCAGCTGTGCAGAAGGCAGGCAACAGGCAGTTGTTGCATCTGGAGATCCAGGAGCATGAGGACAAGGGACTTGCCAGGGACAACCGTAGGGCAGGCTAAGACCTTGCCAAAAAAGCACCCCCCTCTTTGATAACCAGTTCTGTGGGGGGGGGGAGTTATCGGCTAAGGCTCCTCACCTTCAACATATTGCTGGTTTCCCGGGCAGCGGCATCATTGTGGGCCTGGAACTGCAGCTCGTCCTGGTACTGCTTGCAGTTCATGCCCTCATGAATGGTCTACAAGCAAAAAGAGGGAGGGGAAGTCAGAATCAGGCAGGGATGGGGAACCTCCAGCAGAAGTTCCAGGCTTGTGGGCTTCTTTCTCTCTGCTAGACCTGGTCTACGCTGGGCACCCTCCTGTCTTCTGTGTCCGTGGCAAGGCTCCCTGTGCACAAACCTTCCACAGGGACAGAGCCTCCTTGGCCCTGCGCAGCTGATGTGCAAAGGGGAGGTGAGCCACATCCCTTCTGGAGGCTCTCCTTTCCAACAAGGGTTTGGTATGTAGGACAACTGCCACAAAAGGGAAAGGGTGCAGGGGCTTTGTCTGCAGCGGTGCTGTCCTGACCCTTGTGGGATTTTGCTCAAATAACCCACCCTGCCTGCCCTGCGGCCTGTAGCAGTACCGTCCACTGTGTGTGTCCCCCCCCCCTTGTTCTTCAGCAAATGGAGACCCAAAGCACTGCAGGGGATCGCCCCTTGAGCTTGCAAGCCTCTCTCCCCTGCCTTAGGTCAGCCTCCTTTGCCTTCACACTTTAAGGCAATAACGGGGATTCCTAGTCCACCGGGGAACAGCTTCTGTTGCACAGGCAGAGTGTACAAGAAAGGAAGAATGACGAGGACAGCTTTCTGTCATTTTCCACGCTTTGCTAAAGGATGCTGGGGAAAAAGGACTGCTAAGGGATGGAAAGAATGGCAAAGAGGAGCCAGGTGTAGGGGTGTATGTACACTTCTGGGGTTCAGGAGGCAGGGCTCCATACTCTTCTCCCCCTGCTCTTGGGTCTGTCCCCAATGATTTGTGAATCGTGCAGGGCGAGCATGCAAGGCCCAACTAAGCCAGGCCTTGTAACAGGTACTGCTCTTTTCTGGCACTGGGTGAGAGCGCAGCATACTGGGACCATCTTCTCAAAGGGATGCCCGCTGCCACTGCTGCACTGGCCCACCTTGCAAACAAGACAGTTCAGTGCCCAGCAGATGGGGCAGCGGAACTCGTTGACGTCGTCCTCGTAGATGCACCAGCCCAGGCAGTCGGCCGTCTGGCAGTGGTAGCTGTTCTGGGCTCGGCTCTCCGCCACCGCCAAGCGCCGCTTCAGGAACCGGTCGTACTCGTCCCGAGACACTAGCTGTGGAGAAGAGAACAGAGGAGCTAGCTTGGAGATGCCCGCAGGTGGGACAAAACAAGAGAGATATAGGACATGGCTGCTTAGGTGGAATTGCTTTTCCTGGTGCTTAAATCCATTGCTCCATGCCCCAGTCTCTGGAGCAGCAGAAAAGAAGCTTGCTCCACCTTCCAATATAGAATCATTGCAAGAACCTCAAGGGCCATCCAATCCAACCCTCTTTTTCTGCCATGCAGGAAGACACAAAGCACCCCCAATAGATGGCCATCCAGCCTCTCTTTAAGAACCTCCAAAGAAGGAGACTCCATCACACTCCAAAGCAGCAGCATCTTCCATTGTTGAACAGCTTTTATCCCCAGGAGGTTCTTCCTACTGTTGAGGTGGAACCTCTTTTCTTGTATGACATCCCTACAACCTTTCTTCACCTTCAGTGTAACATCCCTTCAATTTGACAGTGTAGAAAGGAATACTGTAACTGCTAAAAGCCATCAGGGGAGAAGATCAGGTGGATCAAGGGTATCTTATAGATGTTACGTATCTTCATTTCTGTAAGGCTTTGACTCAATCCCCTCTGATACTCTTGCAGACAAGCCAGGAAAATATGGGCTACATAAAGCTGCTATTAAATGAATTTGTAGTCCTTTGACAGACCAAACTCAGGAAAGCTCAGCAATGCCTCCTTTTTTTCCTGAAGAGAAGTGACCAATGACGTGTCACAGGGTTTTGTCCTGGGCCGAGGGCTATTCAACATCTCTAGCAATGAATAAAAGAACATTCGTATCAAATTTTCAGGTGACACCAATTTAGGAGGAGTAGCTAATACCCCAGAGGACAGGATCAACATTCAAAATGACCTGAATAGATTAGAAAGCTGGGCCAAAACCAATGAAATGAACTTCAACAGGAAGAAATGTAAGGTACTGCACTTAATCTAGGATGGGTGACACCTGCCTTGATGGCAGTACATGTAAAAAGGACCTATGGGCCTTAGTAGAGCACAAGATAAACATGGGCAAACAGTGTGATGCAGCAGTCAAAAACACCAAGGCAATTCTGGCTGCACGAACAGGAGTATAATGTCCAGATCAAAGGAAGCTACCATATTACCCGATTCTGCTAGAAAGTGTCCAGAGGAGGACAATCAAGATAGTAAAATCCCTAAGAGGAACAGCCTGGAGAGCTGGGTATGTCTAGTCTGGAGGAAAGAAGATGGGAGAGGTGGCACAGGAGCCATCTTTAAATATCTGCGGGACTGTAAAGTGATGGAGCAAACCTGCTGCTCTAGAAGGCAGAACCTGAACCAATGGGTTCAAACTACAAGAAAAGAAATGCCAACGAAACATTAAGAACTTCCTGGTGGAAAATGCAGTTCAACAGGGGAACAGACTGCCTCTTGGAGGACAGTGGACTGGCTTACCTTGGAGGTCTCTCAACAGAGGTGGGATGGCTGCCTTTCGGGGGGCTTCAGTTTACTCCTCAATGGCAGGACGTTGGAATAGCAACTCTTATTATTTTAATGGGAGGGGGAAGGACTACAAAGTTTTCATTTTCTAGCACGGCAGCCAAAGTAGCCTATTAAAAAGATCACTTCTCAGACTTGGCTTCTCCCGACAGCTACCCAGGCTGCCAGGCGCACATTCAAAGGGGGAGTCCAGCCATAAGGCTGTGGCTGCATTAAGGAGGACACAATGGGGAGGAGTAAGCCTTCCTGGTTGCAACCTGCCTGTTGTTGTTGTGTGTCTTCAAGTTGTTTCCAAATTATTACACGGGGTTTTCTTGGCAGGATTTGTTCAGAAGAGGTTTTCCTTTGCCTTCCTCTGAGAAAGCATGACTTGTCCAAGATCACCCAGTGGGTTTCAATGACTGAGCAGGGATTTGAACCCTGTTCTCCAGAATCACAGTCCAGCACTCAGCCCACTACACCACACCGGCTCTCTAGCCTGCCCTTTACCTGTTAAATTACTAGTTAAATTATATCCCACCTGTCTCCTTGCACAAGATCCAAGGCAGCTGTGAGGATGGGTTAACACCTGTGTGGTTCAGTTTCCTTTGACTGGTTCTACCTTACATAGCCCACCCCAGGGGAGCCATTATCCAGCCTCAGGGATCTAGATATTGGCCCTAGGGTGGCCAGGCAGAACCAATTGCTTAGGGGCCACCGGCTGCCACCTATGAAAGAGCTGCTGTGATGCTCTCCTCCTGTGTGGAATGCTGCTTCCATTTCCTAACAAGGAAACTCATCCCGTAGCAAGGATGTGCGAGCCTGTTTTTGGCACTGAATCCTGGGGAGACTGTCCTGACTCACCGCCTTGATCTCTCTGTCCTGGAGGTGGCTGTTGCAGGCGTAGGAGTCGTCCCGGAAGGGGCAGGGCACCTGCGGCTCCTCGGTGCAGTTGATCAGCTGGCGCAGGCAGTCCCTGAAAAGGAGGAGGAAGGAAGGAAGGGAGAGATGGGGAGGTGTGCTTTCAGATGACCTGGCCCCAGAACAGCCCAGGGTTCCCCCACTGACCTGCAGAAGCTGTGCAGGCACTCGCGAAGCAGCACCCCTTCGCCCGGCTCCACCTCCAGGTAGCAGATGCGGCACTCAATGTTCTCCTGGTTGGGCACCAGGGCCTCTTCGTCCAACTGGCGGAGCTGCTGGAAGTTCTGCAGCCGTTCCTGCTCCAGCACCTGGAGAAAAGGAGGGTGGTTGCCAGCACAGAGAGAGAGAGAGAGAGAGAGAGAGAGAGCATGCGTGGCATGGCATGGGAGGAATGCTGCTGCTGCTGCTGCAGATGTGCTAAAAGGCACTCAGAAGGGAGGGACGCAGGGCATCACTCTCCATGGGCACTGTGTGCAGGAGACCTGCCTAGTGGTACCGGAGGCTGAATCCACTCAGAGACCCTCTTTGATGTTGGAAAAGGGAAACATAACCCCAAAGGATGGTGGGGGCTGTGGGGGCTGCAACTCCCATCTGCACCACCTGGCATAGCAAAGAGTCAGGAATGCTGGGTGTTTCTGTCCAACAACTTCTGAGGGGGGGCACTATTTCCTCACCCATGCCCTAGAACAGGGCTGTATGCACACACACAGTCACCAACACTTCCAGCATCCCCAGAACAAAAAAAGAGGGTGAACCCCTGCTCCTCCTAGATGACCAGCAGTTCATAAATAGGTTGCAAGGCCACTCCATACTGTTTAAACATTTTTTTAAAAAATACTTATTTTTGAGAACCAGGAATGGACTCTTCTTTCATTTCTTAGTCCGTGTGGCTACCAGTGCCACAAAAAAGTGGCCCTTGGCCAGCCAGCCACGCCGTGCCTCCCCTATATATGACCATATCTGACTTCCTCGATGTCCCACCGTTGGGAGGAGGAGAGGGCCTTCTCAAGTGTGGTGCCTCCCACTGGGTTTCACTCCCAATTGGTTTCATTTTGGCACCAAATTAAAAGACAACACACTTTCTTTTCAAACATTTGAGGCTGTGTAGTCATGGGAGATAGATATTGGAGCTCCTGAGACTCACTGAAAGAAAGATGTTGGCAGCATGAGCTTTCCTAGACTTAAATCTACTTCCTCAGATGCATTTTCCACTCCACCAAGTGCATCTGAGGGAGAAGACTTAAGTCTAGGAGAGCTTATGCTGCCAACTTCTTTCAGTGAATCGCAAAGGTGCTACAAGATCTCTCTACCTATTGATTCTACAGACTAACATGATATATCTTTGAGTAATCATGGGCTTGCTTTTTTGACCTATTGAATTGTGGATTCTATTTCGAATGTGCTGTGTTGTTTAATTGATTGTACTTCATCTGGAGACAGATCCCAACAGGCAAGAACGATGGGAGTTGCGGTCCAACAGACGAACTGCACACTATACACTCTGGAGGCTATATATATATATATATATATATCCTCCACCTATGTATGCGCTGAATACCCTCACCTCTCCATGTGGGACCCAAGGAGGCCATAGATGAAAACCAAGTACAGATTCATGTCTGCCTGAACATGGAGATCTGATGGGGAAACTGAAGACCCACCATTTGGTCTTTAGTTTCGACACCATCAGTACAATGTCTGTTATGGGCTGCCTTTTCCTTCTAAGTTAAATCGCCTGTTTGTCTTCCCATCACAGCAGAGGTCACTGAAGTGCACAAGAGTAATAGTTGAGGTTAGTATTCGTGTGTGCAATACAAAAACTAATCTAGTATACTCCTTGTGTGCCTGGGGATCTTGCAGCACCTGTGAGAGTACCGTATTTTCCGGCGTATAAGACGACCCGCGTATAAGACGACCCCCCTATTTTTCCAGTCAAAATATAGAGTTTTAGCACCTCTATCCTCATTATCCTTATATCTGGCGTATAAGACGACCCCCCCACTTTAGCCACAGATTTTGCAGGTAAAAAAGTAGTCTTATACGCAGGAAAATAAGGTAACTGTGCAAAAGAAGTTGTAGCAGAAGCTTTCCTAAACCTGGTCTACTTCCTCAGATGCATGGAGTGAAATGATGCTCAGGAAGGACTTTTATAATCAGTTATGAATACCTGAGAGTCAGCATGGCTCACAAAAGATGCTAAAAAACAACAGTAAAAATGGTACAGTTTTTAAAAAAGAATTAAAAACATCACATCATTATAACCATTTAAAAAGATAAAGCCATTAGCAACATATTAAGAGCTAGTGGTTTGAGTGCTGGACTAACCAGCTTGGCCATGAAGAAGCCCACTGGATGACCCTGGGCGAGTCACAACCTCTCAGCCTCAGAGGATGGCAATGGCAAATGCCTCTGAAGAAACTTGCCAAGAAAACCCTGTGATAGGTTGGCCTTAGGGTTGCCATAAGTAGGAAATGACTTGAAGGCACACAATAACAAATGAATACGAATGGAAATGCAAAATGTGTGGGTCTGGTGAAGAGGTGACAAGTGAGGGACAAACCGTAAAGTCTGGCCATTCCCAAGGTTAATAAAGGCCTGCCTTTTACTCACAGCTGAGTTCTCATTTGCTCCAACAATGTGGCCTTTTAGTCCCAGAATGTATTTTCAATATAAAATATGCTTATATTTTACTGAGAAAGGGGACGTGTTTATGTCATTCCTCATAAAAATGGTACAGGAACCATTCAGAGGTAGGTGCCCATGACACAACCAAGGGAGTTAGCCAGCAAACCAGGGGAATCAAACCCTGGTATCCTAGGCCAAGGCTCGAAGCACATTGTGAACTGCTTTGCTTCCTAAATAAAGCTTTCTGTTTTGCACTGAAGTTTGTGTTTCTGAGCCAAAGTCATCCAGTACATGAGAGTGAGCCAAGCTGGGCCAGACAACAGACTGCATCACCATCTGGAACTCTGTCCAAAGGAGGGCAACCGAAATGGTGAAGGGTCTGGAAACCACCAAGCCCTATGAAGAGCAACCCAGGGAGCTCTAGATGTTTAGCCTGGAGAAGCTTAAGAGGTGATATGATAGCCCTGCTTAAATATTTGAAGGGGTCTCATTCGGAGGATGGAGCAAGCTTGTTTTCTGCTGTTCCAGAGAATATGAAATGGAGCAATGGATGCAAGCTCCAGGAAAAGAGATTCCGCCTCAACATTAGGAGGAAATTCCTGAAAGTAATTGCTGTTTGACAGTGGAATACACTCCCTCAATGGAGATTTTGGTGGAGTCTCCTTCTTTGGAGGTCTTTAAGCAGAGGCTGGATGGCCATCTGTCTCAGGGAGGGCTTTGATTGTGAGCTCCTGCATGGCAGAAAGGGGGTTGGACTGGAAGTCTCTTCCAACCCTATGATTCCCTGATTCTATCTTTCTTAGGACTGGGCACTGGTTTGAGGCAAATGGTGACCAGAGGCTGCTTAATGCTTCTATTAACAGCCCCCCCCCCAATACACACACAGAGACACACAGCTGCCCCTCTTTGGCATGAGGCAGAAGCAGAAGGGCAGACCAATGCCATCTCAGTAGCCACACTTCTTCCCACAGGACAGGAAGGGGTCTGCTGGGGCTTCCTCCTAAGCAGACCTGTGCTTTTGGGCCCTTGATGTGGAAATTCCCAAACGGGATGAGGATTACACCTGGCCTTGCCTGTTGTGGCACAAGCCCTTCCCCATGAGACCCTCCCTGCACTGGAATTATGCTACTGAGCCTAGAAAAGTGTTTCCCTGCCTTAAAGGTTAGCCAGGACTTTTTCTCCGCAGCCAACAGCTACTGCAGGAGGTCAGCACAAGTGGTCAGGAGGTTGAGAAGCCAGCTGAGCCAAGGCTAAATGCTCCAACTTTGGGGTCAGTCAGCAGCGGGGCTGGGAGCATGTCAGATTTCCCAGAACAGCTTCCCAAAAGGTGGAAAAGTCTCATCCAGGTTTTTCTTGGGAATAAGTCTCACAACAGCAGCGACCCTGGAATGGCATGTGGGGTGGGACGGGTGAGTGGGGGTGTATGCTAAGTCCCCGGAAATGATCTGGAACCACCAGGAGTCCAAAGTCATCAGGCCCTCAGGAATTAGCAATCGGAACTGTTCCAAATGGCCATTACTCTGCTATTGTTTCTTTGGTATTAGGATTATTGTCACCTTGTGAAACAGGTTTCCAACAGGTGCTTCATCATTAACACTTTGCAAAAGGGAGGAAAAGAGATCAGGATAAATGCAAAGACAGACCCCAGCCTTTCTGTGTCCCCTCCGCCACTCCTGGATGCTATAGAGAGAGCTGAGAGCGCAGGTGAGTCTAGCCCAAAGGAATCATTTAATACAATGAGGGAGAGACACTCTCCAATTCATGCCAGAACATCAAACATACAATCACGTTTTATGGACATTAACCCATCTCCAAACGGCACCTGAAACTTCCATCACAGTAAAATCACAGCATTTCTTAGCGCGAGAAGGACCTCTCTGGCCCAACCCGCAGGCTGCTCCCCACTGGCACCCCTTTCTGGGCAGATCCAGGCCAGGCATTGGGGGGGGGGGGGCAAGCACCAGGCATGGCCTGTTTCAAAGACCCACAGTTTGACTGGGGCAAGTGGGAGGCACGGCGGCTCTGGGACAAACTCCAATCGTGTCTCTCTTAACAGAGCAGCCAGCCAGCCGGCCTGCCACATGCTGGGCAGAAACAGGGTGCCATTTTTCTTGCAAAGTGCACTTAAGGCAGAGGGATAGGGGATGGGGGGGAGCATCTGCTCAAGGGAGAGGGCCGCTTGCTTGCAATGGGCCTTCAATAGGGAGTTTCCAAGGCATAGAGAGGCCTTGCCATTCACACAGCCCCTGGCTTTTTGGGTGACTTTGTCTGACTGCCCCAAAGGCAGCACAGAGGCTCTGCTGCCAAGAAAGTTCCAAAAACCCATGCAGGGGGGAGAGAGGACAGTGATCCAAAATCACCTCCACCAACTGTCACAACTTCTGGCAGGCAGCAATAGCATTTCTCTCCTTGGCCCCACATAAGAGCCAGGGAGGCAGGGTACAGAGAAAAGACCAGCATGCCACTCAAGGAAGGCACTGTGGAGAGTCAAAAGGGAGGAAGCTCTGGAGGCTCCAGTGATGAACAGACTCTTAGTAAGGCATCCCAGGACAAAAGACACCCCACCGAATGCACCTGTTGGCTGGGCAGACACTGTCCTGGGGGCAGCAAAGACCACTGGGGTGGGGTAGGGTGAAGAGGCCACAGACTGGAAGGGGACAACTCTCTGGGCAGGCCGCAGCTTCCACTGTGTGTGTCTCCCCTCCACTGCTACCCTTGCCCCTTCCCAGCATCCCACACGGTACAAAATTCTTTCAGGGGATGGGGAGCACAACATGGGAAGCAACACCCTGTTGACAGAGGAAGGGTCCAAGCTGTGATGTGGCCCAGGGCCTCCCATGACACAAAACCACCTTGGCTCACCCCACTTTACACTTTGGCCGCTTCAACCAGGAAGGGGGGGGAGGCTTTGCTCTGCTTTGCCACAGGACCAGCCAGATCGTCTCAGGCCTAAACTGGAGAAGGGACAGAGAGGGAAGAGGGGCTGCCAGGAGAGCCCTCCAGCACTGGCGAGACTAGATCCTCATTACCCTGTGTGCAGCTCCTGCCACAGACCGCTGCCATTAGTGCAGGAGGTCCCTGAGACTTTCATTCTGTCCTACAGTGTGGTTTCTTCCCATTCCCACCTCGTTCATAGACTGACAGATCCACAAAGCTGAACAGGGCACAAAAACCCTGATCTTCTCAGCCATCCAATGAGGAAGAAAGTGCCTCCAGACCCCTCTTGCCATCCCAGCGCCTAAGGCTCAGTCTCTGCCTGGCTGTCCCCTAGCCAATGGTGCCGAGTCCTTCTCCAAGGAGGGTCCGGCTGCTCAAATCAATGCATGGCAGGAGCAGGGGATGGAGGAGGAGGAGGAGGAGGAAGGCTGGGGTGGAAGGGGGTCCACGTCCTGAGATTTACAGCTATGAGAAATCCGAGGAGAGGTGGATGAAGTCATCCAGTGAGGCAAAGCTGTTAGCACAGGGGCCAGTTGAACCGTCTTCTCTCCTTCCCTTTTCCTGCCATAAGAGAAGAAAGAAAGAAGAGAAGAGAGTCACCACGTGCCAGGGAGGGGGGCACTGGAAGCCTCCTTCCTCACACGAGGCTTTGTTGACCCCACTGACCTTCAGCCCACCTCACCCCCCAACTCTGTACAGCCTCCTGGGGGGCAAAACAGGGGAGCACAGGTATGCACCCTCTGAAGACCTCTGGATTGTTAACTTAACCCACCATGTTTCAAATGTAAATTTTTCTTCCAGGGCACTGTTATACAGTAAGCCTTCTGTACCCACGGATTCTTTATCCATGGATTCAACTTTCCAGCTTGAAAATGTTTTTTAAAAATATATCAGTTCCAGAAAGCAAACTTTTATTTTGCCATCTACCTCTGTATTCAGTGGGACCTGAGCATGCACTGATTATGGTATCCACGGGGGTCCCTGGAACCAAACCCCAGCAGACACCAAAGGCCCACTGTATATATACATACCGTATTTTCCTTCGTATAAGACTACTTTCTAAGCAGGAAA
>CM034706.1:738226-749461 GCA_020142125.1 Phrynosoma platyrhinos
AGACAGCCAAAGGCTGACAGGGTTCCTTTGTTTTTCCAGTGGCTCCACGTACCCTCATTCTGAGGCTGGAAATGAGTTGAACATGGACTTGAGTGAGGACGATGCAGAAGAAACAGTGGAAGCCTGTGACCAGGATGGGGGCAGCATTGAGGAGGACAGGTGAGCGAGGAAAACCTCCCCCGTCCCCAGTTTCCGCATCTGAGGTGGCTATCTCTCAAGGGGTTCTTTGGCTATATATTCCTGCATGGCAGAAGGGGGCTGGACTCCATGGCCCTTGGGATCCCTTCCATTGTTAAGATGCTAAGTCTTTGCCTCTTTGTATGAATGCCTAGAGATACCTGTGGAAACCAGGTAGGCATGTTTTGACAGGGGTGTCTGCCCTGCTGTCATATGTTCCTTATTAGCAGAGTGTTCTTTCTCGGAGTTTAGTGGGAACCTCTTCTCTTGTAATTTTAATGTAGCTGTTCAGATCCTGCCTGCTAGAGCAGCAGGAAGCAAACTTGCTCTGTTTTTCACGAACTTCCCCAGCAGGTTGGGGATTTTGGCTCTCCAGCAGCCAGAGATGAAGCCTGCAGTTTTGTTGGGTTTTTTCCCACCTTCTCTGTCTGCAGGACGCAAGTGATCTGCATGTGACTCCATGGCCCGTGCCCCTTCCACCTCAAGGATGGCTCCTCCAACATCCTTTCCAGCTCATCCCAGTGTCATGTCGCTCTGCTTGCCCACCTGCCCTGCAGATGCTGCCTGATTTGCCGGTACCTCTGGACCCCCCCAGATGCTGACCAGAAGCCCTTCGATGGTCTGCTCTTTCTTCAGGGGCCTGGACGTTGAGGTGTCGGCAACCTGCGTGAGAGACATTGCCCTGCCTTTCCTCCTGGGACAGGACCCTTCCAAAGCACTTTTTGATCCAAATGGTGGCCCAACAAACTCTGCCAGGGCCCTAGGCCACCTGTTGCTTCTGCCTGAGTTTGGGGCTGCACCTCATAATCTCCCCAGGATTGACAGACTGACCAACCAGCCCTGGGAATCGTCCATTCGTTTCAAGCATCTGTCTGAGCTCTTGCTGCCCCTCAGTGACGTTGGCCGCTCCTCCTGGCAACTATTTTTACATTTCATAATGCTGCAGTGTGGTGGAAGCTGGACCACAGGCAGAAGCTGTGGTGGGGGACTTATTGGGGCAAGGCAGACACTCAGAAGAAACCTTCACTGTCCCCATTCCTCTTCTGGTTCTTTTTTTTTTTAAAGCCACAAAACGCATTTGCCGTGGCGAACGTTGGCCCTGGACTCCCAGGAGTTGGGCTGTGAGCCTCTCGGTGCTGCTGCCACGGCTGCTTTGCTTTGCCCAAGGGCTCCTAGAGTTCTATTTTTGTATTCATATCTGAGAGCTGCCTCTGTTGGTATTCTCCCACCCACCCCTGTCCCTTGCTGCCTGCACTGGCCTGCCTTTCCCCATTGTTTTATGCGCCATGAGCCTCCCCCACCAGGCTCTCCTCCCTGGTGGCCTGACGGCCTCCTTGCTCAGTGGACAGGATCCCTTGTCTGTTCTCCACACCTGCAGCATTTCTGGCACAGGACGAGGGCTGCTCTGATGGTCTAGGCCTCATTCCCAACCTCCAGCCTGGGCTGGAAGACGGGGCTGCTGGGAAAGCGCTCCCATTCCCTCCCTTCCAGTTCTTTTGCACTGACTCAGATTCCCTCCTGCCTGGTCTATCTGTCTTTGGAGGGGTGAGAGAGTTTGGTGGGCAGTAGCTCTGTGCCCACCCAAAAGCATGGCAAAGGAAGCCCTGTTGCCACTGTTGTTCACAGCCCATCGTGTGTGTGTTGCGGCCTCTGCTCTAACCACAAGAAGTAGCCATTTTGGCGACGCTTCTCATAACAACCAGAGGTCTGTTGAGGCCTGTGTTCGCCCAGATGGGAAGACGCATTGGCCAACACTTCCTGCCTCCTTTGGGGGAGTTGTCAAAGCAGGAGTGTGGCTGAGGGCACCCCAGTAGTGCCCATGAGTGAGAAATAGCAGAACAGTTTCCCAGGGCCTATTCCTTCCTTGGCTGTTCTGAGTGGGGCAGAAGGGCAACCAAAGACTGGGGTGGGGGAGAGGGGGAGTCTGCGCCAAAGTGCAGCATCCACACACCGCTAGTACACCAAAGGCTTCCGTTGCAGCGGCCCTTCAGGCAGGCTGATGGGCTGGTCCTTTGCGTGTAATTCTCCTTTCTAGAAAAGCATAGCCCAGCTGAGAAGAAATCTGGCTCTGTGCCCTCCAACTATGCTTCTGTTGGGGTATAGCCCCTTCCCCCCATTGCTGCCCTCCAAGGAGTGTCAGACAGCAAATGAACAGGTGGACTCTCACAAAGCCCCAGCGTTAGACTCAGTGGCTTCCCTTCTCTTGTGTTTAATTACGTTGTCAGGTGTTTTGTTGGTGTGGCTATAAAGTTGTTTTTTTTCTTCTCTCTTTCTCTGGCTTGATGAATCTGGTGGGCTGTGAATTCTGATTACTGTCCAGGAAAGAAAGGGTAAGAGGCTAAGGAAGAGGGTTGGCTCTGTGAGCCCTTGTGCTTTAGGAACTCACTCACTGTAGAGCTGGGTCTGGGTCACATATAGGTTTCCAAACACCAGTTCTGTAACTTTTGACATTGCCTTCCCTCTCCTGCCTGGGCCCTCCTGCTCTTTTTGGAGATGCCTGGAAAACCACAGAAGCTGATGGTAACACCTGGGCTTTTGCTGAGCCTAGTGGCAGTCCCACCTCTGACATGGTGAGATTGGTGGGAAGACCACAAGACATCATTGGTGACCTAGCATGAACGCTGGAAGAGCCTGCAGACTCTGGCTGAGACTCACACAGTCCAGAGGAAGGTTTTCTGCTGAAAGTTCCTTTGCTTTGAATCGCTGCTCCTTAGAGGTGTCTCTGGTGCAAAAACTGGGTGGGAAAGACATTGCCGGTGGAGTCTCCTTGGAGGTTTCCATCTGCTGCTGTAACTGAGAAGCTTTGGGGAGGAGACGTTTCTTTTCTTTGCATTTAGGGAAGAGCCAGGTTGCAGCACACATGGATTTTCCAGAACAAAATATCTGCCCATTCCCCTGGAAAAGAAGACGCAATTCACCAAGTAGTAGGGATTGCTGAAATGAAGGTGCACCCTTTGTGTGTGAGTTGTGTGTGAGGAAAGAAAGGAGGCCATGGGGGGCTTCTCTGCCTGTGCTAAATGAAAAGGGAGGTGCGGGAGAGCCCTATTTCTGACTCTTTTGCCTTGCCTCATCCAATTACTTTGACTTTGGCCTACTCCACAATTTGCCTACCAGCACCAAGAAAAAATGCATGTTAGGGGTGGGAAAGAACTGGGTAATCACCGAAGTCTAGAGAACAGACAGAACAACTTAAAACATTGGTTCTGGCAGCTGGAAGCCTTTTTCCAAAAGCCATATACAAATATTTCTGAATACAAATGTTTGCCTATGCATTTGAATGGAAATTCTTGCCTAGGAGTGGAATTCTGTGGAAGGAGATGTGGAGAAGGAAGAAACTGGGCAGCCAGATGTGGGCAGCTCTGGCATGTGGCCAAAGCCAAATCTTTTAGATGTGGGGTGTTCTCTTGCCCCCCCCCAAATGTTTTTAATCTTCATCCACTTGCAAGGATGGGAGCAGCTGCCTGTTTAATGTGCTCCAAATGCTAAACCTGTGGAATCCAAAGAGAGGGCTCTGTTGGTCTGTTTTAGCCTTAAAAGGCTCTTTTGAGAATAACTGGGAAGAAGAAATTCCTAGCATGCGCTTTTGTGGGTTGTCATTGCATTTGGAACATCTGACTTAAATGCAGCTGAAAACCTATTCTAGAAATTTCTTCTCCGGGTGCATCTACACTGTGGGAATGATGCAGCTTGACACCACTTTAACTGCCATGGCTCCATCCTGGGATTGGTAGTTTTGCAAAGCACCAGCAGAGAAGGCTACAGACCTTGTAAAGCTACAAAAGCCCAGTATCCCATAGGACGGGGCTACAGCATTTAAAGTGGTGCCAAACTGCATTATTTCTCCAGTGCAGATGCACCCTCTGGATTCCTTTAAGCCAGGTGAGGAAGAACATAGGAGTTCCTGCTTCTCTCCCAAGGGAGCCATTTGGGTAGGTGGCTAGCAAAGATGGATTCTGTTTGGGCCTCTTTGTGTTTAAAGATGCAAGGTGGCAGACTTTTCCTTTGGACTGGGCTCTTCTGGTTAAAATGTGCTCTATTGTCCTTCACTTTTTAATGGTCATGCTTTTAACCGTTTATTCCCGTTGACAGGTTAATTATATTTTAAACTTTGGTAGGACGTGAATTTCTTAACTGCGTTGGTTTTAACTTTTGTAAGCCACCTTGAGTCCCAGAGTGGGAGAAGGTGGGTTGTTCGTAAAGATGATGGAGGATGATGATGATGATGATGACACCAGCAGCAATATCGTCCTGTCTTTTCCCCAGCCCTGGGGTTCAAGGTGGCTTGCAAGCAGGTACAAAATTAAAGCTCAATTACCCAAAACATACAAAAGTTAAAATATAGATTTAAAAGTGAATTGAAAACATACCCATCCAAGTATACCCTGCCTACTGCCTTCTCACCCAGGATGACTAGGCGTCCTCCTTTTCCAGGACATATCCTACATTGAAACCTTCTGTCTGGGAGGAATTGCAAAATGCCCTCCATTTTGAGCATGCTTGGAAGCATGCATTTATATTTATATGAGTGTTTTTAACGTTTTAACTTTTATTTTGTAATACTCTACATTTTTCTCCAGTGTCCTGCATTGTCCTCCTTTGTAGTTATTTCCACCAAAAGTCCCTGTGACTGCCCTTTGAGGGCAATGGGGCCAGGACCCCTTCTTCGTGGCCTTAGGTATGTGTGTTGGGGTTTGTGTCAGCACTTAAAGTGATGTCAGACTGCATTATTTCTACAGTGCAGATGCACTCTTAGTCAGTGTGACTGAAGAATCAGAGAAATGGTCCCCGTGGAAGAGTCGCAAGGGGAAACGATCTCCATTTTGGGTGGGGGGCTGCCCTAGGCCACATGGCCCCACTTTCTGTGCCATGGGAAGGCGCTGCCCCCTCTCCCCGCTTTCTCTTGGGGTTTCTGACCCAGGGTGACCAGGCGTCCTCTTTTCCCAGGACATGCCCTACACTTCAACCTTCTGCCCAGGAGGAGTTTCCAAATGTCCTCCATTTTGAGCACGATATAGAAGCATAACTTTACATGTATATGAGTGTTTGTAGCTTTTTATTGGGTCATGCCTTCTTGAATGCCCTACGTTTTATGGTGCCTTGTCCTTTGTGTTTCGGAAAGCTGGTCCTCCTGTGTTCCTCCTTCCCTTGGGATTTTTGGCCCACGGATGCTTTTTGGGGAGGAGGGAGCCTCAGTGGTTTTCTCCTCAATGGTTGATGGGGAGCTGGGGGTCCCAGCCACCATTTGCACCCAGGCATAGATCCATTGCCAGCCACAACACAGAGCAACTTCTGTCTCCCACCCCAATGGCTGTCTTCCTCCTCGGCTGTGTAAAACCAACTGTGTAGCCTTGGGCGAGTCACACTCTCTCAGCCCCAGAAGGCAATAATGGCAAAACCCCTCTGAAGAAACCTTGCCAAGAAAACCCTATGAGATACGATGAGACAATGGCCTCATTCACACTGCATAATAAACCCGTTTTCAAACCGATGTAACCCGGTTTAAAGGGCCCTCATTTGCACTTGCGCCAAATTTCTGGTGCAGTTTGCTGGGGGGGCCAGCACTAAACCCAGCTAAACTGGTTCTTCTGAATCTGAGGCATTCCCTGCATCTTTTTAAATGAATTGATTCAGAACAAGTGTGAACAATTTGGTTCCCTGCGGCGTGGTCACCCCTGTGACGTGACTCCATTTTGAATCGATCCCATTGATGAATATGAACGCAAAGTGGATTAAATTGAAACAGGCAGATTCGATCGCAGTTTGAATAGTGTGAACATCTATTCGCTGCTGAATCGCTCCATCGATTCAAAAGAATCCAACTCAAAAACTGGTGTATTATGTAGTGTGAATGAGGCCACTGTTTATTTAAGGGTCCAAAACTGTATGGCCTGGGAAGGAGAAAACTCCAAAGGCAAGAATAAACCCTATGACAGGGAAGGACTTGAAGGCACACAACAACAAACAACAACCCAGTTGCCAGGTTATAAATTGGAAGGCTATAAAGGGGCTTAAGCCTGGCCTTTGGCTCTTTAAATCCAGGGCAGGCTTCGTTTCCGGCCTTCTGAGGACTAGGCCGGGCCCTGCTTGTCAACAGAACCCTTGGTCTCCATGGCAACGTGGCCCTTCCCGGCCGCCTGGCACTCAGGTAAAGGTGGCAACGGCGGCGTTTGGGGGGCCAGGGAGGGAGAAGGGGTGCCGCCATGCCACAGGGAGGCCTCTCTCGCCACGCCTGGGCCTTGGGTTGCCAGCACCTCCCTCTTGCCCTGCTCCTGCGCTTTTTCTGGCATCGGTAGCCATGCCAGTCTCCGGCCGTGAAGGTGGCAAGCTTCCACTGAGTGACTAATGCCAGCCCTCAAGGCACGGCTCTCTAGCCAGGAGGCCATTTTCTATGCAGAAGTTGCCACTGGAACCTGAGTGGCATCCCTGGGCTGAGAGAGAAGCGCCGAAGCCCTGGCAATGGGAGAGCCTCCCTTGGCTAATTCTCTGGGCCAGCGTCGTGCCGCGGCTGAGAAAGTGTGCCAGCCAGCCCAGGATACCTGAATTTGCTGCAACCATCCGTATCCTACAAGCCACCACCATCTCTCTGCCTCAGCCTCCATTTGCAAGAGAAGGGTAACAACAGTGGCCCACTTTATAGGGTTGTTGTAAAGATTTCGCACCCCTTTGAGAGAACCAGTGTGGCCTAGTGCTTTGAGTGTTGGACTACAACTCTGGAGGCCAGGGTTCGATTCCCCACTCGCCCATGTAAACCCACAGGGTGACCTTGTCCAAGTCACACTCTCTCAGCCTCAGGGGAAGGAACCTTGCCAAGAAAAACCTGTGTGAGAGAAAGTGGTGTTGGAATAGACTTCTCTGGCAGAGCAGGGTTCGAAGCCCCACTCAGCCCTGGAAACCCTTGGCTGGGTCACATTCTCTCAGCCTCAGGTGAAGGCAATGGCAAACCTTCTGAGCAAATCTTGACAAGGAAACCATATGATGCGTTTGCCTTAGGGTTGCCATAAGTTGGAAACGACTTGAAGACATACAACAAATATATCGACCCTTTGGGAAAAGGCAAAACAATGCTTTGAGGGGCTACTGGATGAGGCCATTAGCCCCCCCTCACACCTCAGTCTGGCTTTTTAGGCCAGTGCCCCCCATTGTGTGCCAGGAGCCAGTACCATATGGATATACAACTGTTTTTTAATTTCCCAGAAGTCCACGGCAGACAGACAGGCCCAGTAGCCCATGGATAGGGTGACCACAGGTCTTCCTTTTCCAGGAAATGCCCTACATTTCAACCTTCTATCCAGGAAGGATCCCAAAATGTCCTCCATTTTGAGCATGATTGGGAAGCATGAATAGTCAGCCCTCTGTATCCTTGGGATTTTTTATCCATCCATTCAAGCATGTTTAAAAATTAAAATATTTGGAACATGTATAAATGCCAAAAAGCTAGCCTTGATTTTGCTATTTAATACAAGGGACCCCATTTTTAATGGGACTTGAACATCCATGGATTTTGGTATCCACTTGGGGGGCTTGGAACCAAACCCCAGTGGATACCAAGGACCCATTGTAATAATAGTAATAGTAATAGTAATAGTAATAGTAATAATAATAATAATAATACCCTTTGTATATAATGGGACATGAACATCCATGGATTTTGCTATGGTATCTTGAACCAAGTCCCAGCAGATACTAAAAGCCCACTATACTTTTCGCTTTTATTTGTTCATGCCCTCCATTTTTCTCGAACGTCCTAATTTTAAAGTGCCTTGTCCTCCTTTGGGGGTGAGGACATCTGGTCACTCTGCCCATGGACCCCCATTTAGTTGCCTGCCCTTCTCTTGCAAGAGAACCCACTCAGCCCGAATGTCGGGGTGCAGCTAGGCATCTTTAGGCTCTTTGGGAGGGGATCAGGAGCCATGTGGGGCTTGTGAGGGTTTTTTAGGGAAATTTCCAAGCCTCCTATTCTCTCTCACGATTCTTGCACAAGAAGAAAACGGTTTAGTTTGAATTCCCATAAATATTAAGCCAAATAAACAAGAAATAAACAGAGCCATAGGCGTGTTAGTTTGGAAAACCAGTATGCAAAGGAATTTTGTGGCACCCTTGAGGCTAACCATGGGCCAAAACACACTGGAAAAATAATCCAGTTTGAGACCGCTTTAACTGGAGGAGAGGCGCCAGGGGACTCCAGATGCCTCAGGGCCCCTGTCTTGAACCCCAAATTCCCGGACATCGACCAACACCACCATCTCCAGCTCAAGGTGAGGGGACAGAGCAGGAACCTTTGAAATGAAGAGAACTTGCAGGTGGATGCAGATGTTTTTCAGGTGTGGGATTTGCCAGGCATGCTTCATTCCAAATAAGTGATTCCAGCTCAACATTAGGAAGACTGCAAGATCCGTTCAACAGTGGAAGATGCTGCTGTCTTGGAGGGTGATGGAGTTTCCTTCTTTGGAGGTTTTTCAGCAGAGACTGGGTGGTCATCTGTCACAGGGAGGGCTTGGGTGTACTATATCTCACATTGTGTTGTGTATTCCTGCATGGCAGAAGGGGGTTGGATAGTCCCTGGAAGTCTCTTCTAGGATTCTATGTATTCCTGCATGGCAGAAGGGGGTTAGACTGGGTGACCCTTGGGGATACCTCTGAACTCTATGATTCCATGTATTATTGCATGGCATAAGGGGAAGTTGGACTGGATGGCCCTTGGTCTTTTCCAATTCTATGATTCTACCATTCTAAGGACGTTATCACACGTGGGCCAGAAAGCGAAAATAAAGTGGAAATGGGGCATTCCGAAAATAAATGGGAAATAAACTTTAATTCAGCAAACGTCATTACCTTCATTGCGAATTTACAGTAAGCGCATTGAACGTCCACACACAAGCGAGAAAAGTCCGTAAATGAACTAGAAATGAGCTTCTTGCACATGTGCAGATAGAGGAATGCTCGCCGGAACCATGGGAACATCAGGGAAATGCTCCCAAATGCGCATTTGGCGATCACATTACAGTAAATGCGAAATTACCTTAATTGCACATTTGCATTTCCTCCAAACAACCAAATTTCAAAAGATCTCTGTTAACACCAGTTTCTGTCCACTTTCTGTCCAGTTTCTGTGCGACATCGTGTGAAAACACGGGGCACTAATCCATTTTCTGTTTGGGTTTTGTGTGGATTAACCAGCAGATTTGCCCCCGTGTGATAATGTCCTAAGTGTGTGTGTACATGCATGTGCTAACATACTCTTGGGGCTCACTCCTTCCTGGGTATTGCACTGTCTAAGGACCTTATCACACGGGGTCTGAAGCAGTGCCATCCCCGTCGCATCCCCGTCCCATTGCGCTTCTCTTCCCCGTGTTTTCACACGACGTCGCACCCATCCCCGTCGCATCCCCGTCCCAATGTGGCATCATGCTGCATTATCCGGCATCATCCCCGTTCTTTTTAATTCCAGTTGTAAATGGGAATTACATTTCCCGCAACTGGAATGATACCGGAATGATGCTGCTTTCTGTATAAGGAAGCGCAATGGGACGGGGATGCGATGGGGATGGCACTGCTTCAGACCCCGTGTGATAAGGTCCTAACTTAGAAGCCCCCACTTGTCCCTGTGGTCATCTATGCTGGGGCTGTATTCCAGGCACTCTGCGCTTGTACAGATGCCCTCTCTGTGTGCTTCCTTTTCAGGTTCCAGAGGTGAATGCAGGCCTTGAGAACAGAGTCCAAGCCTTGCATCTGAGGACCCTGAGAAAGTGAGGTTCCTTGGCCCCTCATCTGGATGAATTGCCCAAGTCTCTCTTGGAAGGAGGCTGAGAAACCATCCTGATTGTCTTGAAGGCCAAAGGCCAACCCTGAAAAGATGGTGGAGATGGAGGGCCACAGCCGTGAGTAGAACAAATGGGGTTGTCTTGAGGAAGCCAAGAGGCCTTGGCACTTGCCCAAAGAGATTAGTGGGAGGCAGGGGATAGGGAATGTTTTTCTTTGGTCTACGCTACATCCTCTAGAGCAGGGATTCCCAAAGTTTGGTCCTCCAGGTGTTTTGGACTTCAAGTCCCAGAAGACCCAGCCAGCTTGACCAACAGTTAGGAATTCTGGGGGCTGACATCCAAAACATCTGGAAGACCAAAGTTTGGGAACCACTGCACTACAGCCTTTCACTTTCTTCATCTGTACTGAGGTCAACCTCCCCTTCTTCAAAAAGTTAGGCTGGATCTGCACTACAGAATGAATGCAATCTGACACAGTTTTAGCTGCCATGCCTCAAATCTGGAAGTTGTAGTTTTGTGAGATATTGAGCTTCTCTGTCAGAGAGCCAAGGTTCCAAAACAAACTAAAAATCCCCAAATTCTATAGGATGGAGCCATGGAAGTCAAAGAGGTCTCAAACTGCATTCACTCTGCAGTGCAGATGCAGCCTTTCTGAGTTCCCTTTATCCAGAAAGAGAACAGCCATTGAGCGCCAACCATATCCATCGTTTTAACTCTTAGGGGCTCTTGGAACCAAGTTTAGGGTCAACCTATTTGGTCTATCACCTTTCATGTCCCGAAATAGATCTGGGTGTTATCAGCGTACTGATAACACCCTGCCTCATGTCTCCAGATGATCTCACCCAGCGGCTTCATATATATATTAAACAGCATCGGGGACAGAATGGCGCCTTGAGGGATGCCTCAAGCGAGCTCCTTTTTTTGTGGAACAACTGTCCCCAAGCAACACCCTCTGGGATCTGCCCGAGAGGAAGGAGTGGAACCACTGCAATGCAGTGCCTCCAATTCCTAACCCACTCAGGCGATCCAAGAGGATGCTATGATCTATCGTATCAAAAGCCGTTGAGAGGTCTAAAAGCACCAACAGGGTCACACTACCCCTGTCAATGCCCAGAAGAAGGTCATAAGCTAAGGCAACCATGGTAGTCTCAATTCCAAATCCCGTCCTAAAGCTAGTTTGAAATGGATCTAGATAATCGGTTTCATCCAAGACAGTTTGGAGTTGAAGAGCAACTGCCCTCTCTATAAGTTTTTGTGGGTTTTTTTGGGCTGTGTGGCCATGTTCTAGAAGATTTTC
>CM034706.1:802309-823666 GCA_020142125.1 Phrynosoma platyrhinos
TTTCTTCTTCCTAGGGGGTGCATGACAGAAAATAATTGAGAAGCACTGGTGTATAGACATACTTTAAATGTTCTCATCTTTCATTCAACTGCTTGTTTTACTGTGGATCCCATTCTGTCTTTCAGCTTCTTGTCTAGAATCTACATCCTTGTGTTTAGAGCTTGCTATTAGACAGATTTTTAAGATATTATCTCCAACCCTCCAATGGTTTAGATTAAAGCCCTCTTGATCAGATTCATAGAGAGTTGGAAGAGACCACAAGGGCCATCCAGTCTAACCCCCTGCCATACAGGAACTCACAATCATCAGATTTATCATGCTTTTGCCAAAGACTTCACCTAGTTAACCTAAATGAGTCTTTGTAGGATGTAGCCAATCTGTAACCAGCAGTCCTTCATCTAAGAAGTAATAAAATAAAATAAAATCTGTAGTTGAGCCTGAACTTTTGTGTCCCAGTTTGAAGATGGCTCAGAATATCCATTTCAACTAGCATACAGAGGAATTCATCAGCCTGTCCTGTTGCTACAAAGGTTTGATGTATGAAATGTGCTAATGAATTGATGCCTGTCTCCTTAAGATGTATTACCAAATCAGCCTACAAAACTGAACATTTTCAGATATTAAAATCCAGAACAAGATCAGAAAATTCTCAAGCAAGGCAAATCTTTCCATTCTAGAAATTAAGTCATAACATTGATGTCCTCTGTTCTTTTCCAGTTTGAGTGCTGCCATTGCAGTGCTGATCAAATTCAGCGCCTGCGTGACGAGAGGAGGATTTTTCCAGAAGAGGTAGGGAGAAGCAAGCTGGGTGGGGGCTGGTTGTCGGATCTCTACCCCTGCATCCCTCCTGAGCTAGGCCAAGCCCCAGAATGGTAAACAAAACAAAACAAACCCAAAACAAAACAAATCCCAATCCAAATAATAGAGAGACCAAAAGTTGAAAGTGCTTTTGTTTTTTCCATGAAAGGGGATATTTGGCTTAGGACACCGCCCAAACTGACCAAATGCTAAACCTGTTTCTCCTGGAGGCCTCCAGTAATGTCCACAGCCCATTTCTATCATGGATTTTTTTTTCCTGCTCAAAGGGCCATGGGAGACCAAGTTTTGTCCGCTCCTTCACCCATGAATATTTCTATGCCCCCTCTGGAAGCCCAAGACACTTCTCCCTCTCCAGAAATGGGAAGGAACTCCTCTTCTCTGCCTGGTGGTCTTTGGGGACATGCTAGGATCTGTGCTCCTTCAGTATGGGGGATTTTCTGTGTTTCCCAGCCCGGAAAGGCTCTGTGATAGAATGACAGGATTTGGAAAACATCACTTCCTCTGTTCTGGATTTTGGTCAGTGCATCATTCCATTCCTCCTTCTGCAAAATTCAGAATGGTAGGAACAGTTGGTTTTTAACCATTATTGACAAGGTTTGGCTTCATAGAAGTTGGTGAGTGTTATTAGGTGCTGACTGACCTCTTGATATTTTCTTTCCTGTAGTGTCCTACATTGGCATCTGTTGGGATGTCTCTACCAGCCAACATGAACTTGGGACTTGTGAGCAACACTACTCCATCTGGGGTGGCACATGTATCACCCAGCTGTGCTGCTGAGGCCCACCGTAATCCCCAGTGTCCTGATATCACATTGACTCCACAGCTGACATCTGCAGTTGCAAATGTGTCTTCAGCACCTACAAATTCTTTTAATATGACTTCAGTTCCTCCAAAAGTTACCAGTCAGATTGGGCTAGCTGCAACAACCTTTTCCTCACTAGAAGATGTCCATAGGCCAGCTTCTCGTCTTCTGCGTTCCACTTCACCAGACTACACAGTGCTTGGGGAGAGCTCCCTTGTTTCTTCTGATTCTTCTCCTCAAACCACCCTGGAGATAACAGATAACCTTTCGCCTCAGGGAAGTCCAGAATCTGATGGTTCTGAGTTGCCGAGTGACAGGAGTCAGTTTGCTCCAAAATGCAAGTCAAATTCAAACAGGCTGATTCAGGATGAGAATGGTGAGAGCGCTGTGGGACAATGTTGCCTTGGCGCAACTGTCCCTGCTCTTGCACATCCATCTCTACTTTCTCCTACCTGTTTGGGCAGTGGAGCATCTGATCATGATAATTTCCAAAGTGAAAGACCAGTTAACCCAGATAAAGACATCCAACAGTTTCTAGGCTCCTTTCAGGCAGAGGACAGAGATAGCACAAATTCCAGGCCATCTGTTTCCAACACAGAAGGGTTAGATGCTGGTAGCTCTGACCGTGATGAAGAAATCCTGGAGGAGAATATTTATCGAAGCACTAAAGAAACAGCTGATTGTGGGCATCAAGTTCAGGAACGAAGGATGGTCATGGTGCAGATAAGAGAACAGCAACAGGCTGTGAGTGCTGCTAAGAGATCAACTGAAAGAATGGAAGAGGAAGACTTTGTTGAGCAAGATGAGGAGAACTCCCTGGAGAGATCCTTATGTGGAGGTCCCCTACTAGAATCAGATGGAGCAGGAAACATGGCAAACAATCTCTCTGTGAGGATACATGTATTGCCCTCTGTTAAATCTGGAAACAACTGGCTTGATTCAGGAAACAGAACTTCTGGTGACCTTTCTTCAGGGAAAGAGCCAGTGAATGACTCTCCTACAGAGTTGGTGGGACAGGACACATTGGATCCAGAAGAAGCAAACCCCATTTCACTTCCAGGGAGTCTGCCTTGTGGCTTCCAAAGTGATGGCAATGCCCATGACCTGAGCACTGATAGTGAAAGGGACATGGAAAAAGAACCTCATACAAATGCTAGTTTGTTAAGCCTGCACAATTGCCATTTTGGGACTGGAGACGCTGACTGCCCTGAGCCAGGTGTGAGCTCTGCAGACCCAGAGGCCATGGATGTCAGTTTTGCAGAAACTTCTTGTGCAAATGTGAGGACTCAAATGGGATCTGTCAAAGAAGTAGAGGTGGATGTAATTATTGCAGGGTCAGCAGAAGACCAGGCCGCAAACAGAGTGCCAGATATTCTTGACCATAATGAATTAAAGACAGGCATAGTATCATCCAGATCTTTACCAGTAGGTTTCCTGGCTGATGGACATCTCAGCGGTGAGTCCTCCAGGGAAGGAGAGAAGGCATCCTGCAAGGCAGCACAGGAAAATGTGATTTCAGAAGATCTACTGGAAGCTTCCAAAGAGGGGGAAGCTCTTGTAGCTGCTTCTTCTCCAGCTGGCTCTGTTGTGCTGAAAGAGATGGTTCCTGAAGGGCCTCTTGAAGTGCTGGTTCCTGAAAAAACAGTAGATGTAAAGTTTTCTGATGAATGCCTCTCCCAAAGCAGCGAGATTCCCTCTAACAGAAATGAGGAAGAGGCAGTGCTGGCCAAAATAAAATTGGAACAAGCAAGCCCGAAACCTGCCAAAGCTGACAAGTTCCTACAGAGGTTTATTGCTGAACCCATGCAAGAAGGTGAAAAAGAGGTACATGGAAATGACTGCCCTTTGCTGGACATGGCTTGTGCATTGGTAGAGGGATTACCCAGAGGAGACAAGCCCAGTTCCGACAGCGATAGTGAGCAGAAATGCCAAGAGGAGCTATATAACGATGGGGAAGGGCGATTGGCAATAAAGAAAGGGATAAGCAGCACCTTGGCAGCCGGTGGCAAAGATGGAGACATTCAACAAGAAACAGCTGAAGAAAATGGCCTGGAGAGAGCACTGGAAATGCCAGGAGATGGTTGCCAGGAGAGGGCTGGCTTTGTCCTTTCTGAAGGTTCACCCAGAAGACGCCTAGAAGAGGACACCCCACAGTCCACCAAAGACTCAGGAGGTAGGAAGGCAAGGGATCTTTCCCCTTTCTATGATGCAGAAGAGGGAAGGATCCTGGAACTTCCTTCGGAAACAGATAAAAAGGAAGTAGGAGAGAAGTTGGCACCTGAAAACAGCCACTGTTTGCCCTCTCCGAGTGGCACTGAGGATGAAGGGGGCATAAACTTGAATGATGAAAGCATGATGGAGGTCAGAGGCCACAATGCCTGTGAAAGGACCCTAGCAGATGTTTCCTTAGATAAAACGAAGGTGGATCATAAGCAGAATAGCACACAAGCAGTGGGACTACTGAACGATGGCTGTGTGCATCCTGGGATGTCTTCTGATAATTGTGCCAGTCTGGTGCGCCAACAGGAGTCTCCTGTTTCATCTGACCCACAGGAGGCAAATGCTCACAGGGCTGAAGATTTGGAACATGGAATGGCGGCGAAGGCATGTGAAGAAACCAGTGCTGGGAAACTTGAGGACTCTCTGATGGAAGGCAACGTTTGGGAGCCAGATGTGGCTGTTGAGCGTTTAACCCCCTTTGGGCCAGAAGGAGATGATAAAGAAACCACCCTTTCTGTAAAGGAGGAAGGTGGAGAATTTGGCCGAGCTCTTGAAAGTTCCCCATGCAGTGAGGGAAAAAGCAGTCTCCTGATATCAGATGCTCCTGGTGCTGCCTTTGAGAAGCCTGGAGATGCTGAGACTGGGTTTGTCCCAAGTGACCCCCCAGCTGGCTCTTCCAAGGTCCCAGAGATGTTTAGGGAAGATGAATTCCATGTGCATTCCTCTGACTTTGATGTTGAAGAGGAAGCAAATGAGGATGCTGTTGTGTCCAGTACCACTTCTAGGGCCAGTCCTCAGCAAGGAAAGGCAGATTTCCTTTCAGAGCCTACTATGGATTTAGTCAGCGATGCTCACAAGAACAATGAAGTGTGTGAAAAACAATGTTTTGGATCTCCTCTTCTACGTTCATCTGATATAGCTGTCCAAAAAGCCAATGTTGGGTCCTGGGAAGGCACAAAGGTGTCACATGTAGGTTCAGAACAGCAAAACAGTTCCCATTGTGAGTCAAGCAATGAGCCAGATAATGTTTCAGTTGCCATGCCAGAAATGGTAGTGGGTAGAAAATTGCTTCCTTTGGTGAAAAATGGAGTGATGGGAGAACAGGAAGGTCGGGATATGCCTGCAAACCTGCCCAGTATCGTTGTGGAATCTTCTTGTCTGTCAGAAAATGATGTCAAACCTGGCACAGAGGAACAAGCCTCTGATGATAGTGCTGATGGTTTGGCAGAAGATGATGGTTTGGTTCTTGCCCAAGATGACTGGCTTTCTAGCCACCCAGAAAGGAAGATTTTAGCTGGACCTCATGAAGATGGAGAATTAGTTAAGGAACACTCAGGAAGTGATGTGCCAGCCAGTCTCTGTTCACAAGAAGAGGAACATGCCCAGAAAAATGGAGCGAAGGCACTGCTAGAGCAGCATCAAGAAGTCAAAAGGCTACCATGTCAAGGATATACAGGCCAGCTTGAAGAGAGACTAGTTTCCTCTGCAGGGTTTGGTGAGAGCTTGGGTTGCTTGGAATACCAGAGAGCGTTTTTCCAGAAGGAAGAGGAGTCAAAAAGCAGTTCTTCCAGAAAAAGACACTTGGGTGAAGAGCAGGAGGCATTTGGGCGGCCAGGGTCAGAAGACAGTTCCTGCTCTGAAAAGAGGCCCTGTCCTCTGGCTTCTGTTTTAATTCAGGGCCCCCCGCTGGGTCACCCTCTTCCGACCATGGCAGTACGTTGTCCCTCACCTAAGGAGGATCATCACAACCAGGTGGGAAGAACTCTAGGGGCATTTCTTGACCAGTACAGCAGCCACAAAACTCTGCATTCTGAAGAAGCAAGACAGAAGAACAGAGACTGTGTTGCCCAGATTGTGAGAAATTACTTCAAAAACAGCTGGAAGGCAGCAACTGAAAATGAGAACAGGAGAATGTCTCAGCTGCCAACTGAAGTTGCTGAAGACACGGACTTTAGATCTGCCTCTATATTAGAGGCTGAGGAAAACGAAAGTGGTGGTGAGCCGATGTCACCTGAGGACCAGGTAAAGAGCATCCTCTCCCAGGCCTCTTCCCCTGAAAGCCAGGATGGGACTTCTGGCACTGTGTCTAGCCGGTCAGGCTCCCCGGTTCAAGGAGAAGACCAGGACTCAGAAAGCATTTGGGAAGGCTCTTTCTCTGAGGAGGAAGACTTCCAATTGCGGGTGTGTTCACAGTTAAATAACCCTCCTCTTGACTCTCCCGTTCGGCCCCATAATGCAGAGTGCGTGCCAGTGTCCAGTGAGAAGGACTTGGACTTTTTCTTCTCTGACAGCTCCAACAGTTCAATTGAGCCTTCAATCAAACCATGTGGAAAGGATCCCTCTGGGGTAAGAAGGGATGGATTCCCTGAAGGGGCTTCTGACATGGCTGTTGAAACCGCTGAGGTAAATGCGACGTCTGAGTTTTACTGTGAGGCCTCCAGTGAAGATTGGGATCATGAAGATCCATGGACACCACCAGATGTACTTGCATCATCTCAGGAAGGGAGCCAACCTGATCCTGACCATCATGTTGCTGTCACCCCAGAGGAGAGTGATGCTGTGGTCCATCAGGAGGCAGAGGCCATGTCTGATGGGGATGATGGAGGTGAGGCTTCCAGCATAGTGGACTTTGAAGAGGCTGAACTATCACCGGCAAGTTCCACAGCTGGTGAAAAGGAAGAGGATGATGGCCCTCAAGGGATGCAAACAGAAGAGGCTGCCTTTCACACGGACTTCTCTTGCACAGGTAAAGTTTTACAAATATTTGCTAGGAGAGAAAAAGTGCATTTCCTTGAGCAGGTGTTTCATGGTGCTTAAGCTGGTTTGAGACCAGTTTTTCTGCCAATGCTTTCCCCAGAGCTCCTATGACAGTAGCGTGGTGAGGGTGCCTTTCCATCAGCCCTTCCAAAGAGTCCCCCAGTCTAGGGTCCTCACTTGGGAGCTGCCAGGGCTAAAAAGGGATGAAACTGGTTGAAACTTGGCAGTGTGGTCAAGAATAATCAGAGTGCCTCAGTGCATGTCTCTCACGACTTGCTTCTCAGAGGTAGAGTCCTATGGAGATAGAGTCCTATGCTTACCCTCCCTTCGCTCTATTAGATGAACACTCGTAAACCTTAGACCCAGTTTTTCTCTCCAAATAAAATCCAAGAAGGTTAGGATATTTTTCATTAAGGAAAATATCACAACTCTTAGAAACAGAAATTAGCTGCTTCTTCTTGTGTGCCATCACATCTTTTCTGACTTAATGGCGTTTCTAAAGCAAAATTATAACAGGGTTTTCTTGGCAAGATCTGTTTGGGGACAGTGGCCTGAGAGAGTGTGACTTGTCCACGGCCACCCAGTAGGTTTCTATGGCTAAGCAGGGAGGATTTGAACCCTAGTCTCCAGAACCATAGTCCAGTGCTCAAACCACTATGCCATGCTAGTTTTCGGAAATCAACTGCTTGCCCCAATTCACCTGGCTTTGAATTAATTAAAAATTCACATCTGATTTAGACGTGGAGAAAGATAATTCCTCCCTGAAGGAACATCCCTGTAACTGGCTTGTGAGTCTGTTTTCTTTAAACATAAGGTTGTTTCCAGTTTTAGTCCTCTTCAGAGTAGACTCACTGAAGTCAATGAGACTTTATTTATTTATTATTGAAATATTTTTGTCCCACCCTTTTATTGTGAGATCGCAAGTCAAGGTGCCAAACAGATAAAACAGTCCTTCCTTCCTTCCTTCCTTCCTTCCTTCCTTCCTTCCTTCCTTCCTTCCTTCCTTCCATCTTCCTGACAGTAAGGGCTGTTCGACAGTGGAACACACTCCCTCGGAATGTAGTGGATTCTCCTTCCTTGGAGGTCTTTAAGCAGAGGCTGGATGGCCATCTGTTGGGGATGCTTTGATTTGGATTTCCTGCATGGCAGGGGGTTGGACTGGATGGCCTGTGCGGTCTCTTCCAACTCTATGATTCTATGATTCTATGATTCTATGATCTTTCCTGAAACACTTCTGTTCTGCTCTTTATCATAGGATCTCAGGGCAACATGCAGTATAAAACACTTCCAGGTTAAAACCATAAATAATTTAAACATGATAAAAGCGTATTAAACATAGCAACACTTAAAATAACCTTAAAAGCTACGACAGTGCAAAGCCATGGGCATGTACACTTTGAAATAAAGTAGTCCCTGAAGGCTTTAATGAAAAGCCATGCTTTGGGTTGTTACCAGGAGGAAAAGACCCACACTGGCAACAGTTAGACCTCCAAGAAGAGGGCATTCCACATGTGGTCACCAGGGGCAAGAAGGCCCTTTCCGGTGCCCTCCTACTTCATGTTGCTACCATGAATGGCACACACAGGAGGGCCCCTCTGCAAACCTCAATCCCTGGGTAGGAATATCTAGGAAGAGGCTCTCCTTTGGGTATCAAAAGTCCCAGGCCACTTAGAGCGGCAGCACCTTGAATTCAGACTGGAAGTGAGCTGGCAGCCATTTCAGCACCTTCAACACCGGTCTTGTGTGTTGTCTGTGTAATACCCGGGTCAGCAATCTTGCTATTGCATTTGCATTTCAGTCATCTCTCTCTTAAATCCTATTGATTGCAGTGGGCACATCTCCACGTACAGTTGGCTATCTGTGTCCACAGGTTCCTTATCCACAGATTCAAGCATCCATAGCTGGAAAATATTTGGAAAAAGTATAAATTCCACAAAGCAAACCTTGATTTTGCCATTTTGTGTAAGGGATGCCATTTTATTACGATACTGTATTTAATGGAACTTGGAGCATCTATGGATTTTGGTATCCATGGGGGACCCTGGAACCAAACACCAGCAGATACCAAGGGCCCAATGTAGTAGTAGTAGTAGTAGTAGTAGTAGTAGTAATCCATTGTATTTAATGGGACTTGACGTTCCATGGATTTTGATATCCACAGGGGGTCCTGGAACCAAACCACAGCAGGTATCAAGGGTTAACTATATAGCTAAATCTCACAACCAACCGATTATCTTTTGTCATAAGATGAGATTGTGTAGTAGTAGAGGGAAATGTTCCGGCAGTTATTTTGCACTTTTTTCATTGACCAAAAAGGGGGCATAGTCCCAACTGCAGAAGAGACAGGTGTTTTCTAGTTTTTAAAAACAATCCCTTCCAATTTTTAAAATTTCCAGTCAGAAAGTAATTCCTAATTTTTTAAAAAAATTCAGCAAAACATTATTAATAAAAACATTTTCCCCCCCTGCAGATAGCGAGTGTGAGCCTGACATCAACCAGCCTTCTGCCTCTTCTCCGAGGGAGTCCAGCTCAACATCTCATGTGCAGACCAGGCTTGGCTGTTTTCATGTACCATTAAAGAGGGAGCCATCTGACGAAGAGCCTGACTCTCAAAAGGATGGAGGACAGGGGGTTCCATCTCTCTTTCAGGCTGTGTCTGTTGCTGCTGCTTTTGAGCAAGAAAGCTGTCCCATTGTGGGTGGCATAAAGGAGGAGGCTTACCTGCCAGAGATCTCTTCAGTCACTTGCCCCATCTCGACTCAGGCCAATCTCTCCTTATTGCAGAATGGATCATGTTTACTCAGCTCCTCTGCCATGAGGGATGGATTTGTGGAGGCTGATGGAAGTGATGGTGATTTTGAAGGAGCAAGTGGAAGAATACAAAGCAGGAATGGAAGGTCTCCCCTCTCTCCTCTGTCCTCTGAGGCCAGCAGTCCTCTTAGCGTGGCCCCAAATGTGAAGGAAAGGGATGTTAGCGGTCATTTGGGAAAAGATGTGTCCAGAAATTGGAGTGTGGCAGGATTACCAGGACAGATGGACTCTGGGAGTGCCTCTCAGGCAGTTCGAGGGGAGACAGGGACCTTGTCAGGCACTGGTGCCTTGGACAGTCAGGTGCTTTCTTGCAGCTCCTTGCAATCCAAAGAAGGTGTGCCTCCTCTGAGGCAGGGGCAATTGGCATGTGTGCCTTTTGCTCCTCAGGTCTTCAAAGAAGAAAGGGACCTGTGCAGTTCCCAAGACCCACCTGGCATGCTGTATCCTGTGGCTTGTTCTCCAGTCATCTCAGTCTTGCCTAAACCCCACTTGCCTGAGCCCTTGGCGGACAAGCAGTCAGAAAGTTCTGGAAGTCCTGTGGACTTAGGAAGTGGAGACAGACTTCTCCTCCCATATCATTTGGAAGAATCTGAGTTAGAGTCTGAGCATGTGAACTCTGACAATGAGTGTGAGGCTAACCCAGCTTCTCCAGGCTCAGAGGAAGGAGACTCATCCACATTGCGTGACTGCCCTCATGCTGCCTCCGTTACTCAGGCCCAGAGCAATTCCTGGCCTGGTGCAAATGGACCAGAGAGCAGTGCTCTCAAAGGCTGGGCCTCCTCTGAGCAAGACATCCAGTTCCAGCTGCAGGAGTGCCAGTCTGTCCTGGCAGAGATCTCAAAGTCCCTCAACGGGGTGGAAGGGATTGACAATACGCATGTGGACAAGTGGAGGTAAAACCTTTCTGTCCTCCTGGGTAAGGGGCAAGGAGGACTGTTGCATTATGGCAGCCAAGTAAAAGGCTCCTAATTTATTGTCTTCCGCCCCATGTCTGTCTTTGCATCTGTATTCTGGTGGTTTGGCTGCTGTGCTTCCAAGACTGTGAAGTCAGAGTCAGAAGCAGTTTTGGGTAGTTTTGGAGCCAGTAGAAATCTCCTGACTCTCACTCCAGCTTCAAAATAAAAACTTGAAATATTGTGAGGTTGAAGGCTTTCACGGCTGGCATCCATAGGGGTTTTGTGGGGTTTTGGAGCTGTGAGGCCGTGTTTTAGAAGAATGTATTCCTGATGTTTCACCTGCATCTGTGGCTGGCATCTTTAGGGAATCTTCTCTGAAGATGCAGGCAAAACGCCAGGAATACATTCTTCTAGGAACATGGTCTCACAGCCCGAAAAACCCACAAAAAACTTGGAATATTGATTACATCATCTGTTGCATATTTACTTTCATGGGAACTGAGGAAATATTGAGGTGGGGTGAGGAGGAGGCAACCCGATGCAAAGCCCTCTTTCTGTTGCCTGCTCCTGCCATGTGTTCTTGCCACAGAAATGGGACACCGTTCTCATTCAGTGCGTTGATCAGATCGGGCCTCCTAGAAAATGGACGTTAAACTGATGTCAAGTGAGTGGTGCTGGTCACCTAAGTTTACAGACTAACATTAGTTTTTCTGTTGTCTTTCCCCCCCAAGAGAGCAGATTGCTCTTCTCCAGAAGGCAACCAAGATGCCCCAGACCTTCATTGCGGTGGTGGGGAACACGGGGGCCGGGAAGAGCTGCTTGCTGAACGCTCTTCTGGATGAGGAGGCTGTGCTGCCCACCTCAGACATGAGGGCCTGCACAGCCGTAGTGGTGGAGGTCTCCAGGGCCGCAGGGGGCAGCCCCTACGAAGCTGAGGTGGAATTCCTCTCCCGCGAGGTTGGTTGCCTCCTTGTCGGCATGTGTTTGGTTAACTTGGGCAACGGCAGCAGATTGGATTAGGTTTAACAGAGACCCTCAGAACTGTAAGAGTGGGGAAAGGGCCAGAAGGGGCAAGAGGTTGGGTGGGGTGAGTATAAACCCAGATTCTCTTTTTTTTAAACATTTACTTAGAATATAGAATGAACCATTTATAGAGGGACACATTGAATCTGTGCACCACACAGCACGAATGCCCAATCGCTTAAAGAGGAATGTACGTACATTATGCTGCACCAGAAGGTGTCATTCAACAATTAATGTGTTTGAATTGATGCTTTTCACAAACTAAAGGGATACCATGTATTATAGGAATTGTCATTTCTGAATTTGCTACTCCTTTCAAATGATTTTATTTATTATTTTATTTATATGCTGCCTTTTTCCTAAATTGGACCCAAGGCAGCTCACAAAAGGTGCTTAGAAACAACAAAACAGTATAATTTTAAAAGACAATTAAAACACCACACAATATAAAATAATAGGTCTCTAACTCCCTAACCCTTCTCTTTGTTGCTTCCTCCCCACCTCAGGAATGGTACAAGGAGCTGGGGGCGCTTCTGAAGGACATGAAGGACAAGTCAGGCAATCTGAAGAGACGGTGCCCAGATCGCAAGACGGAAGCTGGGGCTGCCTACTGTCGGGTGAAGGCCGTCTATGGAAGGATAGAGGAGCTGGAGAAGCTGGAGCAGATGCAGGAAGTGACCCAGTACCTGGGCACCGTGAAGCATCTCTCGGCGGAGACGGCAAGTGACCCCTGACAGTTGGCTGGGACTGAGGCTGGGCAACCATGAAGACCCTCTTGGGTGGACCCTGGTGGCGCAGTGTTCAATGCCTGTCCTGCAGCCACTCACTCATAGACCACAAGGTCGCGAGTTCAATACTAGCCAGGGCTCAGACTAGACTCAGGCCTGCATCCTTCCGAGGTCACTAAAATGAGTACCCAGCTGTTGGGGGGAAATGAGCTTACAGTTGTAAACCGCTTAGACATCCCATAGCGCGATATGAAGCGGTATATAAATGAAGCTGCTTTGTTAAAAAATGAAGCTGCTCTCTGTCTCTTAAAATGAAACTGGCAACCTGGAGAAGTAGCTTGATAGGTTGCTGGTGTATTTTTCTGTAATATCTGTTGTATGTACAGGGAGAGTTAAGATGTAGAATCACAGTCCAGTAGGGATGTTTGGCATTAGCAAGAAGTCAGTAGTCATGCAGTGCTGCTTTGCTTAATTTCCCCCTTCTTAGTAGCTACCTCTGTTCCTCAGTGTAATAAAACATAATTTTAGAAGTTTTTTGGTGACAATTTTGTGGTGCCTGTTTTTGGCACCCACCCACATGGTTTGTGGGGCCTTAAGAGACATCTGCTACTGCTATTCTTTGGCATTGGCCCTGACAAACTGACATTCTGTGAGAGTTTGCAAAAGAATTTACTTAATAGAATGTTAAGTACCAAAGGTTAGTATTTTTATATAAGATTGTTAAATTGTACCTTGGAAATGATGGTGGTGGTGATGATGATGATTGTTTTTCTACCTTCTTCTAGGCAGCAGTCTTCCGCTCAAGCATTGAGAAATTCATTGATTCTCGAACAGATAATTTGCGTGAGATGAAAGGCGGAGAGTTTTGGCCGATTGTGAAATGCGTGAGGATCCGTGTTGCCAATTCGGAGGTGTTAAAAACGGGGGCTGTGCTGGTGGACTTGCCAGGAACGCGGGACTCCAACGCTGCCAGGGATGAAGCTGCCAAAGAGGTGGGGTGGGTTCTCTGGTTGCACAGGCTTCTCCCCAGCAACAGACCTATGCTCAATCATGTGCCTTTTATTTTCACACACCTAGATAGATGCATGTTTTTTCTATGTGAACAAAACTGTTTTCACTTTAGCACAAATTTTCTTTTCCAGTACTTGAAAGACTGCACCGCTGTTTGGGTTGTGGCCAGCATCACCCGGGCTGTGGATGATAAAACGGCCAAGGAGATGCTGAGTGCAAGTCTGCGCCGGCAACTCCTCATGGATGGTCGGTATGGGAGCCTGGCTTTTGTTTGCACTAAGACAGACAGCTTTAACATCACAGATATTGTCAGGTAACTTGAACACGGGGAAGTCTGGTGTGCATGCAGAAGTGAAAACCATCATAAATGCAACTTTGATGCTTCACCTCAGTTTTCATATTGCACATGTAGGCTCTTAACAAGCTGCCACATCAGTGTAAAAGCTCAGTCATAAGACTAGCATTAGTCATTTGGAGCCTTACTGCTTGACAAAAGAAAGCAGAAATGGAGCAGGAGAAAGAAAGGCTTTCTTGTAGCACCTCTGTTCTCCTTCCTTAGAGAGACAGTCATAAAAGCATGACTTTTGTCATACTGGAAAAATCTGTTTGACAAAAGGCACACTTTTACAATCATTCCCTTGGGAAGAAAATGGAAGTGCTACGATGGCATACAGAGAGGCATGGAAAAGCCTCTACTTTCCCGCTCTGTTTTGGCTTTCTTTTCTCATGCAGTAAGGCTTTTGGCTTGGAAAATAAAGAGACTGATTGTGGCTAGTGATTTGTGGAGTGAGGCTGAGACTCTCACATTGGCCTGATAGAACAGAGAGAGGCAATTGCAGCTAGTTTGGGGGCCAGTCTTCTGCCCTTGGAACCCTCTAGGAGCTGTGCAGACCGCCAAAAATGCCTAAATAAATAAATATGGAAGCAGCCAAAAGTCAACATACTGTTTTGAAAATTGGATTATCTTTGGCAGCCGATTAGAGACAGTAGTAGAAAAGGGATGAACAAGTATGTAGTGTGGGGATTTCAAATCTTGTGGTGGACTGGATTACCAGAAAATGGACTGAAAATGAGGAGGAAGTTAACTTGCACTTTTCATTTCCAGGCTTACTGAGCTATTTCCCCAATTTTATGTGTGGTGGGATTTAAGCTGTCCACCACTCTTGAAGGTCTCCAGGACTGGCATTTTACCAATGTCAAGCAATTTCTTCCCCCTCCATATTTTTAAGAGAGTGCAGGGACAGGGCCATTAAAAAGCCCCCGGGGTTTGTGGGCAGCCTGCAGGCCAGAGTTTCACTACAGCTACATTCAAAGAGACATACGGGCCAAGTGGGAAGACAGCAGCAAGAATTTGGACCCCATGGCCAGAGGTTCATCCTTCTTGCTTTTGGATCAAACTCTTTTTGGTATTCTTTTTGGAGAATCTTTTGGGATTCTCTTGTAAAATTAGCAGTACTACTGGAAAGCTCACCTTTGGAGTCTAATGTTCATGGGAAAAAGCGGACACCTCTGTACCAGGAATATTCAGGGACCTGAATCTTGCAGGGACCTGAAGTTACAAGATGAGATTCAGTGTGTAGAAGATGAGCTGAGAGAGTTGGAAAACCAGAGGATGCAAGCAGAAGCGGAGAAGAGGAGCCTTTATGAGCGTCTGCAGCAAGAGGTCTGTACCCCTCCTCCTCATGCAAGCATGAATCCCTGCCTCCACCTGCATGGTGGAGTTACTCCATGTTGTTTGGATGCACGCTTTGTCTGCCTGGTGGATGTGCTGCTTCTTATTTGGGCATCACTTGTTTTTTGTTTGAGTAAGAAGTGCCATCTAGATCAGGTTTAGGCCACCGTAAAGGCCACTTCTTCTTCGTGGTCTCTGCGAATCACACAAATGGGTAATGACTGTGCATGCGCAGCAACTTCGATTCGCAGATGACCACTTGAAGAAATACCATTACAGGTAAGCAACCTGTCCTTTTCAGCACTGGATTGCACTGCAAGTTGACTGGTTTTCAGAGGCTGGGTTAAACACACTCCTGCAAGCCTCCTGGAGCAGCAACTGACCATTTAAGAGCAAAAAAAAAAAAAAAGCCCAGAAAGATTCCAGTATTTTTGTAGTTCAGGGTTTTTTGGGGAACGGGGTGTTGGGAATCGAGGAAAAGCTTGGGAGGGTGCTAAAATAGTCCCCAAGGTCACATGAAGTGTGCAAGCCACACTGTTCCAAACAGTGGTGTAAATGCAGAAGAACTTGGGCCTTCTGGGCTGGCATTCTGGATGGATCTGCAGGGTTCCCAGGGATGGTGACTAGAACCATTGGGGGGATGTGTTTGGGTCACCTAGGTGACACATTCTGTATATGGCAGAACTGTGCCCTCCCTCTATGGAGTTTTCAGATGCCTTTGATTTCATACCGTATTCTGTGTGGCTGTAGCACAGGAAACATATGGGGTGCCATATTGGTGTGCTGAGGCCTCAAGTCACATCACCTGAACAGGTACAACCTTTGCGTTGCTCACAAGGCCGCTGCAGGATTGCCTACACTTAGCACTTGAAGGAAACAGCAACACTAAATTTTGTTCTGTGCCAAGCAAAGTTGCCTGTGTAAATAAATTGTGCTTATATGCCTCATCTCTCTTACTTTGAATAGCATGTTCACCTCTTTGCAGCCATTAAACACATTCGTAATTGCTGCATTTGGAGCCCAGCACAGCCCTGAACACTTCTTGTGTGCTCAGCTTGGGCTGTGAAATCGGTAGCTCCTATCCTTTATTGGGGCACAGAAACCACGGGGTGATTGGGTGGGGTGAGGTGGACTTGTTCAGTTTTACTTCACCATAACAGCCATAAATGTTGGGGTAAAACCTGGTGACCAACCGCTTGACTTCACTGTGCCCAGAGTCTTTGCCCCTAAACTGGTAGCCTCACTGTTGAACAAACTGGCTTTCTGTGGCAAGAGCTCTTTGATGGGCAAAGGAGTCAGAGCCTCAAGGAGATGGCTTGTGCAGAAATACAGGGTGGAGTAAGCCACTCTGTTGGGTGCAGCGGTGCTTTTCTGTTTTGAGGTGGAAATTATAACGCTGTGTGTGTCACCGTACAGGAGCAGAGACGACCAGGTGATGGTGCAGATTCAGCCTGGCTGCAGAGACAACATGATATCTTGGAGAAGGAATTCAGAGTAAGTCTCTTCTCTTTCTTTCCTGCTCTTTCAGCTGGAGTTCACTTAGGATGCCAATTTGTTCTTCAAAACAGCCCTTGTGTTTCCTGCCTTTTGACCTCCAGTTTTCAAGTGTCTCACTTTCTCCCCTGCTTAGATCAGCGACTTGCAGAGGCAGAAAGAGGCAAAGCTGCGTGCCATTAGCCTCATCTGCGTTCTGGCCCGAAATAAGTTTTCTAAGCAGCAGATTTTGACGGATTTCAACGCTGGCCTGGAGGTAGGCACGTGTGCCTTGCACAAGTTGACTTTTTGGAGCAAGGAGGGACTACCAGTGGGCACAGACTTTGCCCGGCAGGTGGCATTAGCCACAGCTTTGTAGTGCCATGTGCAAGGAGAAAGGACCTGGGCCCCTCAGTTCCCCTTCATGCCTCCATGCGGACACACACATGAGAAAGACCTAGGCATAGACCTCAGCAGCTGGGCAGGAGCAGACTGTTGCGTCAGGCCTAGAAGCCACTTTTCTGCTCCCTATGGGGCCCACAAAGGCTGCTAGAAGTTGCCGGAAGTCCACTTCTGGATTTGAAAAACTGGCATTTTAAAATATTAATTTCTATTCCTGAAAGCTTTGAGAAGAGGCACCCCAACACACACACTTTTGGGGCAGAGAAAGGAGAGTCTGGGGGATCTTGAGGTCTCAAAAACTGCCTTGGGGGCCACTTTCAGTCCCAAAGCCACAGTTTGCTCATGGCTACCGTAAGGTTATTTCCTCCTCCTCATCTTAGAGCTTTGCTTCTCAAGCCTTCCCACTTAGCATTATGAAGAATGTGGTGAGTTACTCTTGAGAAGTGAACTCTGGAGGCTGCTGTTTTTTCCCCTCAGGAGATGACGAGGAAGGCACTGGATCCAGAATGTGAAGAGGACAGTGATGAAGATATGGAGGAGCCAGATGCTGCAAGCTCAGACTCACCTGGCCTTGGAGAAGCAGAATCCCAACCCAGGAGGCTTCAGGTTTTCACGGTCAGCTCCACGGAGTATCTCAAACTTTGTGGGAAACTGCTCCGAGACGGCCAGCCTCAAGTCTTCCATGACACCAAGGACACAGGTATGTGTAGGTTATGTGAAACAATGGCCCTCTCCACCTTTGGCCTTGTCAGATGTGTTGGATGTCAGTTCCCATCATTTCTGGCCATCAGAAGTTGAAATCTGGAAGGTCAGAGGTTGAGAACCATTGATGTAGGCAGCTGAACCATTCTCACTAATAGTTTTATGGATACATTCATTCATTGGCACACCACATTCTTTTATAACCATCTCCCGTTGTGAAAGAACTGAAGCGCTACGACATCATGCACTAAGGTACGGAGAAAGCCAGTACTCGCCGGCTCTGCTTCCACTTCATTTTCTTGTGCAGTTGAGGTTCCTAGAGTCAGGTGTCCAGGCAGGGCCATCAAGGAGCAAACAAGAGTCTGAGGCTTCATGTTTTCGCTGCCATGAACCTGAGATAGTGGAATTGTACTGTAATATATACCTTCCTGGCTGTTTCCTTTTTTTATTCAGAAATACCAGCTTTGAAGAAGTTTGCCATTGACACAGCTTTGAAGCACAGCATGGTAGCCACAGAGAAGGTCATCAGGGATGTGGCACGTGTCTTGAGCCAGATGGTCAATTACCTGACCAACCAAAGAGCAGAGGTCAGTAGACAGGGTGGAACCAACAGATCCTTCACAGTAAACAGTGGTTTAAAAGTTGGCAGTCAGTAGAATTAATAATGTTCCCTCTGGGCCTTTTGGGACCAATTAAAAGTGGATGGTTGAGAGTTGGAGACAGGAATACATGCTTGCCTGTCCCTGCAGTATACAGTGGGCCCTCCACAGTCACTGGGATTGGGGTGCAGGACCCCCGTGAATGTGGAAAAACTGCAAATAGACACACTCTCTCTCTCTTTCTCTCAATCACTCTCACACAAAATATTAACCTGAGAGAACACCTCTCTGGCAGTCTTTAGGTCCTCCATCACAACTATGGTCAACTTCTGCCAAAAGTTGACCGTAGAATCACACTGGAGGACCTACAAATGCTTAGAGAACTGTTCTCTCTAGGAATCTTTTGGATACCCAGCATGAGTCTGTGGTTAACTTCTAGTTGATGTTGATCATAGAGTTGTGTTGGAGGGCCTAGAGATTTCTAGAGATTAATCAAATATGTGGATAATCAAATCTGCAAAAGTCAGAGCGGCAGATGTGGAGGGCTGACTGTAAATGGAAAGGTCCAGGGAGAGGTTGCAGGAAGAAGAACCACATTGAATCCAGTTTTGGGAGGAAGGTGAGATTTAAATCCAATAAATAAATAAGAATTCCAAGGAGCTGTTAGGAACCAGCTGCAAGGCTTTGAATAGTGTGCAGTTGTAATGACTTTTGTCTTTTTAATACGGCTGTTTTAAATGGCTATAATTCTGTGGATAGTTTCATTGCATTTAATTGTATTTATTTATTTATATTTATTTTATTCATTTATATCCTACCTTTCTTCCAATAATTGCACCCAGGGCAGCAAACAACAGATTTAAAAACAATACAGATTAAGAACTGTATAAAATTATCAATAATAGTATTATTTTAAAAGCAATTAAACAATTTATAAAGTTGAAAATTAAAATTAATTAAAAGATTACATGCAAATCATAAATATAGCACTATGTGGTGTTAGAAGCCCACCCCAGTCAGTTTCATAAAGTTTGATGGCATAAAAATATTTTGACTTGTGGGCAGAAGGAGAGTAGGGATGGGGTTGTCCTGGCTTCTTTAGCGAAGGGAGTTCAAAATCTGGGAGCAACCACCAAAAAGGCCCCGTTGTCTGTCTTATTCCTACCAAACAAGCCTGAGAAGATGATAGGACAAAGAAAAGGGTCTCCAGAAGATCCTAGAGCTCTGATGTGTTCCTAAAGGATTTTGACAATCACTTTTTGAATGTTGTTTTGTAAGAGTTAGGTAGGTTGGTCTATTCCATTATAAAAAGAGAAGGGAAAATTAGCCTAGTAGCAGCTTTAAGACAGACTGGTTTGTTTGAACGTAATCTTGTTTCAGTTACAACCTGCCTCTTCCTGAAAAGTGGAATAAATTGGCTGGTCTTAAAAGTGTCACAAGACTCCTTTTTAAAAATTCTTCTTTTTGTTCTTCTTACAGCTGTGACATTTAGAAAAAACAGTCCTTCCGTGAGCCAAATAAAGTTCCCTCTCAAGATCCATTTTTTAAAATTTCAAATGGAGGAATGTCATCCTCAGTGAGGAAAGGCAGGGAACCAGCTGGCTTGTTGTTAAAATTCTCCAGCAGCCTATCTGCTCCTTTGACAAAGTCCCAGGTGCCACTTGGCCATTGGTCTTCCTTGTCTCTGAGCCTTATTACATTAAAAACAAACCCAGCAGGCAAAAAGAGAGTATCTTTCAATCTCCACATGGTCAAAGCACTTTCACTTTCTCCCACTTATGAAAGCGTGGGAGAGGGAGGTAAAAACGTCCTTTTTGCCAAATGGATTTTTCCAGCTTGGGAAAAGGGACACTTTTATGACCATCTCCCCCACTTATACCACTGGAAGAGAATAAAAATGCTTCAATGTCATGTGGAGACAGAAAGAGTAAGGCACTTCTCTCCATTTGCCTGCTGGGTTTGTTTTTAATGGGATAAGGCTCCCTGTTTCTAAAGTCCTGCTTTTTCCCTCTCCAGGACAACTCTCACCAGGCCCAGATCCAGGAGATTGTGCAGAGGTTCTTGCAGGACATTCCTGGCCACCTTCAGGACCCTGTAGAATGCAGCGTTCGTGACATCCAGTACTGCTTTGGCATCCTGATCCGTGACAGCCTCCAGAAGGGTGCCGCCAGGGCCAAGGAGAGGTGTGAGGCCATCGTCAGGAGCTGGGGCTCCCCTGTAAGTGCTCTCCCTTTTCTCTGAGAAAATCCGGTGGACAGACTCATCTTCCATGTGCCCACACCATGTTTCCCATGCTGTGATAAAGAGGAGTCCCTTCATTTATCAGAGGACTTCTTTCCAGATAACAAATGGTTAAATATTGGGGCAGGTACATTTTAATGAGGGATTACATCACAGCTGATGAGATGGCAGCTGTCCAGTGAGAATGGGAGTTGGAGGAAGCGTGAACCTTGGAGATGGTTCTGAGAGAGAGAGAGAGAGGTGTTAAAAAATCTGGATACCTGATCTCTGTCGACCTGCCTGTTGCTAGTGGTCTCTGGCTCTCCGTGAGGAGCTGGACAATGGAGTCCAGGCTCCTAGCTATTCAGGAACATCAAGGACTACAATTCCCATCTGAGCTGTGATAGGACTAGGAACATGTACTTGGCTGAAATGATTGTACTCTGTATCTTACACTTTATGTTCATGCCTGTAGGACAAGTTGCTCCTTCACATAGTGATATTCTTTTGCTCTAGACTCCTTTAGATAGTTTTAAAGCCTTTCTTTCAAGTACTCTGTCTCCTTGCACTCCTTTTCACGTGGCTTGGCTTGGCTTGGCTAATTCCTTCCTAAGTTGGCAAGGGAAAGTATCTGAAATTCCCCAGCAAAGTCCCAAAATGTTGCTAAGGTGGGAGAGGATAATTCATCAGGTGGTGGCAGCGAGGTTTATTTTAGAGAGAAAAGTGGTTTCAAGGGGTCACATCCAGCTCAGCAGGAGTGGAAGGGACAGTGGAGAACCTTTGCACAGACCAGCTGCCCTTATCCTCTGCCTGCTGCCCAATTTCCTTTTGAGCTACAGGAAATGCATGGAAGGAGGCGGAAACTAGGAGGAAGAGAAGTATCCGGTAATGGCCAGCATTCAAATAGATGGGTATCCTGTCAATCTGTAGTGTTTGAAATCTGAAAGAAGAAAGAAGGACCCATGTGTGCCATGCTTCATAAAATGTAAAATCCTAGAGTTGGAAGGGATCCCCAAGGATCATGTAATCCAGCTCCTCAAAGCCAGTACAGGAAGGCCAGAGAAAAAGGGATCCCTGAGAGATGGGTTCTCTGTTTGGGAACCTCTAAGAATGGAAGAGACAATTTCTTGAGGGTCTGGGAGGCCCAAGGGGCAGGCATGGAAAGGCTTTCTTCCTATGGGTCCTTGAGGTTCCAGCCATTTCATTCATGGCACATATTAAA
>CM034706.1:852589-867516 GCA_020142125.1 Phrynosoma platyrhinos
CGCTTCATCCAACAAAAGGTCATGGATGATATGGGTCTTGTTCTTGACCGACCTGGCATTACAAAGGAGCAGAGTAAGGGACTGTGGAATGGCTGGTGTGCTCTCCAAGTCATTTCAGGAAACAGTGAACTAAATGCGGGATAGATTTTAAACATCGATCTCGTCTTCTTTTGTAACATTGCTTCACTCTGTTGCCACCATACCTTCCATTCCCCTGCACCACCTCAATCCCTGCTCCCAGATCATTCCCGGCCCCACAACACAGTGAAGGAGACATGAGATCCAACTGGGATTATGCGCTACATTGACATAATCAGATCCCATTGGCAGCTCTACTGGCCAGCTCTAAACTCTTATCCTAGGCATCCTGGGGGCTTTCGCCCTCATTCTCCATGGCTCCGCTGTTGCTGCTATTGCTGCGCTGCTGGGGGATGGTGCCTGGAGGGTTTATATCCCCTCCGAGTCCTCAGCAATCCCGCTGCTCCAGCAACAGCCTTGGTCGCCACGTAGATGGTGCTGAGCATCCTGGGCATCCTCCGAGGTGCTGCTGTTGCTACAAGAGGTAGTGCTGGACTCTGTCCATCATGCCTTCTCCTTAAATGCTGATTCTCCACCCCACTGCCCCCCAAACGCAGGCTACTTTGCCCTCTCAAAGCCCAAGTGGGTGAGTGATTTCCTTTGTTACCCCAAGGTCTAGCCTCCCTCTACACCCCCTTTTTGATATCAGCTTGATATTGAAGAGATGTTTTAGGTAGGTCACCTAGAAGACATTCCCAGTGCAGGAAAGCTGCCATGCCATATAAGGACCATATGCTGGCTCAGCATGGGGGAAGCCAGGGCACTTGGCTGGGATAGATCAATCAAGATCAGAATCTGCACAATCCCTTCACTGATAGGAGTGATGGTGGGTGATAGACCTTGGGTTTACACATGAACAGAAGTCCAAGATTACCTCCCTTTGGGAGTGAGACTCCTTTGTCAAGGGACATTCATGGTGACTGTCCAACCATTTACATATTTCCAGTTTTGGTTTTCCCTCCGGGTACTTCTCCTTAATCCCAAAAACTTCCACGTGATATGTTTTGTCCTATAAGGATACTCAGGCACTACCTATTTGATCTTGTTTTTAGGTCATTCTGTCTGTATTTCACTTGCCTCCCTGGCAGTCACTGGCCACCCCAAATCCATAGCCAGCATGCTGAGCCACTTTCCTCTTACAGAACCCCACTTGGCACCTCTGCTTCTGGAATCATGTACAGTACCATCCTTTGCAATCCTAAAGATCAATCTCTGCTATCACTTTTTATATCTTAGTTCATGTATGTGTGTAAGTTGATTTCGCTTTTGGTTATGATTAAAATTACATTTGGACCTTGTATTCTGGAGTTCTGTTTCTTGGAACCAGTATACACAGGCTTGACCCCTGCTTTGAGTTGCCCAAAGCCATCTCAGGAGCTTCACTTGAGCTAATAAAATTTCCCCTATTAAATATTAGTTGTGGGTACTCTCTGGGACTCTGGCACTTTGGGCAACATCTCACTAAGCCAGTCCTGCACAAATGTCATGCTCCAGGGAAAACACAGGCATCTGAAGGCAGGTCCACAGCTTCCCAGCTGAAATAGGTAGGGAGAGCCAAGGTCTTCCAGCCATGATTGCGCCACACATTTTTCTTCCCCAAAGGCCAACCTCTGTGACACCCGCAAGGCCTCTGCATTCCCTCAATTGTTTCAGGGTGTGCATTCTCATTCTCAATCTTCCTTTTCCTCCTCTGAGGAGTTTCTATTGGCAGTTTAAGGATAGGAATAGATATGCAGCTGGGAACAGAATGGGGCAAACCTTACCTTGCAGCCACCTGCTTGTAGAGCTCGCATAGCTACCAGGATTTCCTTTGCTTGGTTCTGTACTACATAACCCTTGGGAATCCATTTGCCGTTGGCCTTGCCCTGGGTATGCACCCCAGGTTGGAGACCCCACAGCCAGCCACAGGGATGGGCTGATTGTGAGATAACTGCAGTTTCTTAAAGGTTCAGCTCTACCACTTACTGCAAGGCAATGTTGGACACCATCGGCAAAAGGGCTGTGATGTTGCTTCTATTATAGACTACCTGCTGCAGCCACTGACCACTAATATATCTCACAAGAGCGATGCCTGTGAGGTCTTCGCATCACATGAAATCTTGGGGAGGCTTGTAATGGCAACCCCACTAGAGAGCCGGTCCTCCAGACACGAAAGGCCACCCAACCCTTCAGAGAGTTTGGGATGTGCTGACACAGGATGGATTCCAAGGGAGATCTTACCGGTTGTGCTGTGTGGCACTTCAAAGCCTGGGAAGGTTTTTACTTACATTGAGTGGGGACAGAAGCTCCATGGGAGACCCCTTGCCTTACATGCTTCACGGTGAAAGCTCAATCCTCAGAAACGCCCCACTGAAAAATCAACTGTGGTCATGGGGCTGTGACCTCCAAGCCGTGGACGAAGGGAACAGACCAGCCAGAGTTGCGACTCTGTTAATGCACCACCTCCCGAGTTTGCATTATTCCACCTTTGGTATTTCTGGCTCCCTAAGACGTGCTTAAGTCCCCAGCCCTGACCTCTCCTAACAACTACGGATTTGCTCACTCACAGAACAATGTTATTTCAAGACCTTATCTCAATGCCCCCTCTTCTTTTCAATATAAAATTAATACCACAAGACTGGTTGAGGCACATAACCATCAAGGTGCCCCCAGCATGGGGGAAACAGCCATACTTTATCAGGAGATCTGGGGGCATATTTGGGGATCCAGGAGGCTCAGCAGGGGGAGCACAAGAACATGTAGCCGAGGAGAGATCAGTCACGATCAGAATCTGCATAATCCCTTCACCTAGGGGTGCAACTGTGAATGATAAACCCCATGTTTACAAGTGAACTGAAATCCAAAAGTACCTCTCCCAAGGAGCAATATTCCATTGTCCAGGGGCCTTTGCACTGACTGCCCACTTTCCCAACTTCCCTTCGCATTCTTCTGTCCTGGAAAATCCACTCTAATCCCAAATTCTGTCCTGGGATAGGTTTCACAGTATAAATATGTCTGATTAGGCGCCACCAATTCAGTCTTGCTTGAGGTCAGACAGATTCTCTGTCTGTATCTTGCTTGACTCCTCAACATTGCTCCCCACACTACAATCCCCAGGCAGCTGGCAGAGCCATCTCACTTCATCGTTGCCCCCCAATTGGAGCTCCACTTCTGGAATTGGTATAGTATCACCCTATGTACCCCCTTACTTTGCTGTTTGCTACCACCTTGCATTTCATTAGCTCTTCAATGTGTGCGTGAATGGGTCTTTGCACGAGTGGCGATTCTCTCTAATTTGTAAATAAAACTGTTCTGGAACTAGCACTCAGGAGTTCTGTTTCTTGGAACCGGTATATATAGGTTTGATCCCAGCTTTGAGTTGCTCAAGCCCTCTCAGCTGCTTTAACTAGCCTAATAAAATTCCCCCATTGTGTATTAATTGTGGGTGCTCTTCTGGGACCTTGGTATTTGGGTAACAGCATCTCTGCTTCCTGCCACCTCCCCACTAAGGAACGAATGCTGAGCCACTCCATCTTTAGGGACATAGAAAATAAATTTTATTCTCCGTTTAGGTGTCTACATTTGTAGTTGCATCACTAACCACGACCCCTCATGGGAAGAATGCAGCTCACGTTACTCGACACACAGACAACAGAGAAGCCTCTGTCCGTAGCCAGAGTCCGCACTTGTTGCCGCACAGAAAGGAGGAAAGAGAGGATGAGGAAGAGGAGCAGCAGCAGCAACAGCAGCAGCCCAGGCTTGGCTCTTTGACATACTCAAGAGAAACAAAACAAAACAAAAAAGATCAGATTCCAGAGACAGGATTCCCTCCCTCCCCAGTGGCCCCCCCACAATTCCCCAGCCTGGTCCTCCTTCTGCCTGTTTTGGGGCAAGCGGCCCAGCCCTGGAGAGGCAGGCAGGCAGGCAGAGGGGGAAGGAGGGCAGAGGGAGACTGTGCGGCAGCCTTGGCAGTTCTCCGAGCCCGAGGTGAAGAGGCTGAGGTCAAGGCTGTGCTCCGGCGGCAGCAGGGACTGGTGAGCCCAGAGCGTTGGGAGAGGAGATGACAGGTGAGGCGGCCAGGCTGCCAATGGGCTGAGAGGCAGACATGGAGGCGATCCCTGCGCAGGGGAGAGAAGGAGGAAGCAAACAGAAAGTCAAGTCTGGAGGCAAAGGCAGGGTCTCTTAAGACCTCCCATGGGACCTACCCACCAACCCAATCACACCGCCTTCTCTTTAAGCCTCTGCCACCTTTCTGCTGACTCTAAGAGTGCAGGGCTTCTCCTGCAGGCCCCTCACCATATTTCACACTGTCTCTCAAACTTTCACAATACATTCAACTATAGATGGTATTGCAGACAGAGGTTTGAGGTATCTTGGCAAGCAGCCTGTGATCCCAGAAACTCCAAGGAGCCTGTGGACATGCAGAGATCGACCTCCCCATTTCCTCCTCTTCTTCTAACTCTCTCTCTCTCTCTTTCCTCACTTCCCTCCCCTACCCCAAAAACAATGGTGAGTCCCAGTGCCACACAGCTACACTACCTCAAACACTCTTCTAGTCAGTTACAAAGTAGGGAACTTAAGAGTGTATTTGGCAGAATCACAGAATCCTCAAGGGCCAGGCAGTCCAACCACCTTCTGCCATTCAGGAAGACATAATCCAAATATTTCCTGTGACAGATGGCCAGCCTCTGTTTAAAAACCTCCAAAGGAGGCTCCAGAGGCATCATCTTCAACTTAGTAAGAATTAGGACCAATTAAACTTCCAAGCATAGAACTTTTAATGCTTCTTGCTCACCCTTTGTGTTTGGAAGTGTTAATCTTTGTGAGACATGTTTTGTGAGACAATATTTTTCTCTGCACAAACCCTGCTAAGGAACCTGCATTTTAATATGTCTACTCTGGCGAAGGCAATGGCAAACCCCCTCTGAAGAAATCTTGCCAAGAAAACCCCATGCCTTAGTGTCGCCATAAGTCAGAAATGACTTGAAGGTACACAACAACAACAACAACCAGTCTTCATCCTTCCCTTAAAGGGGTTAACATCTCAGGAAACTATTCCTGATTTAATAAGACTGGACACTAGAGGTTCTCCCATGACAGTGGGGTGGTCAATTCATCCCATGTATTTGGCTAGCCTCAAAGGAGAGGCGCTGAAAATATTTAGGAATGAAGTTCAGCACCGCAGAAAGGTTCTTTAAAGCCTGGTTGAAGCAGGTCTGAGCGAATCCCCTGCCCCACTGACATGGGACCCAACACTACTGACCTGCCAGGCCAGCCTTGACAAAGCAGAGACTCCCGCTACATCTCTCCCTGCCCCACACCAAGGTCCAGACACCTACCTGCCAACATGCTGGAGGAGCTGACAGGCGTGTTAGCTGATGAGAGCACAGTGGAAGCGCCCATCCTGGCTGGATCTTTCACTATTGGGTCTGCAGGGGAGACAAGGTGAGGCCAAGGCCATGAAACATGCAAAGTGAAGGGCCTCTGTCAGAATTTGGCACATTCTGTCACAGGATTGTTGTGGTTGTTATAATATACCACATGTTTAATGTTTTAGGTACATAAGAGAGTTATATGGATGTTATAGTTTATTGGGATATGATGAGAGTGATGGGAGGTATGGTACTAGTAGAAATAATTGGTAGTGGCTCAAAAGTATGCTTGGGCCCTGATGCAGGAATGTGCAGATGTGTGGAGGAGGAATTTTCTCAGAGTCTGTTGGTGGGAACTAGAAAGTAGAGATGAGAACAGGCCATTATTGGGGGCTGGATGAATGAGGGGGCATGGAAGCGAGAGCCTGTATGTTTTAATTAGTAAGCAAATTAAGATGAAACTCGCAAAAACTTGGGGTGGGACATTGTTAGTGTTATGCCAATGTTGGTGAATGATGGCACTTCTGTCTGCAATATCTTTCTGGTAACACCTATGTGTTTTCTGAAATAAAATTTTACGTTCTGCAATACAGAAGACTTGTTTACTGAACAACTGAGGGGAGCAGTCCAGAGAGTCACAAGGAGGTGCTACCAAAGATGGGAGAGAGTAGAGTCTGGGATTTCAGAGAAAAGAAGCCTGGGGACATGATTTCTAATTATCAGAAATCAATAGCTTAAAAATAAGGGCTGTGATCACACTGTAAGGAGCTAGTTCTTGCTGACAAGAAGTTTGCAACCCTTTGAGGAAGCATGCAGTCATTTCCCAGCTAAATTTCAAACCAGAAACATGCTGTGTAAACATGGGCCTGCAGAGGGTCTGTGGTTAAGCGGTCTGGGCTAAAATTAAAGATTACATGGAAAAGGTTGCTGCTATGAGCCAATGTGATGTAGGATCTCTGAAGCCTCATCCTTGAACTATGCTAGAGAAGTGCCAGACCACCCTGCTTGAAGGGAACATACCGATTGATAAGGGGAACATGCCAGAGCAAGGGTCAAAGGCCTGGGGCTTGACAATTGTGGGAGAGCACATGAGTATTCATGCACAAAGGAGCTGGTGCACTATAATCAACAAATGGTAAGGCAGTATGAGTCTGCATGAGACAAGAGAGAGGAATGAGGAGGAGGAAGAAGTAAAGCAGGGGAAGAGCTGCCCTGGCAACCTACAGAAGTAAGGATGCTCCATGGCTTCGCGGGCCGTGAGTCGCGTCTGGTGGTCATAGCGCAGCAGCTTGTCTAGGAAGTCCAGAGCCTCGGTGCTGACCAGGTGCTGGTTCTCACTATGCACAAAGCGTTCCCACCGCTTGCGTGAATGTCTGTCCCAGAAGGAGGCAGAGAGAAAGAGAAACCTTAAGGCCATGTCTCCCCAGAGTCCTTTAGCTTCTCAAGACCCCAGGAGTCAAATGGCCACAGAAACCTCTCCTCCACGAGGGGCTCTGGGACTTGTCAGGCGCACCTGCCGAGGATGTCATTAAAGCGAGGGTCCAATTCAATGTTGTACTTGTCAATGTAGTCATAGAGGTCCTCAGTGCCCAACACCTTGGCGATCCGCACCAGCTGGAGGGAGACAAAGAAAGGGTAAACTCAGGGACTCTGCTGTCATTTCCCCCATCACCTGGCCAGTCCAGCAAGCCAAGGATGGGGAGAAGTATTTCATAACAGAATCAGGGGAGTGGAACTCAGGAATTATTTGGGGCTCGTTACATAAGAACATATGAGAGCCAGTGTGGTGTCATGGTTGGAGCATTGGACTATTACTGGAGTTATTGTTGCTGTGTGCCTTCAAGCTGTTTCTGACTTATGGCAACCCTAAGGTGAACATATCATGGGGTTTTCCTGGCAAGATTTCTTCAGAGGAGGTGTGCCATGGCCTTCCTCTGAGGCTGGGAGCATGTGACTTGCCTAAGATCACCCAGTGGGTTTCATGGCTCAGAGTGAAATCAAATCCTGGTTTCCAGAATCGTAGTCCAGCACTCAAACCATTCAACTACACTGGCTTCCTGGACTCCCAAAACTGGAACTCAGAGCAAGTTGCTGTCGTCATTGTGGACCTTCAAATTGTTTTCAACTTATGGCAACCCTCTCATGGGGCTTTCTTGGCCAAATTTGTTAAACTATCCACTCAATTAAAAATTGTTTCAGATAACCCCTTACAAAGCCACCTTGAAAGAAAGGCAGCATATAAATAAATAAAGGATGAATCCAACTCTCCTAGGGACCACATCCCCCCGCCCCTGCATTCAGGGAATAGGAAGGATAGAGATCCAAAGGGTTCACCTGGCCAGCCTCACCTGGTCATAGTTGTCATGGCCGTGGAAGAAAGGCTCCTTGCGGAAGATCATACTGGCCAGCATACAGCCCAGGCTCCACATGTCCAGGCTGTAGTCATACATCTGCAGAAGGAGGACAGGGAGGGGACAGAAGAGTCATCAAGCCAGCCAGTATGATATATCCGAGAACAGAGGAAGTCACCCTTAGCGGACATGACCCTCTCTTCACCTTGCAGTAGGGACCTGGGCAAAGAAGGGCATCATTCCACTGTGGCCACCCCTCAATTGCCCACAGACAGGTTCCTTGTTTGTTGTTTGGCAGAAGGGGCTCTTGACCATCCCACCACCATGTGCTCCCCATCATAGGCACAGTCACCCCCCACACCACTACTCTTGTTAGATTCAGTTGCCTCCCACCAAAGACACAGCAGTCTGTAGGCATCTCCTGCCAGCCCTAACTACCTACATTTCCTCCCAAGGCCACATTCTTGGATCTCAAAGCCATCACTTCTCTTTTTGATCAAAAGGAGTATGGTTCACACTGACGGGCCACCCATCCCACCTCTCACTGCCCCTGTGATTATTTCTTGAAACCAGTAGAGCAACTGTTCTGGGTCTTTGGCCATGCTCCTTCCCGCCTAGGCTCCTGGGAAGGAGGTGGCATCTGCCTGGCATGCTTGAACACCCACCATTTCCACTTAAAAGGATTAGGTCCGCCACACACACTTGAAAACCACTGCTGCAGTCTGAGAAGCCATATTGGGCTCTGGATGGATAAAACACCCAGGACAAGTTTAAGTCCATCTCCTCTGATTTCTTGCCCAGCATGGACTAGTTTGGCGGTCTGCTCCCAGGCCCTGGCTCCTTGGTGGTGGGTACCCACCCTCCTCAAGGTCATCCTGGCTGGGACTCAGCTGCCGGCCTACCTGGTAGTCCACCAAGAGCTCCGGACCCTTGAAATACCGGGAGGCTACCCGGACATTGTACTCCTGTCCTGGATGGTAGAACTCTGCCAGACCCCAGTCAATCAGGCGTAGCTGCAAAGGGCAGCAGGAAGGAGAGACAAAGAGAAGTGTTGAGCATGCAAGAACCTATGTGGGGAGGCAGGAAGGGCAATCCCCCACCCACACACTCTGCTGTGCTCCTCCTTGAGGAAGTAGATGCTTGGAATGGCAGTCAGGAGAAGCCAAACCCACCCCTCCACCCAGGAGATGATGTAGGACAGAAGTGCAATCTACCGAGAGCAGACAACAAATGCAGAGATGGCCTGCAGCTGAAAACAGGGAAATGGAAGGAATGGTGAGGCCCTCACACTGCAATGATTTTCTAAACAAGGGCTGAAGGCAACCCAGTGACCTATGTCCAGAAACGGCTTTACCTTCCTGTGCTCATGGTCTATCATCACGTTGTGTGGCTTAACATCCCGATGCATGACCCCCATGCTGTGGCAGTAATCCAGCGCCTGAGGATAAGACAGCACCATTAGACAGAACATAAGAGAAGCATCACGTTGCCTTTGGCCTCAAGATGCATGCACACACAGAGAGACACACACAGAGGCAGCAACAGCAGACTGATTGACCAACTTCCTGACTTTCTATCTAGGCTGGGATGCAAGAAGGCTGACACTTTTTAAAATCTAATAAAACACCAAAGCTGTGATCTACATCAGGGACTGTGCAGGATAAATCTCCAAGTGCAGAGTTACGCATTAATTGGTGCAACTGAACTAAGGCAACAAATGTGTATATACATCCAGGCACAATTTGCATCCATGCACAATACCACTTCTGCAACCCTGAAGTGGGAGCAGATGTTCTGCATGGAACAAAAACGTCTGGCCCCTTCTGTAAGGGAACCTAAGGCCCATATGAAGACACCCACAGGCTTCCAGATACTAAACTAAATATGCAAAATTATGCATAATTTTAAAGAGTCATTAAAATACTTTAAAATGCAGCCTTAATAAATACATTTATCAAGTCCCCTCTCCCTGATCTCCTTTCGCCAGCAAATGCTGAAGCCATTTTTATTTAGGCAGGCGTTTGGTAGATGAATTTTACTTCTGTTGTGCTGTGTGCTGTAAATGCTTTATGGTTTTTACTGATTTTAACTATGTGTTTTTAATTTATATTTAATATTAATAAGGTTTACTTATTTTTTAACTTTTTTAATGAATGTTTTTACTTCTGTCTTTTTAAAATTGTTGTAACCCACCCTGGATCCCACTGTGTGAGAAAGGTGGGATATAAATCCTTGAAATAAATAAATAAAACAAATACATTAAAACATGAAATGTCATTTTACAAATAATTAATTAATAGAGAATTGGAGCAGGAAACAATAAAAGATTACATAATAGGATGTGCAAGAGACTTTGGACACCCAATTCCTTTAGACGCTTGGGAAAAAGCAGGGTATCAAATAAATTCACTAGATTTCAGGATTTAAAGGAGAATTTCTTAAAAATAAGCAATAGATGGTATTACGCTCCCATGAGATTAAAAAAGATATTTAAGTTGGGAAAAGATGAATGTTGGAAGTGTCATAAGAAGAGTGTATCGATGACCCACATGTGGTGGAAATGCAGTAGAATAAAGGAATTTTAGGGAAATGTCCACAAAGTAATACAAAAAATATTTAAAATACAATTAAAAAAACAAAACCAGAGCTCTACTTCTTAAATATGACTATGATATTAAAAAAAAAAAGATGAGAAAAAATACTGGCGAGTCATTTTATACATGATAACAACAGCTAGATTAATAATACCATATTTTCCGGCATATAAGACGACCCGCGTATAAGACGGCCCCCCCATTTTTCCAGTCAAAATATAGTTTTAGCACCTTTATCCTCATTATCCTTATATCCGGCATATAAGACGACCCCCCCACTTTAGCCACAGATTCTGCATGTAAAAAAGTAGTCTTATACGCAGGAAAATAAGGTAGTTAAAATTGGAAATCAGACAAACCTCTAAGCATAGATGAATAGCTTTTAAAGCTTAATGAAACACGAGAAATTGATAAATTGACGGCAATAATTAATATGAAAACACTAAACAACTAATTGAATGAAACTAAACAAAGATGAGGAAGAATGGCTTCCAATACTTAACTACTGGGAAAAGAAATGGGGAGTTGATAGAAGTTTGATTCAATAAAATTAAATATTGAATGAAACCAAGTATCAACAGAGGAGATACACACACACACACACACACACACACACACACACTGAATTGGCCAAAATTAAGGTAATTAATTGGATGGGCAACTAAAAATAACAATATAATCAAGGTGAAATCAAATTAACAAAGAAAAAGAGGGGTAACAAAGAAATTATTATACTAAGACTAAAAGGAGAAAAGAAACTTTTGTTAATAAACACATATGTGTGTGTATGTGTGTGTATGTATATATATTTGTATGCACATACACTTGGATATAAATATAACAACAATAACTGTAAAAATAAGATATAGAGTAATATGAAATCAATGACATGGGAACCAAGAAGAAGAAGAAAAAGAAAAAAAGAAACAGAAGACAGACTTGGAAGGACAACAAAGAAGAAAAAGTGGAAATAACAAGATGTTAAAAGTAAGGTGGTTCTTTTGGATAATTTTATTGTAATTATTGTTTTTATACAAACTGTTTAATAAAAATAGTTTTTTAAGAAAAAAAAATAAAGCAAGATGATTAAAAAAAACCGAGTACATTAAAGGTCCAGGATACCTGCTGAAACCCAGTCAGTTACTAAGCAGATGGGGTGACAAATGCAGAGGTCCAAGTCTGGACAGGTGCAGAGCAGCAGAGGTGTGAGCCCAGAGCCGGTGGCTTCACGTCCAGCAGCCTCCTGTCGGGGATCAGTTGCCCACAGTTGTGTGGCAAGGAGTGGGGAGTCTCCACAAGGAAGAAAACCTTGCTCTTCAAAGGGTCGCTGGGCCTTTGGCTATACAGCAGACCCTTGGTAGTCTGGAGTTTGGTTCCAGGACCCACCGTGAGTACCAAAATCCATGGATGCTCACCCCATTAAATACAATGGTGTAGTAAAATGGTGTTATATAAAATAACAAAATCAAGCTTTGCTTTTTGGAATTTATGGATTTTAAAAAATTTTTCAAGCAGTGAAGGATAAAGAATCTGTGGATATAGAGGGATGACTGTAATTGGCCCTGCCATGGACTTAGACTGCCCCCTACTGGAACGACAGTGCAAGGACAGCAATCCTCCATAGGGTAGGGTTAGCATTTGGGCAGAGAAAGTGTGGCCCACAGGATGGACCCCACTTTGCAGACCCTGAACCTCCTGACAGACCAACCAGCCCCCTTTGTATACATTGTGGGTGACTGTGGGTGACTAGCCAATGCATAAAGCACTCTGCCATCCCTTTTCTCCCCTCGACTGCTTACCTTCAGGATTTCATACATGTAGAATCGGATGTCAAAGTCTGAGAGCGTCTGATACAATTGCTGTGAGGAGGGAGAAGAAAGGGAGGAAGAAACATTTCCGAAAGGGGATTAGAAAAGCAGCCTCAATTCTGCCAGAAATATGCAAAGCAAGCACGCCAGGAGGCTGAAAGGCAGGATATAAACTTAATGAACAAACTAAGGACTAGCAGAGCCCTTGTGTGTTGGGAGGGTGCCCTTTGTTTGCCAGTAAATCTTCACGCCCATCCACACCAATTGGGAACCCTAGCAGAGCCTCTGGCCCCATAGGGAGCACAAAGCCAAATGGGAGGCTCTTGCTCTGCTCATGTGGAATCCTCAGCGCCAGAGACGCTGTCAACATTGCTCTCCATGAACCTTTGACTCTTTACTAATTGCTACAGCTCTGTTTTGGAAGAGGGAACAGCCTCCAGGCCTGCTCTGGGCTACCTGGACCCCCACCCACCATCATCAGGAATTGAGAAAAATCTCAAACCAAGCCCCACTCCAAACCAGAGACAGCTTAGCTTGTCTGCCATGACTGAAAAGGAAGGGAAGGAAGGAAAAGTCTGAGGACTAACTAAATGAGAGGCAAAAGGCTGCCTCTCTGTCCCAAGAGGTTCTGGCTGTTCCATGGCTACCATGGCAGCCTAAGAACGAAACAACACACATGGCTCGGCCACAGAGCAGTTTACAGTGCAAGCTCTTAATATGGAAATGGCAATGAATTTACAGTGCAAGTTCTTAATATGGAAATGGCAATGCAAACTAGAAGGAAAGCAGCTTCACTAGCAGCTGCTGGGCCTGCATTGGCCTTTTTAAAGCTACCTCCCTTCTCCATACAGCTAAACCACCTGGCTGGGTCATACTACCATTGGCATTCTGATCTATGTATTCTGGGTCATACTACCCTGGCAACTGCTAAAGCAAGAGGCAACCCTGAGGACATCAGAGGGAAAGGGATAGGCTTAGCCAAAATCCACACCCCATACCAGTCAACTACACCTATCATCCACTCACCTTAAAATCTGTGTTGTTGACATGCTCAAAGACCAGGGCAGGTGTCCGGGACTGCAGGGCAACAGCAGCAGAACCACCACACATTCCACGGCAGGAGAGAGAAAACAGAAAACAACAAAAGTTGAGTTTCACACCAGGAAAAAGTCATCAGATCATGGAGTTGGAAGGGAGTCCAAGGGTCATTTAATCCAACTCTTTGCTGGTGCAGAAATCCAACACACACAGCTGCCCCAAATATGAGATCTTCAGCAGAGCTTTTTGCATAGCAGCACCCCAAATGTGGAACTCCCTGTTTTGAGCTCCTAGTGGGCAACTAAAATGATGCTGCTCTGCATGGGCATTATTAGAAGGACCATCTTAAATGTGAGAGCAGTTTGGCAATGGAACCAGTTGCCTAGAGAGGTGATAGGGTCTCTTTCTCTGTCCTGATGGCCCCTTTTGATGCTAGAATTCAATGGCTGTTCTGGATCAATTAAAAATAAAAGAATGTCATCAGCATACTCATAAGATTATATGGTTATGAACTGTAATACCCTTGATCACAGAATCATAGAGCTGGAGGAGACCTCAAGGGCCACCCGGTCTAACCCCCTGCCATGCAGGAATACACCATCAAAACACTCCATTACAGACGGCCATCCAGCCTCTGTTTAAAGACCAGACTCCACTACTCTCCAAGACAGTGTCTTCCACTATCAGACAGTTCTTACTGTCAGGAAGTTCTTCCCAAGGTTTAGGTGGAATCTCTTTTCCTGTAGCTTGCATCCATTGCAGGAGCCCTGGTGGCGCAGTGGTTAAATGCCTGTCCTGCAGCCACTCACTCATAGAGAGCCACAAGGTTGCGAGTTCAATACCAGGGCTCAGGCTAGACTCAGGCCTGCATCCTTCCAAGGTCGCTAAAATGAATACCCAACTGTTGGGGGGCAATGAGCTTACAGTTGTAAACCGCTTAAACATCCCATAGCGTGGTATGAAGCGGTATATAAATGAAGCTGCTTCGCTTTGCTGCTTTGTTTGGGTCCTATTCCCTGGAGCAGCAGAAAACAAGCTTGCTCCATCCTCAATGTGACACCCCTTCAAATATTCAAAAAGGGCTATCATATCACCTCTTAGCCGTCTCTTCTCCAGACTGAACATTCCCCACTCCTCATAAGGCATGTTTTCCAGTATGATTGAATTTCCAGAATGAGTGAACTTGGCAGAGGCTCAAAGGCTAATTGAAATAAGATGGGAGGCAGTGGACATACCTGTTTTATACTTCAGGACAATTTACCATAATCCATTTGAGGACTGAGCTTTTTGTAAGAACCAGTGCTTGCCAATGGAAGCAAAACACTGTGGGAGGCTTTGATAGAAAGACCTTCTCTGGTGTAGCATCCCAGCTGTGAAATGCCCTCACCCTGGAGGACCAAATGGCACTGATGTTGGCTTCATTATGGCATCAAGTAAAAAACTGGCCTTTTATTAAACCTTTTGGGTACCAACTGATCTTCTGCATACATACATGCTTGAACTTTTTAAAATTACCCCATTTTTAAATACTTGTATCATATGTTTTAGATGGTTCAAACTATTTTTATTATTTTACATTTTAAATTATTTAAACTGACTTTACTTTGAGCCACTCACAGATCTCATGATATATGGCAGGGGATAAATGTTTTATATTATTTAGTTACCTTATTTTCCTGCGTATAAGACTACTTTTTTACCTGCAAA
>CM034706.1:896616-906746 GCA_020142125.1 Phrynosoma platyrhinos
CTGTTAGACTTTGGGAGACCAGGATTCAAATCCCCCTCTGCTCAGCCATGGAAACCCACTGTAAGAGTATTGGTATAAATCCATTTGAATAAATAAAATAGGAGTTGACTCGGAGTGTGAAGTAGTGGGACTTTGGGAGAGCGAATCCCCCTTCACTGGGCCACAGAAGCCCATTGGGTGACCCTAGGCGAGTCCCACTCTCTCAGCCTCAATGGCAACCCTCCTCCAAAGAAATCTGGATGAGCAAAGCCTGGGAGAGGGCCAGTATGAGTCACAGTCAGCTTGAAGGCCCAGAACAACAAGAGGGACAACATGACATAGTGGTATGAGTGCTGGACTCAGGTTCCAGGACAGCAAGGTCCGAATCCTGCCTCACCCATTGAATCCAACTGGAAGACGACCTTGGAAGAGGAATAAACATTGCCAAGAAAACCCTGTTTGGTCCAACTTAACTTTGATGGAAGTTGGAAATAACTTGGAAGGCACACAGAGCAACCACCCAACCATTAACGGTCTAAGTTTTCAATCTGTCAAATCCCAAGCACTTGCCAGAACTTTCCCTAAGCAGGCGCCATCCAGGTTGTGTGGGACTCCCATCATCCTTGAGAAAGTGTGGCCAACTATTGTCTGGGGGATTGATAGTCCAACTCGCCCAGAAGCCACACGAGGCTGTCCAAGAAGCAAGCAAAGATTTCCTTTTGACTTAAAGGCAATGAGGACTGAAAAGAGAAGTATTTAATGATAAGGACAGTCTGCAACTCCCATCAGCCCCAGCCATGATAGGGAAGGATAAAGAATGCTGGGCACTGGTCTGGAGAGCTGATTATTTGCCCACCGCAAACTCTTGCCAACACACACAAAAAGAGAACCACTGTTTTGGAAAATATGCTTTTATAATTTTGTGACAGGTAAATGCAATCCTCAAACTCTACAAAGTTCCTGGGTGGACAGAAAAACAAATCACAGGGCCACCGAGTACACCAAGGACTCTTCTGGCCAGAAAGCCAGACTGCACCAGCTGCCATCGGACGGAACGGGGTGCCACAGAACCGTGGCATGGACGGGAGGAGCCCCCGGGGGCAGCCAGAGAACAGTTCTGATGCTGCCCAGGTGGACGGTGCGTGTAGAAGACAGCGGGAGAGCCTCAGGCAGCAGCTCTGCAAGGGAGCCTCTCTGCTGGTACAAGGCCAAGGGGGCCAATGCACCAATGCCACTGGAGACCAAAAGACAACTGGTCATAGAAGCCCCAGAGGCCAGGATGCCTTTGCGACAAGGTCAGTGAAAAGAGGAAACAGATCCTTTTCTCCAGAGAGCTGCCAGTGGCCACTAACAAGGACGGGGGCTGAATGCCTTCAGACTGGACGGAAGAGAACCAAGTCAGCGAGAGGGCTTTAAAGTGCCCAGAAGCCAGCACCAAGTGTGCATGTGGGAGGTGGGGGCTCATCTGTGGCCCCCTTGACCCCTCAAATGAGAGCCCTCCACTCTGCTCCGTGATAAGGAAGACCCAACAAGGCACACGGGGTTTTGGGCCTTGCTTCCACTGGACGGGTTCAAGACTGCCCCACAACCACACCGGGGTGGGAAAACGTCCCACACCCACTCACCCTTTCATACACTCATCCCCAAACATCCATCGTGCTTGAGGCACCGTTGCAAACTGGGCACTCGGAGAGTAACTGCACTGATCCAGCATTCCAGCTCCCAAAAGTACCCCACAGGCAGCCGTCTCACATACACTCACATAGACACACAGCAACTTCCCAGAGCTAACGCAGTGACCAACGTTATCCCTGCTCCTGGTGCTATGGGAAGTTGTGGGCCTCCCAGAGGGAAGGAGGGAGAACAAATTGCTCTGCCCACACATATCCTGACAATTGTCCAGAGAGGGCTGGGTGGGAAAAGGTGCACCACCACTAACACCCCATGGCAGGACTGGGTCACGGGTTTCCTTCATAATTCAGCACGTAGTAGTCATGGACGTACATCAGGACGGCGATTGGTTGTCCGATGATCAATGAGATCCACACGGCAGCGTTCCCATAGTTGCCCCGGAGAAATCGCCCCACAAACCAGGCCAGGGGGATCTATGGGGAAGGCAGAGAGAGAGAAGGAAAGGTCAGGCTCGACTGGAGGGGAAAAGAGCAGAGAAGTGGGACAGCAGGGCGTCACTTGGGGGCTTTGAGAGTCTGGCTGAGAAGGAGGAGACGGTCCGACAGAGAGGGGCTCCATTAGGGTCTCCACACAGGAAAAGGTTGGCCATAATATACAACAAGCAACCTTCTTACCTAGAAGCCATTCCTTCACATGGTGTAACCGAATCATGTTTTTAAGGTTATTTAATGGGCAAGTTGAAGTCCTTTTACAGGTGAAGCCAACAAGTGTTCATGGTTAATTTCAAAAGTTAACTTTTGAGGCATTTTAACCTGAATTGTTTTCAAGCTTTTATGCTGTTCTCCTATCAACTCATAAGGGCTTTTCTTTCAAAAAGGACATGGAAAGTAATGGAAACGTAACAAGCAGTGCAGTAAAGTAATATTACAAGTTATTTCTTCAACACTGCAATAGATTCCTTAAGACATAGATCCTACTAACATAGATTTTTAAAAAGTAATTTTCTACACTCTGAGTATGGGCCAAGCTGGGCCATACTCACTGAGAATCAAAGAAGCAACCTCTGGTGGAAGACAGCTTAATGTGCTCTGAAAGGATAGAAAGCCCTAGAATCGCAGAATTGGAAGAGGCCACAAGAGATGGACATTCCAACTTGTTCAAAATCTTCTAGCGAAGGAGACACCACCATCTTCCTAGAGAGCCATTGTCCAATAATTTTCAAAAGGCTTTTGCCAATTCAAACTATGGGAGGCGCATCATGCTTCACTGTGGGCAGGAAGGTGGGCTTCTGGTCCTTACCTGAGCTGCCATCCCCATGAACGCCCACAGCCGGAACATTTTCAAAGGCACGCTCACCAGGTACTGTAGAAAGGAGGGAAGAGAAAGTAAGTATGTGGGGGGACACAAAGGAACAAGCCAAAGGAAACCACAAAACAACATGCCCTGCTCTGTAGGAGACCTTGCTGTGCAACCCAGCTATTTCTCTGTCTCTCTCTGCCTGCTCTCAGTCAGTGTCTAAAGGCTGAAGAACCCTTTGCTGAGAATATGGCTGCAGCCCTGAGCCATGGAGGCCATCATGGAGCCCCTCAAGGGACCTGCACAAGCTTCCCAACCGCCCACATTCAAACATTATGCTGAAGGAAGGAGGCAAGACAAGCCCACCACCATAATCTCCCTGCTCCTATCAAATGCCTGAGGTGGCTTTTCTCTCACAGACCTCAAAAGATGCCCAGATAGGTTCACCTGTACAGACTGAGCCTCCCTTATCTGAAATGCTTGCTGCCAGAAGTGTTTGGGATTTAAGAGTTTTAGGATTTTGGAATATTTGCACATACATAATGTAAACCAGGGGCAGGCAACCTTTCTGAGATCTGGGCCGGTCTCCCGTAGCCCACGTCTCGGCTGGGCCGGGGGGAGGGGGGGAATGGCAAGGGGCGCGCTCATGCGCGCGCACCCTCCGCCACCACACGCGACCCCCCCACGCACGCAACCGCTGGCGCCATTTTGAAAATCAAAATGGCGGCCACGTTTGCGCATGCTCAAGAGTACTGCGCATGCGCAAACGCAGCTGCCATTTTGATTTCCAAAATGGCGATCGTGGCGAGCGCGGCAGCAGAGGGGCAAAAACGCGCCGCAACGGCGCCGTGCGGCGGCGCGCAGCGGCGGCGGCAATCTTCGGCCTGGGCCGGTAAGTCTGGGGACCGGGGCCTTAATCGGCCCCTGGGCCGTAGGTTGCCGGTCCCTGATGTAAACGGACCCAAGTCTAAACATGAAATTCATTTATGTTTCATATACACCTTACAGACATAGCCTGAAGGTAATTTTACACACAGTATTTTAACCATCAGAAAGCAAAGGTGTCACTGTGAAGTCTAAGGCATTCATGGCCGGCATCCATAGGTTTTTGTGGGTTTTTCAGGCTGTGAGGCTGTGTTCTAGAAGAATGAATTCTGATGCTTCACCCGCATCTGTGGCTGGCACCTTCCAAGAAAATCTGAAGATGCCAGCCACAGATACAGGTGAAACGTCAGGAATACATTCTTCTAGAACACGGCCTCACAGCTCGAAAAACCCACAAAACCCAAAGGTGTCACTGTCTCAGCCAGTCATTTTGGATTTTGGAATATTTTGGATTTCAGAATTCCGGGAAAGGGAGATTCAACCTGGATTTGCTTTAATTTTTCCTGCTCTTTCCCCCAGCGTTTTGGATGCCCCAGGATGTTTTTGGAGGAAAAAATTATGTTGCCATAGAGAAAGGGAAGAACTTGATGGTATCTCTTAAGAGGGTGCAAGGTCGCCTGAGCAATCCTTTCGACATATAGCTTCAAGGGAGAGGAGGAGATAACTGACCTCATGGAAGAAGGCTGATGCCAAGAACACAGCAACCTGAGCCGGCCACTTCCCGACACCCTTCTTGATCATGGGCTTGTAGAAATGCCTGCAGGAACAGAAGAGAGGGTTCTATCCAGGCCTCCTCCTACCCATTTGGACTGCAAGCGAACAGATATATAACCAGCAGCCTTTCCTTGTTCCCAGTGCTAGACTGCTTTTACCCACACAAGAAGCTAGTTGGACTGGAAACCTAGAGCAAGGCCGGGGGTCATGGCATCAGCCCAGGTCTCTCTCTGGCCCATCTGATGGAGGCACAGTGGTCACCAGTCCAGGCTCTGGAAGGCTGGAAGAGGCCACAGGGAATGTGTAGGACGGCTGGTGCCTGACCTCAGGGCTAAGGACCAGCCCTTCAGCATTGTGTTCGTAAAGACATGGAAGGGAGGAAGCAAAGGAAGGGGAAATGGAACAGAAGATGGAAAAGAATGGGAGGGAGGGAAAGGGAAAGAGAAAGAGAAAGAGTGCAAGGGAAAAATGGAACAGATGCAGGAAAAGAATGGTTAAGAAAAGAGCAAAAGAATAGGAAAGGGAGGGAGGGGATGAGAAGAGAGAGAAAGGAAGGAAGGAAGGAAGGAAGGAAGGGGGAGGCAGGCAGGCAGGGAAAAGGAAGGAAGGAAGGAAAAAAATGGAACAGGAGAAAAAGATTGGTAAGAAAAGAGCAGAAATATGGGGAGAGGGAGGGAGAGAGGGAGGGAGGGAAAGGGAGGGAAGCAGGCTTCAAACATGTAATGTCCTCCTCCTATCCCAGAAGGGGCCTTTACATCATTATGTGGATGGCAGAGACTTTCTTTGACCTAAGGGAAAATACACCCCACCCCAAACATCCAGAGAGATGTGGTACTGAATCGGGAGTCCACACAGGCCACCCCTGCCTGGATAAGCCATACCTCAGGCACCACTTGTGAACGGGGATGTTCCAGTTCTGCCAAAAGTAGGTCACTGACTCTGAGTTCCTGAAGAAGAAGTGAAAGAGCAGAATGAGAGGCTGGATCGAGGGGAAGAGCTGCTGTAACTGCTTCCCTCTCTATTGCACATCTGTCCCCTTCATCCTCTCCTCCAGGGATGGGGGCCCTCCAGACTTTGCTTCACGGCAGCTCCCATCATCCCTCCCCATCAGCTGTGCTGGCCAGAGCTGGTGAAAGTTGCAGTCCAGCAATTTTTGGATGCTACACACTCCTTGCACTCATCTTTTCCTATTAGTAACTGCTACAGGACAAAAATAAAAGAATACACCCTCCACATTTGTTGTTAACTGCATTCAGTGGATGTGACCCTGTGGATGTGACACCTCCATCCTCCCCTCTGTCCTCCACTGTTCTGCTTAGGTCTTGTAGATTCAGACCCATGACCTCTCTAATTGAGTTTAACCATCTAGTATGGAGACTTCCTCTCTTTCTGTGCTGCCTTCTACCTTTCCCAGCATTATTATTATCTTTTCTAATGAGTCCTGCCTTCTCATAGTGTGGCCAAAGTATGACAGCCTTAGTTGATCATCTTGGCTTCCAGTTCAGGATCAATCTATTCTAGGACCCAATTGACAGTGAAAACCAAAGCATAGCACCCTCAGGCATAAAAAAAAAAAAAAAAGGGTTGGTGCTCCTTTCAAGTTAGGATATTTATGTTCTTTAATGATTTGCATTCATCCCCATTGGCCCAGGCAGTAGTCTACCATCGAATATTGTTCCATTAGTGTTGCAACCAAGAGGGCTATCTTCCCCATCAAAGAAGACAATCTTTTATCCCAGTCTGGTGAATAACATCCCAGGTCACCCAGAAAGTATTTTAAAATAACAGTGAAAATAATGACAAAATTACTTGCAAAGTGGGCCAGCAATATTCTAAGTGAAGAGAGTAGGAACCAGTTGGAAATTAAGGCTGAAAGATAAAACTTTTGTCTTTTTCTTTTATCTTTGGTTCAGAGCTACGGCAAACACACAAAAGGTAGGAACTTTTGTGCAATTGTTCTGCCTCAAGTACAAGACTTTTTGGCTTGTGTTGATGGGGGCGGAAAACCTACCCTCCTCTTTGTATTCCAGTTTTATGGCACAGTACAGTTTGCCATTGATTCCTTTCTGCTTATAGGCTTGATACAGGAAACTGTCATTTTTCAGATCTTAGAACAGAGAAAACGCCTTTTTGGAAAGTACATACAGATGGGGAGGACTCCTCATCTGTAACAGTGAGAACCAAAGCACAGCACCCTCGGGCATTTTTTTAAAAGGGGTTGGGGCTCCTGGGGCAGCAGGTCATGCCACCTGTACCCTGAGGGTCAACTCACCACCAGTCCCTGTAGAACTCCCGGTCTCCAAACTGCATGACTTCGGCAATCACATTTAGGCTGGAGTGGAAGAACCAGTAGAAGAAGATGAGCCAGATCAGATGGTTGGGGACCTGCCAGGAGGCACAAGGTAGAGAGCATGGATGCAAGGCCTCGCTAATTTCATTTTCAAAGGAAAACAGTACGGAATTTTAGCCATATTCCTCCTGCTGCGAGAAAGTCTTTGAAAACTGTGCAGACTAATGTTGGGACTTATCTTTGCAAAATCTGCACATGGTAAGTTTTGCACAGAAAACAGCATTTTAAGCTCAGAAAATAAACATACTGTAGTTTCCTGTGCAGAGAATCCTTTTTGTTCTGCTCACACAGACACACAAGCCCAAGCCCATTCTGTAAAAGTACTCACAGCCAGCTTCAGGAGGCGCTCGATAATCCTGGAGTAATCCATGTCCTGGAAAAGAGAAAACAGCCTCAGTGCTCTTTATTCCAACCAAAGAGGTTTGTTCCTTCTTGCTTCCACAAGGCTACACAGGTGATATTTGTGTGTGTCTGTGTTGTTCTGGAGCTGGGTCTAGTTCCAGGCTTCCCTAAAAGCTCTTCCTATGCTGAACACAGGCACATCTTCCTGGTCCCTGAAGCAGTAGGGGGTACACAGCAAAAAGTATTCCATCCTTTTTGCTGATGGAGTCCAGTGCCCCTCCACAGCCAATGGGAGAACTGGGCCCCCACAGCAAATTCTACCCAGAATAATCCTTTCAGCTGGCAATCAAATGAAATCCCTATCTCTGGACACATAGGGCAGCTGGGTCGGGGTGTGCACTCCCTCCTCCCAAGAGTTAGAGCCTGTACAGACTGCCAGAAATAGTGCAAATTGAGTCCACTTTAAGGGTTAGGGTTAGTGCTAGGGAATCATGGGAATTGGTTTTTTTCTGAGACATTGAGCCTTCTCTGTCAGAGAGCTCTGGTGCCACAATAAAATACAGTTCCCATGATTCCCTAGCACTAACCCTAACCCTAAAAGTAGACTCAATTTGCACTATTTTTGGCAGTCTGCAACCCCCCTTAGTTAGTGCAGAAGCAAATAAAACCAAAGTGCACAAGTGTGCCCCATCTTCCCCTAAGAGCAATGAGAACTCTGCAAGCAGGTTAGCAACAAGGGAAAAACCACTACACAGTCCATTGCCAGCCTTCCTTTCTTTTTTCTAGCTTGAAACTGCCAAGCGGATGCAAAAACTATCTAACAAGGTTATACAGGTTGAGTCTCCTTTATCTGAAATCCAAAATACTCAAAAAATCCAAAGTTTTATTCATGACTGGCTGAGACAGGGACACCTTTGCTTTCTGATGGTTTAGTGTCCACAAACCTTGTTTCATGCACAAAACTATTTTAAAAATATTGTCGTTACCCCCAGGGTATGTGTATAAGGTGTATTTGTTGTTGTTGTGTGCCTTCAAGTCGTTTCTGACTTATGGCGACGCTAAAGCAGACACATCATAGAGTTTTCCTGGCAAGAGGAGGCTTTGCCTTTGCCTAACACTGAGAGAGTGTGATTTGCCCAAAATCATGCCACATAGGTGTATACAAAGCATAAATGAATTTTATATATAGACTTGGGTCCTGTCTCCAAAATACTTCATTATGCATGTATATGCAAATACAGATATTCCAAAATCTGATTGATCGATCAATCAATCAATCCAAAATCCAAAACATCTCTGTCCCAAGCATTTTGGATGAGGGATGCTCAACCTGTAATGAACCTTTTTGTCAAGTTTTCAAGGCCCCTTCCTGTTTCTGCCTGAGTTTCTGCCCTCCAGAGGCTATCCATCTTAGCTGCCACCACCCAGTGATTTGAATTCCCCCTCCCACAGCAACGCAATGGGACCCGTGAGACTTTGACTCCTTTCAAGGTCCTTGGCATGCACCAGCTCCATCCTGGGAGCCCTGATACACACCTAGAGGGTTTTTGAGAGCATTTCAGGGCAAACAAGATTTTTCCTGTGAAGGAAGGGTCTGCAGTGCTGCAAGGCCTCCTGTGGGGTCAATGCTGCCCCCCAACTCCTGACAGCTGCCCACTCCCATCCTGAAGCCACTCTGTAAGGAACCCCTCAGTCCGGAGGCACAACTTACCCGGAAAGGCTTCATGGAGTTCTGAATCGTGGGGACCATCCACTGCAATAAAAGAAAATGAAACCAGGGTTTAAAGGGTTACCCTGCATCCAGAGGTCATCCAGCCCAACCCCAAAAGGCACAACTATTGCCAGCTCTGCAGACGGGCCTTCTGTGTTCCGGAAAACATTCTTCTGCCCTGAAGCAGAGAAATGGCCCTGGAAAGAAGGAAAGAACTGAGGGAAAGAAAGGGGGTCCCCAGATGTGTGTTGCAGAGCCAGTGATCCCCCAGTCCTTTCTCTGAATGTGAACAGGGATCTTAACCAGTCAGACCCAAGGAAAGACTCGAGTCTCTCCAGATCACTGGTGGAAGCTCTCAGGTCTGCAGCCTAATTTTCTCTTGAGAAGCTCTGGGAAAGTCAGGCTATCCAGATGTTTTGTCCTATGGGAGTTGTAGCGCTAAACCCCTGACAAGCCAACAGTTTGCCCTCCTCTACTCCTGAGCATGTGATCCACAACTGCAAAGCAGACCAGACCAAAATCTTGTCAAACTGAATCCCAGGTTCCCACATGACAGAGCTGTGGCACTTAAAGTGGGACCAAACTATCACAATTATGCAGATACACTCCCTGCTTTTACCACCAAACAATGTGATCAGGGAAGGTGGTACATTTAGAGCACTCCAATCCTCTTCTACCTGTCATGGCTTCACCTAATGGAATCCTGGGATTTCTAGTTTGGGGAGGCACCTGGGTACCCTCTCCCTCAGCACCCACAACCACAATTCCTGGGTCCCTGGGTCTATCAGCCCTACAACATCCCAACTCTATCCCACACTGGGCAGATCTTGCTGGTTTACAAGGCATCTTGTCCCACCAGGAGGGGAGAGACTGTCTCACCTTCACCCCTGGGGAAGTTGTCAAGCCACTCAGACCTCTCTCCCACCTTATTCCCAGGAGCGGCACTCTCTTCCCCTTGAAAAGGCAGCCAACCAAGAGGCACTGCAAGACCACCCTGTCCCCACACTTACCTGCTGGATCAGGCCCACCAGCAGCTGGAGGAAGAAGAGCTGAAAGGAGGAGGAGGAGGAAGTGGAAGAAAGCACAGGTGTGAGTAAGGCCTGCTGCAAAGGAGATGCACCCCAGGGCCTTGCCCTGCCTCTGTGCCCAACGCACTGCTCACCTCTGTTAAATTCTGGCACCCCTTTAACTTCCATGGTTCAATGTCATGGGACCCTGGGA
>CM034706.1:954779-967161 GCA_020142125.1 Phrynosoma platyrhinos
CATTTGTTCCATCTTCACCAGTTAGAGCAATGTTTTCCTTTGGGGGGTGGTATAAATAAATAATTATTATTATTGCTGTTGTTGTTGTTGTTGTTGCGCTGGCCTGTTCCACATCTCCAGCAGCGTCTGGTTGGATGTGGGAAGGGTCTTTCCTCTGACCGTCTCCCCCGTCCTTGCCCCTTTCGCAGCCATGCCCGAAGCTCAGCGCCAGGTCCTGCAGGGGCAGCTGATGGGCGTCATCCTGCAGGTGCTGAGGGCCCACCCGGAGCTCCACTACTACCAGGGCTACCACGACATTGCTGTGACGCTGCTGCTGGTCTCGGGCCAGCGCATGGCCATTGCTCTGCTGGAAAGGCTCTCGACGCTCCACCTCAGGTACGACTAGTGGGGGGTCCAGTGGGGTTCTGGCCAGGGCCCAGCTCACTTGGGCAACTCTAAGACAGGACTTCCAGCCGATGTATACCGGTTCTGAACCCAGAACTCCAGGCAGCAGATTGCAAATAAATCAGTTTTATTTGCAACAGCAAGGGGAAACCAACTTTCACTCAAAGGCACTCGCTCACAGATACGCATACAGGAGCTCATGATGTTAAAGATGATATTTGATAAGGTCCCCCACGATATTCTTGCAAACAAGATAGCAAAATGTGGGCTAGACAATACAACTGTTAGGTGGATTAGTAACTGGTTGACTGACCGAACCCAAAGGGTGCTCAGCAGTGGCTCCTCTTCTTCTTCCTCCTGGAGAGAAGTGACCAGTGGGGGGTCCAGTGGGGTTCTGTCTTGGGCCCAAGGCTATTCAACATATATATCAATGATTTGGATGAAAGAAAGAAGAAGGGGCATGCTTCTCAGATTGGCAGTTGACACCAAATTAGGAGGAATAGCTAATACCCCATAAGACAGGATCAAAATTCAAAATGAGTTTAAGAGATTAGAAAGCTGGGCTAAAGCTAACAAAAGGATTTTCAGAGGGAGAAATGTAAGGCACTGTACTTAGGCGGGAAAAATGAAATCGTACAGTCTACAATCGTAAAGCACAAAATTTTAAAATAAACAATTTATCCATTAAAATAGCTCCAAAACTATAAACTGTGGGAAAGCAATGCAGACTTAATGTGAACTGTCCGAGATATCAGGCTGTAATCTGAAACACTTCCATAAACAACAGTTTCTTTAATTTGGACGTAAAATTGACTAAGAAAGTAATAGTCTGCAAATGTTCGCCAGTTCCTTCCTCCAAAATACAGCCTACAGCACTTGGGATTCCTTGGTGGTCTCCCCTCCAAGTACTAACCAGGGCTGACCCTGCTCAGCTTCCAAGTCAGAGGGGATCTAGTTCCTTGTATGCGCACGTCTATGTGCTTTCCAGTTCCTATTCACTTATGGCAACCCCATGAATTTCAGAGGGTTTTCATAGGCAAGGGATCCTCAGAGATGGTTTTGCCAGTTCCTTCCTCTGAAATACTGCCTGCTGCACCTGGGATTTTGGCTGTACCCTTCCAAGGACTGACCAGGGTTGATCTGCTTAGCTTCCATGATCAGATAGGATCTGGTGCCTTTGGGGTAATTAGGCCTACGGTCCTTCAAATAATCTGGACCTGAGCCATACAAGGCTTTATACTTCAAACCAGTACATTGGATTATGCCCTAAAATGGACCGGCAGCCACTGGCACCGTTGAAACAAGGGAGTTGTGTTCTCCTTAACAATCTGGCTGTAGCTTTTGGGGCCAAAACGCGTTTCTGACTACCGTTCAAAGGCAGTCCCACATAAAGCACATTACAGTAGTATATAGGGGATGCAACTAAATCAGAAGGGATTTTTGTAGCATTCTGAGGAGCTTGGAGGGGTCAAGCTAGCCGTGAGCGGCTGCATGCAGGCCTAGGACTGCCCATTACGCGTGTCTAGATGTGGCTAGACCAGGGGTAGGCAACCTTTTTTCCCCTTTAAGGGCCAAGGGACTTCAGCTCCCAGAAGCCTCAGCCATGTTGGCCAATAGTCCCATGTTGACCAATAGCTCCTGGGATTCTGGGAGCTGAAGTCCCTCGGCCCTTAAAGGAGCAAGGTTGCCTACTCCTGGGCTAGACCAGTGGCACCAGTGCCCTGCTTCTCTGGTCAAATACCTTTTCTGATGGCGGTGCCTTTGACCTGGGTGCACTCTCCAGCCTGCACCCAAGAGATGGGCAGCACATACCCGCCTCCTTCCTGGCTCTGCTTCTTTCTTTAGGGACTTCATGGACCCCACCATGGACAGCACGAAGCACATCCTCAACTACCTCATGCCCATCCTGCAGCGGGAGAGTCCTCAGCTCCACGACTTCATGCAGAGGTAGGAAGACGCTTGTCCTGTCAGGTGGTGGCTAGTAGGGGTGGGATGCAATAGTAAGATCATTTAATCTGTGATAGTGGAAAAGGGGAGGGGAAAGAGATCAGGAATTGGATCTTTTTGAAAACCACAGTGAGCATCTTGCAGGAGGGCAGGTTTCACTGTGATGAAAGCCGGGGCCTTCTCACTGGTGGGTCCCTCTCTTTGCCTTTGCTTGCAGAGCTGAAGTGGGCACCATCTTTGCCCTGAGCTGGCTCATCACCTGGTACGGCCACGTCCTCGCCAACTTCCACCACATCCTGCGCCTTTATGACTTCTTCCTGGCCTCCCACCCGCTCATGGCCGTCTACTTTGCCGCTGCGGTAGGTCAGAACCAGAGGGGAGCGTTTGGCGACCAAAGGGGAGTTCCCTTGCACCCCTTTCCTTGGCGCTGTTCTTGCTTCTGGCTGTCTGGGGCTTTAGGGCTGGGATCAGTCTGTCCCAGGGTTGGGACTCCATTGCTGGACTGTAGGTCTCCTCCATCCTAGCCGGCCTCGCCAGTGGTGTGAGATGCTGTGAATTGCACTCCAATCTCTCCTGGAGTCATAAATCATAGCCAGTCCAGTGTCAGGAAAATATGAACACGGAAAAGTACTGCAGGTTGCCAAGAATGAGAGTTCAAAGCAACAGAGCAGCCAAGGAGTGACAGGGAGGTTTATAGGCAGCTCTTCCAAGGAACCAGGTGCCGATTCAGTCAGCGCCTCCTACTTCACAGCCGCTGGGGACACGCAATCTCTTTGTCGCTTGAAGCATGATGGTAATGGGTCTTCTGTGGCTGCAGCCTCCTGCCTTGGCCTCAGCCCCCAACTTCTTGCACTCACAGAGACCACCATCCCGAGGGGTTGCAGATTCCTGGTAGCCTGCCTCCTCCCGTGTCTGAATCTTCTGAGTCGAGGATGAGTTAGGACAACAGGACCCCATTTTTGTCCTCCTCCAGATTGTCCTCCACCGTGAAGAGGAGGTCCTGGCCTGTGACTGCGACATGCCCAGCGTCCACCAGCTCCTCTCTCGGATCCCTCAGGACCTGCCGTACGAGACCCTCGTGCTCCGAGCCCAGCAGCTCTTCAGGCGTCTCCCGCACACCGAACTGGCCAAGCAGGCCGCCCTTCAGCTCCACAAGAGGTAAGAGAAGGGGGTCCATCAGCATGAGATGGGGCAAGGGGCAAGAGGCCCGATCCTACTCTGGGGGGCTCTTCCAAGCAGGTGGGTGCATCTGAGTCTCCTGCCCAAGATCTTCTCAGCGGCTTCTCCTAGGCTGTGGAACTCTCTGCCACAGGAAGCTGGCTCCTTCCCTACTCTCCTTTTTCCAGCAGTCCCAGTCTAACCCTCAAACCACTGCCCCAACTGACTTATATTCCTCCATTTACAGAGTGTTTTTGTGCAAGCGCTTATACTGCATTCATGAGGAGAAAAATCACTTTTGTGATTGCTGTGGACAGAAAGTGCTTGCTTCTTCTTCTGGCTGGCCCAGCTCTCTCTCTCTCTCTGTGTCATAATTGGACCTGCTAACTTAAGAAAAAAGAAAGAAAGAAATTTTGAATCATGAGTTTGTACTTAATACCCTGTAGCCTCATGAGTTTGTTAGCTGTCTGGCTGTCCTGTGACCCCGTTTCTGACTTTTCTTGGACTGTGCCTGCATCATTTGATTTCAGTAGATTGATTGATTGTGCTTGGAATGCTCCCAAGGACTCAGACCTTTTTTTGCATGAGGGAGGAATAGGTTTATTTGTAAATCCCTAAAAAAATAACATAAAGAAGCACAGGCTGTCTTTTTTCCCCAATGGCTGGGATGGAGAAAACCCTAAGAGAAGAACTGAATAGTACCCAGCTTGTTGGGGGCAATTGGCTTACAGATTGTAAACCGCTTAGAGTGCTGAGTTCTAGAGTGCTAAATAAGTGGTGTAAAAATGTAAATGCTATTGATATTGTAGATAGAGAGATCTTGTAGCACATTTGAGACTAACTGAAAAGAAGAAATTGGCATCATGAACTTTCGTAGACTTCAGTCTATTTCCACAGATGCATTTGGTGAGGAAATAGACTGAAGTCTAGGAAAGCTCCTGCTGCCAATTTCTTTCTTTCAGTTAGTCTCAAAGGTGCTACAAGATCTCTCTGCGTACTGATTCTACAGACTAACACAGCTATATCTTTGAATTCGGCTATTGATGTTGCTAAATAGAGCCCAGAGTTTGGAAGAGTTGTCTTTGAGCTCCTTGTCCACCTCTTTCTGAGCTCAGCCAGAAAGTCCAGCTCTTCCTTAGGGTTTCCCCACTGAATGGGCTAAACCAGTGTTTCCCAAACATTGGTCCTCCAGATGTTTTGGACCAGCTCCCAGAATTCCTGACTGGTGGTCAAATGGGCTAGGGCTTCTTGGAGTTGAAGTCCAAAACACCTGGAGGACCAAAGTTTAGGAAACTCTGGGCTAAACCAGGAATTCATAGGGATTGCATTAGATTTGGGTTTGTTTGTTTTTTGGTTTTATTAATTCATATTCTGTTTCTTGCTCTCCATGCCAGCATCAGCATTGGTTCTTTCTCCAAGTTCCAGCAAGCGGCTTCCTGCCAGCGTCCAGATGCCATCCTTCGCCAGCAGCAACAACACGTGGCGGTGCCTGGCGAGGCCGAACCGGACATCCTCCTCCCCACGGCGGAGCACAGCCCCTTGGTGAAGGCGGCCGTCTGGGGGATTTCGGCCACCCTGGGGGCCGCCGCTTTAGCCGTCACACAGACCGCCTTGGAGTGGGCACCCGAATTCCTCCTCCAGCTCTTCTAGGCCACAAAGGGACTTCGCCATGAATCTGTTGGGGTTGCTGGCGCTCTGGATCTCCCGCATTGTGCTAAGGAACAAGACTGGGATTCAGGACGCTGTGAGCTGAACCCAGGACTCCCAAGTCTCCTGGCTTTTTTGAAGGGTAAAAGTGACCCAGCATGGCACTGTGATTTGAGTGTTGGACTTAGACTAAGAAAGACTAGGATTCGAATCTCTACTTGGCCATGGAAACTCACTGGGCAAGTCACACTCCCTGAGCCTCAGAAGAAGGCAATGGGGACAAACCGCCTCTGCATATCTCTTGCCAAAAAAACCCTCTTTGTTTTTAGACCCACTATGGTGCTATGGTCTGAGAGTTAGCATAGGACTATGGAAACTCATTGGGTGACCTGGGTAAGTCACACTCTCTCAACCTCAGAGAAAGACAGTAGTGGCAAACCTCCTCTGAAGACATCTGGGCAGAAAACCTTATGATAGGGTTCCCATAAATTGGAATCAGCTTGAAGATGGGTAACAAAGATCCAGGGTGGTGTTGTGGTTTGAGTGCTAGCTTAGGACTTTTAGAGACCAAGGTTCAAATCCCTGCTCGGCCATGGGTGACCTTGAGGAGGTCACTCTCTCTCTCAGCCTAAGAGGAAGGCAATGGCACATCTTTGAGTAAATCCTTCAGGCAGACAGTGTGGTGCAGTGGTTTGAGTCCTGGCCTAGGATTGAATCCCTGCTGAGTGATGGAAACCCACCAGGTTGCCTTGAGTAAGCCACACAATCTCAGCCTCAGAGGAAGGCAATGGGACAAACCTCTGTTGGGGAAATTTTGCTGCAAACCCCCATGATAGTGTTGCCATAAGTCAGAAATGACTTGAAGGCTCACGGCAATCATAGGACAGCGGTGGGGAAAAACAGCTGCCAGCTGGTCTGTGAGTTCTTGCCCACAGATGGGACTTCCTTCCTCTGGCCAAGCACATGCTGGACCTCTGTACCACACCACTGCCTTAGTGTATGTGTGCATCTGAGATTTGGGGGGCTGCCAGCTGGTTAAACTCGCCCTCCTCCATTTTGCCAGGACAGAGATTGAGTCGGCTCTTTCCTTGCCAAAGGCTGTCTTCAAACCAGCGGTCCACCCAAGAGAGATGCCTCTTGAGCCGGCTTGGCAAGCAGGAAAGAGCGCATGCCTGCCACAGGGTTAGAAAGCTCTGGGTCCTCTTGCAGGAGGGGAAGCAAGCATCCCTCATTTTGGGGTGGCGAGGGATCTCTCCAGTGTTCTTACTGCACTGAACTTTCTTTTATCATGGGTGCATGAGATATATGGGGACGGTGGAGCCTTCAGGCTTCATGTAGCTCTGGAATTGCACCTTTTGCAGCCCTCAAAATTCCCTGGCAGCCCCCTCCAATCCTTCCCAATTTGGAAAAGTGGCAGTTTCCCACTCCAAATGTGTGCACAGGCACAGCCGAAAGAAAGACATTGGTAGCATGCATGAGCTTTCCTAGACTTCAGCCGACTTCTTCAGATGCATGTAAACATACAAATATAAATGTAAAAATGCATCTGAAGTCTAGGAAAACTCATGCTACCAATTTCTTTCAGTTAGTCTCAAAGGTGCTACACGATCCTTTTGCATACTGATTTTCCAGACTAACACGGCTATATCTTTGCGTTCTACAGACCCTGCCTTTCTCTCCAAACCACCTTTTGCTCAAAAAAAAAAAAAAAAGGCTGGAAATGGCAGCTGGAAAAGCGACACGGTGCCACTTCTGGTGCACTGCAATGTGCCGACGCAGCTTGCGGGGGAATCAAAATGTACCCCTGTGCAATTTCCCATCTGTATTAAAAGGTGGCTTTCAGGAGGCTTAAAGATAAGGTTGCACGAGGCAGGTGCTGAGGGGGCTAAATTTGGGAAAGAGGTCCTCTTGACCTGAGCATAAGGAGCAGAGCTTTTCCTTCCCGGTCTCATAAGCGGAGCCTGTGGTCCTGAGTGCCCACCTCTTAGTGGGACAGGAGACGGAGCCCTTGCATTGAACAGGGCCACTCTGCAAGGACCGCATTTAGACCATTGCCTTTGGAGGCCCCCTGGTTTTCATGGGTGAAATATTGAAAGGCACGATGCCAATTCATGCCTTCCAATATTTCACCCATGAAAACCAGGACCTGTGTGGTCAAGCTACATCCAAGTGTGGCCAAGATGGCAGAAGCTGTAAGAACACACAAGCTAGGCGAGGCTGCAGCATTTTGCTTTTGCCTGAGACGCCTAGGAAGGACAAGAGTCTGTCCTCTTCTTCTACTTTGAATGCAGCAGGTCCTGGGTTCAACTCCTAGCATCTCCAGAATTGTGCTGGGATTCCTGCAGATTACTCTGTGTGAAACCCTAGAGAGCCACTGGTCAGTCTGTGTGGACTGAGCTGGTCGGACTCTCTGTGCTTCCTCTGTCCCTATGTGTCCAGGGCCTGGTCCCATATTGTTGGAACTGCCCAAAAGCAACCATCATCTGTCCCTCTGCTTCTGCCCTTTCTTCCCAGGGATATTGGTTCAGACCAAAGCACTCTATGCCCCCCCCCCTGGCAGTTTGAACCCTCTTCCACGCAGATGGGACCATTGAATCTTACTGGGATCTGGTTATGTTGCAGAATTGCACAAGACTAGACCAACAAGGAAGGCTTTTGCAGCATTGTCCCTGAAGGGTTGTTTGTTTTTAAAGCCCCCATCTTTCAACCAACAAACAAACTGGGGCAGAAGTTGTCCAAAGAAACATACAGTCAGTCCTGCATCCATGGATTTGCAATGTGCCGCCAATGCGTGCGAACTTGTTCTTTTTTGGAGCTCCATGTTTGGACATTGTGGACTAAAACACTTGGTTCTGCACCCCCAAATCCATCTGTGGGCACAAGAGTGTTTTTCTCCTATCCAATATATTGGAATTCTTACTGGGATCGTAATGTGCCTTAGATCAAGGCGCTCAATGGAAGGTTTATTATGTGAGACCTTCCAACCGCTGTAACTTTGCAATGGATGGTACCTAGTGGTTAGGCAAGGCTGGGCTGAGGGAGAACCACCGAATGACCAGGCAAAAGGAAATGTCATTTATACAGGGTTTATTGGCTAAGAAACAAGGCACCCCAGCCCACAACCCTACAACCAAAGAGATGCTAGCAAGACCTTCACTGCCAAGGCCGAGAATCCGCATTGAGTTCTTGACTGCAAAGTTAACAACCGCTCTTGCGTGCGTCTTCTTTGTTCCGTGCCTCAATTTTAGGAGGGTCTCCCTGCAGCCCCTCTTACCTTGCCTGCTTTGGTCTTACTTGGACCCTGGCCTGCCTTCCCGGCTCGGTTTTTACGCACAGGAACCCTTGCCATGGTGGCCAGCCTGGGCAATGGCAGTGGCCCTGTCATCCTCATTTGCTAAATGGCCTTTCAAAAGGAATCTTTATTGCATATTTATCACATCTGTATACTGCTTTCCTCTGCAATTGCACCCAAACCTAGCTGTTGGCTTCATCCAGAGCTTGGAAAAGCTTTCTTTTTTTTAATGGACTACAAATCCCAGTGGCTGCAGAATTGTGGGGACTGCAGTCCTCCCAAAGTAACTTTTCCCAAGCTCTGCCCTCATCACTCCCCTCTCATCCCCAGCCTATTTATTTGGCAATTAGACATTGGAATGGTGCATCATAAATTGCGGGGGGGGGGGGGGGGGGGAGATAGTTTGCCCATTGCAGACCCCCATTCCCCCCCTCCCCAAAAAAAGCTGGTCATATTACTTGTCTTGAGAAGTCTGCTTTTGCTGGATTCAATGCCATGCGAGAAGCCAAGGCTATCTTCAAATAAATGCTTTTGACCTATTCCTGGCTCTGTGTGGTTTTGATGGCCATGACTGTCCCCCCTTTTCTCCATCCAGGGGTCAGCGGAGGGGTCAAGGGGGGCGATGGGTCTGCCACTCGGAGGGTTTTTCAAGGCGGTGGACGGTGGGACCCCAAGCCAGCCATGAGAAAGGGACAGAGGCGACGACGGACGAGGCTTTTAAGCCTCACAATGGTTTTGGCCAAGCCAGCATGGGGTCCTGGTTTGGATTTTGGACCCTGGGAGAGCAGGATTGGAAACCCCGCTCAGCTATGGAAACCCACTGGGTGACCTTGGGCAAGCTACACACTCTCAGCCTCAGAGGAAGGCAGATTTAAAAAATAGTGCCCCCCCCAAAAAGGGCAAAAATACCCGGTAAATGTTTTTGGGAGGCAGTGTGGTATAATGGTTTGAGTGGGAGACCAGGGTTATAATCCCTTCTTCTCGATCATGGAAACTCACTGGGTGACCTTGGGCAAGTCACACTTTCTCAGCCACAGAGGAAGGTAATGGTGGAAAACCCTCTCACAAGAAATCTTGCCAATCAACTAATCAAGGATAGGAATTTGGAAGTCATGAGAGAGAGCACCCACTTGAAGTCCAGCAACATCTGGAAGCCACACGGTCCCTACCCCTAAATAAACTAACCAGTTCATTTGAGCAGATGCTGAAAGTCTTCTTTGCAAACTGATCCTGTACATGATCATATTGTGGGAAAGCTGTAGTTGTGTGTTTCTGCAAGCCAGGGAGGTTAGACTATATGGCCTTTATGGTCCCTTCCAACTCTAGGATTCTGTCTGCAAACCTAAGTACCGCTTGCTCCCAGGTACTTATGGATAAGAAACCCATAAATGGTAATTTGTACATCTAAATTTCCATACAGAGGAAGGTGGGGACTAAAGAATGGGTAGTGGCAGTATGGAGAGATAAAATCCAAAATGTATGTGCTCAAATTGTAGATTCACATACATGGCAATATTTATAATTACAGTTGTGTATGTGTGTGCGTGCGCACACATACACATTATTCTGATTTCTAAAAAAATCCTATTATTTGTAGTACCAAAGATGAATGCTACAATCTGTTGGGGTAAATCCAATTACTGTTCCCAAATTCATGTCCATCCTATCAGAGGGACCTGGGTAAACTACAATTATGTAGAATCCTATTGATTCAATGGGTCTACCCAACTTGGAACTAACATAGGATTTCACCCACCATCTATAATGGCACAAACTGGGTTAAAGGTAGGCTTCGGAAGGATGACCAATGACCTGGCTATGGCTTGCAATGAGGAACATAATTTATAATCAGGCCTGGTCTGTATCCTAACATTATTCCTTGGATTAGTATTTGCCTTGCACTACAACCAGGTGTGTTGAGGAGAAGAAGGAGACATGGCCATGGTTCTGCTCCTCTTGCCTAGTTAATAGAAGAAAAATGCATGCACACCAGGCTGTTTTACTCTATGATCTGAGTTGCCTAGCTGAGGAATGCAAGTGTATTGTGTTGTTGTGCAACAGAACTGGGGTTAGTGAAAGACAGTTTGCGGAGTACTTTGTGAAGTGAGGGTCAAGGCAGCTTAGCACAAACATAAAAGTCTGATATGGTGGCCAAAAAGCCAATGCAGTTCTGGGCTGTATTGGCAGGAGTATAGCATCCAGGCCAAGGGAATTAGTAGCGCCACTCCATTCTGCTTTGGTCAAACCTCATCTGGAGGAATCCTGTGTCCAGTTCTGGGCAACACAATTCAAAAAGGGTGCTCAAGTTCAAGAAGTGTATGGATGAGCTGGAACGAGCCCAAAGAAGGGCAACCACCAAGTCTTATGAGGAACAATTGGACAGCTACCTGCTATGAATGGACATCCTGCATTGAGCAGGGAGTTGGACCTGGATCTGAGTTGGATCTGCATTGAGCAAAAGGATGGACCTGGATCTGAGTTGGATCTGCATTAAGAAGGAGGATGGACCTGGATCTGAGTTGGATCTACATTGAGAAGGAGGTTGGACCTGGATCTGTGTTGGATCTGCATTGAGAAGGAGGTTGGACCTGGATCTGTGTTGGATCTGCATTGAGCAGAAGGATGGACCTGGATCTGTGTTGGATCTACATTGAGAAGGAGGTTGGACCTGGATCTGTGTTGGATCAGCATTGAGAAGGAGGTTGGACTTGGGTCTGAGTTGGATCTGCATTGAGAAGGAGGACGGACCTGGATCTGTGTTGGATCTACATTGAGAAGGAGGATGGACCTGGATCTGTGTTGGATTTGCATTAAGGAGGAGGATGGACCTAGATCTGAGTTGGATCTGCATTGATTCTATGAAAAAGACACTTTTGCCTAAGGTGAGCAAAGGGAACAGGTGTGTATAGGTGTGAGAGTGTGGTTGTGAGGACGGCTGCCGGGGGGGGTTGCGTCCCTTGCCTTGGCCCACTTCCACTGGCAAAAGGGAAAGGGAGACCATGGAGATGGGGCTTCCCTTCATACTCCCTAGTCAATGGGCCGGAAGGTGAGCAAAGGGGGCTTCTCTGGCATGAGGATGAACCTGTAGATCGTATTGATGTCTGCCTTGGAGACGGTGTCGATCTTGAAGTTCCGCACGACCTGAGGGAACGGAGAGAGCGGTTGCAGACTTAGGCCCTGGAACTACAAGATTTGCAATGGCAAAGCAAAGAGGGGAGCCCAGCAGCCGTGGACTGGCACAGGTCAAGTCCTTGCAGGGTCAGCCAGGCTCTCGGCTGCCTCCGTGGCCCACCCTTTAGGCACACTCTTCCCCCAGACCCATCTGCTCCTCCCCTACCCCAAAACACACACACGCCGCACACGCAACTCACGTGCATGAGGAAGAGCATCATCTCCGATTCGGCCAGCCGCCGCCCGATGCACTGGCGTGACCCGAAACCAAAGGACAGAGCCTTGAAGTTGTTGTCCTCTTTGCCCAGCCAGCGAGTGGGGTCATAGCGCTCGGGGTTGCTGAACACTTCGGGGCTCCGGCCGAGGGAGTAGAGGCCCACCTGGCACAAGGTCTGGGAGGCAAGACGCACAGTCACCAAAGGCCAGCTTTCCTGACCATGCGTGGGAATGGGCTTCTCTCCACTGGCATCAATAAGTCTGGGGTCACCCAAGTGGGGTAACCCATGCTCTCACCAATGGTCCCTAAGATGATGACGAGACCGCTATGGAAGAGAAAGGCTTGGGTCTACTTGCCACTGACGGCTGGTGGACCGGGGCACCTGGTTGTTCCAGTCCACCTGCCTTGTTGGCAACTCCAGAAGGAGTGAGTCCATATGCCATTTGGCAATGAGAGAGGCCTCCAGGAATTCACCATCGTGTGCTGAAAGCATCCAAGCCATCTTCCTAACTGCCTCTGGCCAGGTGGACTAGGTCGTTCCCAGGACCTCCATTCTCCAGGAGCCC
>CM034706.1:969586-980242 GCA_020142125.1 Phrynosoma platyrhinos
ACTGCATCATTTGTTCCATCTTCACCAGTTAGAGCAATGTTTTCCTTTTTTGGGGGGAAAGAAGAGGCAATTTGGCATAGGCCAAGGCACGAGAGCAACCCTATGCCCCAATGGGGCTGGGCAAGGACTTTAAAATAGCTGGGGAGAGGCAGAGAGGGAAGACTTACCCCTGCTGGCACAGAGTAGTTCTGGAGCACCACGTCTTGGGTCAGATATCGCTGGACAGTAATGCCCACCGGGTACAACCTGCAAGAGAAGAACGGCATTGGTGGATGTGTAGGGGATGAAATAATGTAAAAGAAATGACAACGCTCATGGTTAATTTGGGGCTGGATTGGATGACCCTTTGGGGTCTCATGTTCCATGTTTAAAACTGTGCATTTGCAGAGTTTATAAAAGGCTTCTAGTTAGGCTTCACTGGAAAAACTAGCAAGGAATGTTGTTTTTCGACCTTGAAGGCAGGCAGACTGTTTCAGAGCCAAAGACATATAGCATTGATGGTACGAACTGGGGGTAAAAGTAAAGGAAGAAATGCCAAGGCAGTTCACTCATGACAAGTAGAAGTGTAACATAATCAGGAATGGAGAGGTTTGGAATTATTATCTGGTAACCAATGAAAATGTTGAAATATGCATGTGTTAATATAATTATAAACTAGCTGTGTAAGATGGTATATAAGGATCATGATTAGACGAGGGAGGGGGCTCTCCAGTCACAGGGCAAACCTATCTGGGAGCCCACTGATGTAAAATAAACTCTACTTTCCTGGATATTCCAAGGGTCTCCCTTCCTGTTTTTTATCCACTACAGATGGAGACCAGCTACTCCAACTCTTACTTGCTAAACAAAACAGAAGGTGATCCAACAGTCATGGTCAGACCTTGGAAAAATGGCTGCTGGCTCTGGGACTCTGGGAATGATATCCAAAGAAGTGATTTTCCAAGCTCTGGTCATGCATCTTTATTCCACATCTGGGAGCCATATGTGTGGAGCTCTGCAGGAGACAGTGGCTGGGCCTTTTTAACCAACAAACCTTATTAAATGCACCACAATTCTATAGCGTCTCTCCCCATATGTGGAACTGGACTGGGATTTCAGATAAAGAGCAAACATGCCATCCTTAATTTAATTCATTCATCTGTCCATTCATTCTAATAGGTCCTCTCTCCTTTCCCCTCCTTGCTGTGCAAAACCTACTGACCCCATGCACAGACTTTGGCACGTTTTGGGGCTCCCATCCTTTAAGAAAGGAGTGGACAACTGCCAGGAGCCCAGGTTCTCACACCCCTGAGCCACTCATTGCTGGACCACAGAAGCCATGTCCTATCACCTCCTGTTGCCACTTTTGGCCAGTATTTTGGCTGGAAAAGGGGGCTGGGAGCTTGGAGCTCAAAGCCAGAATGCTATGCCTTTGGTGACTTTTCTGCATTGCAGGGGAAGGAATCTGAAAACTGTCCACAATGTAAAAATGGAAGGGTCCAAGGGGTCTTCCGAGGGGTGGGATGGGGGTCTGGTGTGACCCAGAGGCCATACATTCCTCAGCCCTGTTTTCAAGCCAAAGAGGAGCCAAGAATAACCACCCAGCAAAAATTGGAGGTGATCTACCACTTACTCCTCCCGTTATTTCCATCACCAGGCCGATAGGACTGTACTGTGTTTGTTTTTAATCTGTGAATCTGTTTTTAATTCATTAATAGTTTAATCCTGTTTTAAGGGGTGGGTGGTTGGGGAGGGGAGAATGGAATGTTTTAATCTGATGTATTTTTAATCTGTTGTACGCCGCCCGATTGCTGAGCAGAGGGGTGGGTTATAAATAAAATTTATTATTATTATTATTATTATAAGAACATCCATAAAGCATGGCGTGGCAGTTGCTCCCAAATGTCCGACCTTTCCTGTCCTTCCTAGGGCTCTCCCAGTTGCCCATTTCGTCCTGGGTCCCAGTTGCCCACCTTGCCTTACCTGAGCGTCTCCTTGATGGCTCCTTTGAGCAGCGGCAAACTGTTGAGGACCTTAGACAGCTCCCCAAAGCCTTGCTTCTCCACAGCCTTGATCTCCTCCCGAATGGCCGTCTGGACGTTGGGGTTACGGGCCAGTTCAAAGAGAGAGAAGAGCAGCGGGACGGCCGTCTGGTAGCCCAGAGAGAGAGAGAGAGAGATGACCATTAGCCTCTAAGTCTGAGAGAGAGTGACTAGCCAAGATCACCCAATGGGTTTCCTTGGCTGAGCAGACGGGATCCAAAACCTTGTCTCACATTCACCACACTGCCTTTATTCCACGGAGGTTATGGCAACCCTAAGGTTAATGAATGATGGGATTTTCTGGACAAGTTTTCCTCGGAGGAGGCGGCTTGCCGTTGCCTTCCATTGAGGCTGAGAGAGTATGACTCACCCAAAGTGGTTTTCCATGGCCCTCTGTGATTCCATGGTAGTGCATGGGTTTGAGTTAATGAGTGCCAGAGCTAATCTCCAATCACTGGCCCACCCCGGTTCTCACCAATCTGTTTGCATCCTTTCAAGAGGCTGGGAGAGAGCATCCGCCGGCGCCTTCCTACTCACCGTGTCAACGCCGCCCGCGGTGAACTCAATGATGTTGGCCTTGATGGAGTCCAGGGGCATCTCCTCCTGCAGCAGCAGCTCAGCCATGATCCCAGAATACTTGCGCGGCTGCCCCAGGCAGAACTCCTGGTAGATGTTCTGGATGCACTTGTCCGCTAAAGAACGAAGGAGGCCAGAGTCAAAAGCCATCCTGGTTTCTGCTGCTCGCTTCCCCTTGCCCTGGCAAAGTAGACCCTCCTTCAGCTATCGTGGGGCATCAGCACCACCACCCCACCTTTGGCATGGAACCCCGGCATGCTGTTCATAGATTCATAGAGTTGGAAGAGTCCAACCTCCTTCTGCCATGCAGGAACTCTCAATCAAAGCACCCCCTGGGACAGATGGCCATCCATCCTCCATTTAAAGACCTCCAAAGAAGGAGACTTCATCACTCTCAAAGGGAGCGTCTTCCACTGTCAAACAGCTCTTACTCTCAGGAAGTTCTTCCTAATGTTTAGGTTGAATCTCTTTTCCACACCTTGCATCCATTGCTCTGGGTCCTAGTCTCTAGAGCAGCAGAAAACAAGCTTACTGCATCTTCAATAGGAGATCCCTTCAAATATTTATTATTAGTGTCAGGAAGTTCTTCCTAATGTTTAGGTTGAATCTGTTTTCCAGTAGCTTGCATCCAATGCTCCAGGTCCTAGTCTCTGGAGCAACAGAAAACAAATTCCTACATCTTCAAATATTTAAACATGGTTATCACGTCACCCCTTAACCGTCTTTTCTCCAGGCTAAACATCCCCAGTTCCCTAAGTCTCTCCTCATAAGGATTTATGGCTTCCAGACCCTTCACCATTTTGGTCACTCTCCTCTGGACACGGTCCAGCTTGTCCACATCCTTTTTGATTGTGGTTCTTACTGTCAGGAAGTTCTTCCTAATGTTGAGGTGGAATCTCTTTTCCTGTAGCTTCCATCCATTGCTCATTGTATCCTATTCTCCATCCTCAGCATGACATCCCTTCAAACACTTAAACAGGGCTCTCATATCCCCTCTTAGCCGTCTCTTCTCCAAGCTAACCCTACCTGCAAGGCCCCTCTGACCACAACCTATGACACCCACCCTCCAGACACACACCTCCATCCACACCTGCACCACCAGAACCTAGAGGTGAATCTAGGATCACCCAGAATGGTGATTCATAGAAAGAGACAGGAAGGCATGGGGACGGACACCTAGCTTCTTTTTGTTCTGAAGTCTTTCTTTCAAGAAAAACTGAAAATGGACACAGGGAAAGCAAAGTGTGAACACCTGATACCTGCCAGAGAGCTACTAGGCACTTTTAAAAAGTGTTACTCTTAGCCTAAGAAGCTCCCCAAATGCTCAGGATCCAGGTATTTAAAGGGCTGCCTGATCCATTACTGGGATTTCAGATTAAACTGGGAAACTCAGAGTAGGGTAGCCCTTAGGGCTAGCACAGGTGGCAAGGCTTTCTTGGTGGCAGCCCCTGCTCTGTGGAACTTTCTTTCCAGTTGTTCCTCCTGGGAGGTTGCTTCTCCTTCCTTCCTGTTTTTCCTCCACAATCTTTATCTTTTAGGAACCAATTAAAAACCAGTCTGTAGCTTGGGAGCTCTTCCAGATCCACCTCTACTGCTGAGGGACCAGGTGGACTCTGTGACTCGGAGTCAGAATCATTGGCTCATAGGATCCTGGAGTTGGAAGGGCCCCCCAGGTCCAACCCTCTGCTCAGTGCAGGATCCCCAGCATCCCCAATAGCAGAGAGATCTCCAGTCTCTTTTTGGAGATGATGGGGTGAGCTCCCATCACTAGTCCCAGCTTCTGCCAACCTAGCAGTTCGAAAGCATGCAAATGCAAGGAGATAAATAGGTACCACTTTGGTGGGAAGGTAACAGAGTTCTGTGCAATCATACTGGCCATAGGATCACAGAGTAGTCTCTGACAACACTGCTCTTTGGCTTAGGAACAGAGATGAGCACCAGCCCCACCAGCTCCCTAAGCAAGAGTTTCCATTGCTGACCTACTCTCATGAAGTTCCTTCTAATGCTCAATCGAACAATTGAATAAATCTTGCCCAGACTGGTTTGCTAAGCCCCACATTTCCCGGAAGTAGCCACAGTAGTCCATACTCATCATGATGATGATGATCACCACCATGGGTTATGGAGGATGCCCGTTGCCATGAGTCCAGCTACAAGAACAGAGCGTATGATTCACTGCCATTGCTGCCCACTTGCTTTCCAATGGCCAGTAAACACCCATGGGGGGGGGGGAAGGTAAAGATAAGGGTATTCCTCCTTGACAAGGTTGTCAAGTTGTGTCTGACCATAGGGACCATTGCTCATCTCTGTTACTTAGCTGAAGAGCCTGCATTGTCCAAAGACAACTCCAGTGATCATGTGGCCAGCATGATTGCACAGAACACTGTTACCTTCCCACCAAAGTGGTACCTATTTACCTACTTGCATTTGTATGCTTTTGAACTGCTAGGTTGGCAGAAGCTGGGACTAGTGACAGGAGCACACCCCATCATGCAGCACCTGAGCCTTGAACTGCCAACCTGCCGATTTTGCAATCGACAGAGTCAGCATCTTAACCACCTGAGCCACTGCATCCCTAGATTAAAAGGCAGGTTTGGGAGGTGAAGGAAGAGAGGTGTTAGTCTGCTGGACAAAACTTTGTGGCAAGTCCACCTGACCAAGGATCTGCTAAACCTTAAAGCAACAAGGGATCTCCCCTGTATCCCACCCGGCAATGGTAGGGAGCATAGTGGTATTGCACTTGCGTTCAACTTTAGCTCAGACCTTAATGCTCCAAAGCGGAGCCCATTGTTTAGCAATTTTTGCCTAACTTGGCCTCCCTTCCAAAACCGTACAGGAAACCCAGGGCCCTTCCTTTGTTCTGCATCATTGGTTATGGGGTGCCCTGCCTGCCTCCTTGCCACCCCATTGCCACTTCTCCAAGGGCACTGACCATGAGAAAAGATGGCGTCCCAGGCATCCATGTGGTCTTGCCAGAGCTTATGGTTCACCCAGCGCATGACGCCCGGAGGAACGAAGAGCAAGGGAAGCGTGGTCTGAAGCATGGTCTCCACGGCGTGGATGAACTTCTGCGATTCGGGGTTGGGGTTCTCTTCCAGGAGACCTAGCCGTGCCCCATACAAAGCGTAGCTGCTGGCTGCCAGGGGGGAAGAAACGCAGAAGTAAGAAAAGGTGAATTCCAACCAAGGAGAGTGAAATAAATGTTGAAAAACCCAGGGCCGGCCCTCCTGTTGGGCAGAGTCTCTGGCACAAAAGGGTAGCAAGTTGCTAGCAGACTGAATTGGTTCTTGCAAAGCTAAGATGCTACTGGCCCCTTAGAGCAAGAGAGGCAATGGTGCAGCCCTCCAGACCTTGCTAGACTGGATCCTAATGCTCCCTAAGTCATAGTGGAGGGGATGAAAAAATGTAAAAGAAATTACAAAACTCATGGCTAATTCAGGGCTGGATTGGATGAACCTTTGGGGTCTCATATTCCATGTTTAAAACTGTGCATTTGCAGAGTTTATAAAAGGCTTCTAGTTAGGCTTCACTCGAAAAACTAGCAAGGAATGTTGTTTTTCGACCTTGAAGGCAGGCAGACTGTTTCAGAGCCAAAGACATATAACATTGATGGTATGAACTGGGAGTAAAAGTAAAGGAAGAAATGCCAGGGTAGTTCACTCATGGCAAGTAGAAGTGTAACATAATCAGGAAAGGAGAGGTTTGGAATTATATCTTGTAACCAATGAAAACGTTAAATTATGCATGTGTTAATGTAATTATAAACTAGCTGTGTAAGATGGTATATAAGGATTTTGACTAGATAGACCTGTCTGAGAGGCCCATAGACATAAAATAAACTCTACTTTCTTGACTTCAAAGGGTCTCCGTTTCTGTTTTTGTTTATCCACAACAGTAGAATCATAGAACATAGCCATATCTCCTGGTGCTACCCACCCAAACCCCAACTATTGGGCTATACAGCCCTTTCTGTGTCATCGGCAAAGTTGCATGCAGCTATTTACCTGTGACTGGAGACACTGCAGCAGGTATCCATCCTCCTGAGGAACCCTCGGGAGTCTGTCCTTGCAGCTTGTCCAGCTACAGGACAATAGCAGGGATGTGTATCTGTTGTGTCCCTCCAGAAACACACTCACGGCTGTGATTCTTAAAAGAGGTTTTGGTCATTGCAGTGCTGTTTTTAAGATCTGCATACAGCCTCTGTGAGCCGGCGTTGCATACTGGTTTGACCACTGGACTATGATTCTGGAGACCAGGGTTTGACTCCTCCTCTGCCATGAAACCCACTGGGTGAACTTGAGAGCAAGTCACACTCTCTCAGCCTCAGGGGAGGGCCATGGCAAGCTTCCTCTGAAGAAATCTTGCCCAGAAAACCCCATAATAGGTCCCCTTAGGGTCTCTATAAGTTGGAAATGACGTGGAGGCACCCACAGCCAGTAAGGAGCTCCAACTTCTGCAATGACCATAAAGCGTGGAGTTGCAAAGGCCTATGTCTGACTTCTTAATCCACAAACAGGGTGCCAGCCCTTAACTTCTCTTGTGAGCTCCTTTGTAGTTTGTAGTGTAAAACCTGAACCAAAACACCACAGTATTGTTATGGAAGCCCCTGGCCATCCGGACAGCAGAGAGAGAAGCTCACAGAAGTGCGGAGAGAAGAAACTCTCTCTGCACTTCTTATGGGACTTATGAGCCCCAAGAAACCTTCCAGCTGGGCTAATAGCTCTGGCAAATACTGGTCCTTTCTGTTTCTGGATTCCACATCTGGTAACAGCTGCTGCATCCAGTCATGCCCTAAATAGGCCAGGATTCATTCACCCTTTTGGTTTTTTCCTGCTTAAGGGGTGGTTAACTGTGGAGCGCCCAGACTTTCATTCCCTCCCTATCACCACTTCTAGGAACTCAATACTTTGGCCAGTATCCACATTCTGTCTTGCACATTTAATTTTTAATTTTTTTATACCGCCTTAGCACTATAACTCTAAAAGAAAGCAGGGGTGAACCATCCATTCGGTCCTGGAGCAAACCTCCAAAGGAGACACAGACACCCCAAACAAACAAGTCATCGGTGGGACTGGCCAGAGGTTCAGAAGGTATTGAGACAATGGATGCAGATGGGGAGATGTAGTTCTCCCTGCAATGGAAACGACATCCCAGGACAGAAGGAGGGGAGAAATGGGTTCAAAAAATTGTGGCTAGTCCCAGAAATGCATGAGGAATAAATAGACCAAGATGGGAGGTAAGTTGTGTGGATATTTCTTTGAATCCCCATAAGTACCGGTACGAAGGCCTGTCTGACCTTGGAAACTAAGCAGGGTCAGTCCTGGTTAGTACTTGGAGAGGAGCCTGCCAACAAATCCCAGGTGCTGTGGGCTATATTTCAGAGGAAGAAACTAGCAAAAGCACCTGAGTATTCCTTGCCTAAGAAAACCCTATGAAATCCACGGTGTTCCCATAAGAGGCAACTCGAAGGCAAATGCACAGGCAGACAGGCAACCGCTCCCAGCAGATCCTGAGGCTTTGAGCCAGTCTGGATGAACCGAGAGAGATTTTTTGGAAGAAAGGCGGGTATCCTTGTGTAGAAATTTACCCTCCGCAATGCCATAGGAGTAGTAAGGGAAGATGGAGGGTGGGTGGCTAAGAAGTACATTTTGGCACGGCTGGTACCTTCCAGGGTGAAGCGGAAGAGGTCGTGATAGAGGTCGACGGTCAGCGAGCGCCGGGTGTTCTTCCTGACCTGTCGGTGCATGAAGTCGACGAAATCCTCGGCCACCGTGTTGAGGAAGGGCAGGAACTTTCGGGTGCCCATGGGGCTGATCACCTCCTTGTTGAGGACCAGACGGTCTGAACGCCACTGCTCCCCATTCCTGTGGGGTAGGACACACGCACGGGTAAACCCAATGGGGTATGGGCTTGGGCTTGGGTCCAGCGGGTGGAAAAACCCCAAAGAATGGGCTGTACTGACCGGCTCAGTTTGGAGGGTCGGGGAGAAGAGCTGTGTTTGCCAAGATAACAAACTACGTTCTGGTCATCTTGAATTAGCTGGACTTGGACTCTGAAAGACCAGGGTTCAAGTCTCTATTCAGTCCCAGAAACCCACTGGGCCACCTTGGGCAAGCCACACACTCTCAGCCTCACAGGAAGGGAAATGGCAAACCTCCTCTGAAGAAATCTGGCCCAAGAAAACCCGTGGACTGGCTTAAGGACTCTGGGAGATCACCGGGTGACCCTGGGCAAGTTGCACTCTCTCAGCCTCAGAGGAAGGTAATAGTGGCAAACCCGCTCTGAACAATTCTCATGATGAAAACCCAATGATAGCTTTGCGTTAGGGTCGGCACAAGCCAGAAATGACTTGAAGGCACACAACAAGAACAACAATTACCGTATATAGTTGACCTTATGTATAAGTCGAGGGCAGGTTTTGGGGCCAAAATTATGAATTTTGATATGATCCTTGGCTAAGTCAAGGGTAAACCTTATTGACGTGCAACAAAAGGTCTAAATGATGAAGCAAACGGTGCCAAAGAACCTACAAAATTCTGGCAGGCATAATTGTTTTGGCTCATCCTAAAGGCTGGACAGGTCAGTGCTTCCAGGACAGATGACACTCTTGCCTTTCACCAGGAGATGGTTCCCTTTTTAATAAGAGTTAAAGGATAGTATTTACATTGACCTGTGGATAGGTTTTTGGGGTCATTTTTTTGACAAAAATTTCTAGACTTATACATGAGAGTATACACTAATCAGTTGGTCCTCTACATTTGTGGATTTGACTTTTGTGGATTTGATTATTTATGGTTTTGGTATGTTCATCTGTCGGGGATGCTTTGATTGGGAGTTCCTGCATGGCAGGGGGTTGGACTGGATGGCCCTTGTGGTCTCTTCCAACTCTATGATTCTATGATTCTCTCTAGGAATCTCCAAGTCCTCCAGTGCAATTCTGCTGGAAGTTGACCACAGAGTTGTGCTGGAGAAACTCCTAGAAGTTCCTAGAGAAAACCCTTCTCTAGGCATTTGTAGGTCCTCCAGCATGACTCTATGGTCAACCTCCGGCAGATGTTGACCACAGAGTTGCACTGGAGGACCTGGAGATGCCTGGAGAGGTGTTCTCTCAGATAAAAAGAATAATGTTTATTTTATTTGCTGTTTTTCCACATTTACGGGGGTCCTTCATCCCTAACCCCAGCAAATGTGGAGGGAGGAACTATAGTTGCCCCTCCGTTCTCGCAGGGGATTCATTCCAGTCCTCCTTCTGGAAAACCACAAATATAACAAGCCCCATTGGCTTGAATGGCTGCGCTTCTGTGCACGCAACACAGGCGTGCACGCCATTTTATCTCTCCCCGCTTGTCAGTCCGCAAAGGACCAAGACTACGGACTCAAAGTCCACAAATGGGGAGGGACGACTGTATACAAATGTATTTAATTCATTAATTTATACTCCACTTTTCTCCCAAGGAGCCTTGGTGGCATAGCGGTTAAATGCCAGTCCTGCAGCCACAAGGTTGTGAGTTCGATCCCAGTGGAGGGCTCCAAGGTAGACTCAGCCTTCCATCCTTCCGGAGGTTTGGTAAAAGGAGTCCCCAGCTTGTTGGGGGCAATTGGCTTACAGATTGCAAACGGCTGAGAGAGTAAGCGGTATAGAAATGTAACTGCTATTGCCCCCAAATAAATCATCCTCCCGCTACCCCCCGCCCTGACTTACAGGAGGAAGATGCCCTGTTTGTGGTTCCTCATTTCACGGTGGGCCGCCCACGCGTTGATGCCCATCCGGCGCGGGAAGATGCCCTCTGACTGGAAGAGCTGGGCAGCATCGCGGGGCAGGAAGACATTGACCGTGTCGTAGGTGCCCACCGTCTCCCTGCCGAAGGAGACAGAGCCAAGGCTTAGGAGCACCCATACATACCCACATAAGCTACTGCATGCACCCCTCTCTCGCACCCGTCTCACTGGGCTGACCAGGTCAGGACTACGCCAGGCCCTCCCTGAGATTTCAGCATCAAATCATGAGGACGCCTTGAGATGTCACTTTGGAGGATAACGTAACTTGATTTCAGTAAGG
>CM034706.1:1059723-1083572 GCA_020142125.1 Phrynosoma platyrhinos
AACAGCCTCCAAAGAAGGAGGGAGACTCCATGGCATTCATGCCTGATGCCTGGCCCTGAGACCTAGGAACCCCATTCAGGGCACATTTGGGGAGAGCTTCCTCCAGGTGTCAAGAATGCATTATGATGGCAAAAACTCACATTTATTTATTTATGTATTTGGGGTCATTCTGCCAAGTTCACTGTTAAGCAAACTCTCCTCTCTTTCTGTAACCAAGCTCTGGAAGGTTTCTCAGTTGAAGAATAGAAGAAATAGAAAAACAGAGGCACATTTGGTTACATACATTTTTATACAGTTCACTTGGGGGTCCCTTCCCACATCCAGACAGCAACAGCCATTGGTCAACTTGATCCAAAATTTCCCACACAGACACTTTCTCACCACATGCAAGCAACCATATTATTTATATACTATGAATCCCAAACATCAGATTCTTTCACATAGACTGTTTTCTCTGTTCTCAGCTCCCTATAAATAATAAACAACTCCCACCAGGTTGATTCACAAACAATTCCCCTTTCCCAGGATGCAGGAAAACCTGGGTGCATTGTCACATTTGCTTAAGACATATCAATTCCTTTATTTAAACTATACAACATCTTCTAACATTAATCCACTAACAACCGTCCTCATATCATATATCCCATTGACTCCTCTTATAGGTAACCAGGCATTCATACGCTTGCATTGCTCTACCTAATAACATTTACATATCAGTTAACCCATCAGTCTGTTTGCATATACACTCTCAAAGCTCTGGCTCATAACAAGATGGAACTTGCAATCCCAGTATCCACAATCCCATATAACCATTCATGGCAGGTGACCTCTTAGGAGCAGCACCTGACACTTTCGTATGGGCAGCTGTCTATTGAGCAAAACATGGCATGCGCCAGGGAGCTACTGGACTCCATGCTCCATCCAACCTGGGACCCTTCAAGGACCGACTCACCTTTGGGCTGCTGCAGCTGGAATGGGAAGTATTTATTCTCATGGAGCTTCTCGGTCAGTTTTTTCTCCGAGTTGAAGAAGTTGAAATTCCAGAGGGCCAGGGAGCCTTTGAACGGAGACACGGGCATCTTGCTGGACCCTATAGGGAGCGTGTGCCGGGCTTCCAGTCTGGAAGAAGCAGCCCTGGAAAGAAGAGAGAGGGGGAACCTGTCTGGTGGTGGGTCTGCCCAAAACCCACAGCTGGCAAACTAGGCATCCATGGGTTGTTGTGGGTCTCAGGAGCAGCCTGGCCGCCTGTCTCTGTTTTGCAGAATGTGGGTGAGGCAGCTGTGGAGGAAGGACCAGAAATAGGAAGGGTAGGAGGAAAGGGTTGCTCAGCCCTGCATCTGAGGAAGTAGACCAAGTCCACCACTTGCATATGCATTCTCATGGCATGAATCATAACATAGCAAGATGGAACTTGCAATCCCAGCATCCACAATCACATATAACCATTCATGGCAGGTGACCTCTTAGGAGCAGCACCTGACACTTTCTTATGGGGTCTCCATCACCAGCTGTCTATTGAGCAAAGTATGGCATACACCAGAGTGTTGCAAGGTTTTGCACCATTAGCCTCAAAGGGGCTACAAGATCCCTTTGCACACCTGGTATTTCCTTTCTTCATACCTCTGCTAAAGGATGGGAATCTGTGAATATATTTCAATTCAGCTGGTCCCTGCATGTTTCCTGGAAAGACATGAACCACCATAGCCAATGGACACAGGTTTAGTGCCAATCCCTGGCACAATGGAAGAGCATAATTGCTGATCCAAAACGTCCAATAGCCTGAAATATACTGTTCTCTCTTTAAATGCCTAGAAGGATGTGGTATAAAAGAACATGGAGGAAATTTGTTTTCTGTTGCTCCAGAGAAAAGGACCTGGAGCAATGGATTCCAACTACAGGAAAAGAGATTCCACCTAAACATTAAGAGGACCCTTTTTTACTGCAATTATTTTTTATTTTTTATTGCATGTTCAAGTGTGCAATGGACTTCCTCGGAGGGTAGTGGAGTCTCCTTCTTTGGAGGTCTTTCAATAGTGATTGGATTGGCACCTTTTGGGAATGCTTTAGTTGTGTGTTCCTATATGGAAGTGGGTCGGACCATGGTAGACGGCCCTAGTGGTCCCTTCCCATTCAAAGATTCCACGATTCTTTGCAAAGGTTAATAACACATTTAGGGGGGTTGCAGACGGACAGAAATAGTGCAAATTGAGTCCACTTTTAGGGTTAGGGTTAGGGAATCATGGGGACTGTAGTTTATTATGGCACCAGAGCTCTCTGACAGAGAAGGCTCAATGTCCCAGAAAAAAAAACAATTCCCATGATTCCCTAGCACTAACCCTAACCCTAAAAGTGGACTCAATTTGCACTATTTCTGGCAGTCTGCGACCCCACTAAGTTAATCATTGATACGCTCCAAATCTAATTAAATGGCATTTTATGATAGAAGGGGACAAAATAACGAATGCCACTTTGTAGCTCCCTTCTGGTCAGGCTTTTGACTTAAGTTTGAATAGGAATTTCACATGAACCCTATAGTTGACCTTTGGCTTCCCCTCGCAGTCTGCGATCCTATCATTTTGAGGTCTGCCGCACACAAAAATGGAAGGTCTTCCTTCACTCTCCAGTCCTCCTTCCTGCAAAGGAACTTTGGACACCCTTGGGCAAAAGAGGGGGACACCCCAGGATCCCAAGTGACCCCAAGGGTTTCAGTATGGCTGCCTCCAGCCGGCCACGCAACCCTACCTGAGCCTCTGACATCCCTCACGCCGTGGCAACTATGGGCAATAGAACCCCACATCCCCATGGAAACTGGGCATGATGATGGCATCGTCCACTCCAAGCCTTTGGGAAAGGAAGGCAAGAGAAGCGGCCCTGAACCATAAAACCATAGTGTCAGAAGGGACCCCAAAGGTCATCTACTCTATCCCCTTCCCAGGGCAGGAAAGCCACAGCTAAAGCCCCCCAGAGAGATGGCTTCGGAGAGGCAAGGAGGGGGGCAGACCCTTGCCCTTCCCTGTAGACTCAGGTAAAAGCAAACCGCTGCAGCCTCTCATCACCTGCATGTTCTTCCTCACTAATAACTTTGGAGAAGAGAAGGCTGAGAGGTGACATGATAGCCCTCTTTAAGTATTTGAAGGGATGTCATATTGAGGAGGGAACAAGCTCCAGAGACTAGGATCCGGAACAATGGGTGCAAGCTCCAGGAAAAGAGATTCCACCTCAACATTCGGAGGAAATTCCTGACTTTAGCATCTTGATCACACTCTTTTACATTCCTTAGGCACACATGTCCCAGTTTCCACCTGTGGAACATTGGAGGGCATGGGACATGACTTTTCAGGGAGAATCATAGAGTTGGAAGAGACTCCAAGGGCCATCCAGTCCATCCCCATTCTGCCATGCAGGAACTCACATTCAGAGCACCCCAATAGATGGCCATCCAGCCTCTGTTTAAAGACCTCCAAAGAAAGAGACTCCATCACTCTCCCAGGGAATGTCTACAATTGTCGGACACCTCTTACCATCAGGAAGTTCTTCCCAACGTTTAGATGGAATCTCCTTTCCTGTAGTTTGCATCCATTGCTCCAGGTCCTAGTCTCTGGAGCAGCAGAAAACAAGCTTGTTCCCTCCTCAATATGACATCCCTTCAAATATTTATTATTAGTGTCAGGAAGTTCTTCCTAACGTTTAGGTTGAATCTCTTTTCCGTACCTTGCATCCATTGCTCTGGGTCCTAGTCTCTGGAGCAACAGAAAACAAATTCCCACATCTTCAAATATTTAAACATGGTTATCACATCACCCCTTAACCGTCTTTTCTCCAGGCTAAACATCCCCAGTTCCCTATGTCTCTCCTCATAAGGATTCATGGCTTCCAGACCCTTCACCATTTTGGTCACTCTCCTCTGGACACAGTCCAGCTTGTCCACATCCTTTTTGAATTGTGGGGCCCAGAACTGGACGCAGGAGTCTAAGTGGGTCTTACCTCCAAGAAGTTCTTCCCAATGTTGAGCTGGAATCTCTTTTCCTGTAGCTTCCATCCATTGAGGCTCCATTGCATCCTATTCTCTGGAGCAGCAGAAAACAAGCTTGCTTCATCCTCAACATGACATTCCTTCAAATATTTAAACAAGGCTATCACATCTCCTCTTAACCTTCTCTTCTCCAGGCTAAACACAGTCATCTCTCTAAGCCTCTCTTCACAGGGCTTTATGGTTTCCAGACCTTTCACCATTTTGGTTGCCCTCCTCTGGACATGCCCCACCTTGTCCATATTTCTCTTTAATTGTGGTGCCCAGAACTGGACACAGGATTCCAGGTGACCAAAGCAGAATAAAGTAGCACTATTGCTTCTCTCCATAGATACTACAGTATTGATGCAACCTAGGATCATATTGGCTTTTTAGCTGATAACCTCACAGCGTTGGCTCATTTTCAGCTTGTGATTTGCCCTAATGTTGAGGCGGAAGCGCTTTTCCTGAGTCCGTTGCTCATGGTCCCAGTCTCTGGAGCTGCAGGGAACAAACTTGCTCCATCTTCAGTATGTTGTTGTTGCTGTCTCAACCCATGACAACCCTATGGATGAGACTTCTCCAAGACCCCCTGTCCTCCACTGCTTTGCTTAAATCTTGCAAACCCATAAAACCCACAACCTCCTTAACAGAGTCCCTCCATCTGTCCTGTGCCCTTCCTCTCTTCCTCCTTCCCTCCGCCTTACCTAACATTATTATTGTCTTTTCCAAAGAGTCCTCTCTTCTCTTCTCATGATGTGTCCAAAGTACAACAGCCTCAATTTGTTCATCTTGGCTCCTTCCAGGGAGGTTTCCGGCTTGATCTGTTCTAGGGCCCATTTATTTGTCTTTTTGGCTGTCCGTAGGATCCTCAACACTCTTCTCCAGCCCCACATTCTCTTGATTTTCTTCAGTATGACATCTTGAAATATTTAAACAGGGCCATCATATCACCTCCTAACCTCCTGGCTAAATCTTCCCAGTTCCTTGAGTCATTCCTCACAGAGCTTGGTAGTTTCCAGACCTTTCACCATTTTGGTTGCTCTCCTTTGAACACACTCCTGTTTAACTTCCAAAACTGGTGACCAAACTGCCACCTCCATTTGCCGGAAGGTGGAAATGGATGGTTGCAGAAGTGAGCAAGTGACAAAACCTGTCTTAGGAGATGAGACAACCATGAGAGGCCTTTTACTTACCTGGTGGTCCCCCAGAAGTCTCCTCCCTGGACCCCCTCAAAAGCTGAGCAGATTGCAGATTTAGTCTTTTATGGACCACCAAGTAGAGCCAAGCTCCTTTCCCATCATGGACGCAGATTTGCCCAAAACAGCCTTGGACGTTTGGACGGCTCCGCTTATCTAAATCATTTTATGAAGCGGCCCAGCCAGTTCCCTCCCTATCTTCTTACAAAAATGTAAAAGCATTCCATTCATCTTCTTTTCTTTGCGTAATCACTTTGCTGCCCTCCCTCTTGAATTCAAGTCAGTTTGATTTAAAATGGATTTATATTACTGGTCCGGAGCATCATCCAGTCAGCACTATCAAATCCCATTGATTTAAACAGGACTTCACAGCAGCTACTTTACATCCATGATTAAGCGGAGGCTTTGCTGTGGTTTCGGCTTTGTAGCCTTGAGATTCCACTAGGGATGGAAAACAAAGGATATGCTCAGGAATGAATGGATACACTTGAATTTACCTGCCTAGTTTAATTTACATTTTAGTCAGATCTCTTTATATTCCATGTCTCATCTGTTTCCCCTTCCCAATGCATAATTTTGCAACTCTATGCAATGTAATCCTCATCTCAGCAAATGTCTTTATAATTCCATCACAACTGGACTAAAGGGTGCTGCTGTTCATGGGAGTGTTTAAATGAAGTAAACGTGCTGTGGACCTTTGGAGCCCCCAAAGCCTTCCGTTTTCCAGAGCTTTGGAGACAGACAAGAGTGAAGCATGTCCCAAAGGCAGTGAGGTGCTTTCGCTCATTTGCAAGGAGGCAATGCCTCAGAAGAAGAAGACAGTGTACCAGAGAACAGAGGAAACAAGATGAACTTGAACTCTTAACACAGGAAGGCAAACATGATTCAATAGGCATCAGTGAAACCTAGTGGGATGAGACCCGTGACTGGAATCTAGTAACTGAAAGGTGTAACTTATTCAAAAGGAACAGACCAACTGAAAGGGAAGGAAAGGATGTGTAGACCGATGAGTAGGTCCATCAGTGGAAGTAGGGAAAGCTGGTTAAGGACATTTGGATAAAATCAAAGGAGAGGGAAACCACAGTGACAGCCACTGACCTCCAAAACAGACTGAACGGCCATATGGAAGATGGAGGAAGCCTGTTTTCTGTAGCTCCAAAGGACAGGGCCTGAACTAATGAATTCAAATTCCTAGAAAGGTAATGTCAGCAAGGTATTCACACTAGATTTGGCCATCTGTAACCTGTGCCCTTTGAAGGAATCAGATGTAGGCAAACTGGACTATGTATGAGTGGGCCTTTAATGATTTCTGAACCACACTGCTGTGTGGCAAGTAGGCAAACCCAGTGGCACTAACCACAGTTTCCCCTGAGCTTCTAGCTGAAAGTACTTGGGTCCCAGAGGCAGGAAAAAGACCAAAACAGGGAAATGCTGACAAGGGTAAGGAAATCTTTTAGAATCCCATCTCATCCATCTACAACAACATATCTCAGGGTGCATCTACACTGTAGAAATAATTCAGTTTGACACCACTTTAACTGCCAAGCCCTCATACTACAGAATTATGGGATTTGTAGCTCTGGGGGCACCAGCACCCTTTGGCAGAGCAGGCTAAAGACCTTGTGAAACTACAAATGCAAATTGGCATTTGCGAAGAGGAAAGTTAGATTTTCTTGATTCGTGTGGAACAACAGAGTCAATGTTTTTCTATCAAATGTGTCTTTTAATTTAAGAATTTTATGATCTTTTGACTATAAAGGCAATAATAGTTCAATAGTTCTCTTTGTACCCTTTAAGTGGTCAGTCCCCTGAGTTTAGAACCAGAGAGAAAAGATGGGTCACATCCAGAGTGGAAATAAAAAAACCTTTTATTCAGGCAGATTTTGCATCTACAAACATTAGAAAAGACAACAGAAATACAAAAAAGAGGGAGGGCTTGGCAGCCCAAATATCAACATCCCCACCCCTCATATAGTGCAGGTGAACCTATTGATGGCCTCTTTGCTGCCCACGGTCCTTGCAAAGGTCATGAGGGCTGGAACCCTGGCAACACCCACCCTGGAACAGGCAGCTGAAAAACTCCAGAACCTGACTGGTCCAGGAAGACAGAGGTGGCTCTGCAAGATCCTTGGAGGCTGAGCTGCTTACGTGGTGCCTTCTGGTCCAGCAGACTCCTCTGAGCTGGCCAAGAGCTGGCGCAAGCACTGACGGATCTCGTCGTGACCACGGTACACTTTCTTCATCCCCCGTGGCAAATGGCGGCAGGAGGAGAGGTTGAGGTAGTTGAGGGCAGGGCAACTAGTTATCAGGGAGCTTGTAGGATGGGAAGGGGGGAGAGAGGAACTGTATTACTCAGAGGTCCAATACTCTATGCCCACTTGCCCCCAAGAACTGGCAAAGCATTCCTTCTAAGGTCAGGGTCAACAGCGCAAATAAATACAGCGTTTGCAACCTCAGAGCTTCAAAGTGGCTGTGCTTTTCCCAGCTGCCCACAGAAATGATCAAAGGCTGGGAGAGAAGCCCCTTGTTGTATCTGCCTTCCAGCAGTTTAATGGCAGAATGACACTAAGGCCACAAATGCATCAGGCGAGTCATAAAAGGAGCAGGCAGAAGACGCTTAGTGCCCTGTCTCTGCCCCCAGCTCATTAAAATGGCATTACATTAAAAATGGAGGAAAGGTCTAATTAGTTTCTAAACAAACTCCAGAAATGTGGAAGAGCTGGCAGGAGTGTGACTGAGCTCCCACAGGAAAGAGGGCCAGGAAAAGTGGAAGAATGGACAAAGAAGAGAGGAGGGCCTGCCTGCGAGTGGAGCCTGGTAGAGAGAACCTTCTGGGACTAGAATTCGAGAACAACAACAACAACAAAAATGGATCTGAGAACGGCTGGATTTTCTGAGGCTCCCAGGGGCAGCTTTCTTGTCAGGCAGACCAAGGGCTGGGAGAGACTTTCAGCTGCTGCTGGGGAGTCTCTGTTTTCATAGAAGACTAGCTAGGAGTGCAGGGCCAGAGCTTGGGAAGTTACTTTTTAAGCAAATAATTAGTTATCAAGTAGTAGTTGTCCCGACTTATGATGCTAAGATGAACCCGTTGTGGGGTTTATTCGGTCAGGCTTCTTCAGACAATTTTTGCCATGACTGCCTTCCTCTGAGGCTAAGAGAATATGACTCACCCATGGTCACCCAGTGGGTTTCCATGGTTCAGCAGGGATATGAACCCTGGACTCCCAGTTCAGCATTCAAACCACTACACCATTTTAACTCTCAGAATTACTTCACAGGAGCTTTACCATGATTGTTTTCCTTTAATGCTGCATGAGCATGACTTGGTCATGATCACCCACTGGGTTTCTATGGCTGAGTGTGGGGGATTCGAACCCTGGTCTCTTGCAGCTGTACTCCAACACTCAAACAACTACTCCACACTGCCTCTCCTAGGGTTTTCTTGCCAAGATTTCTTCAGAGGAGGTACACCACTGCCTTCCTCTGAAGCTGAGAGAGTATGACTTACCCATGGTCACCCAGTGGGTTTACAGGGCTGAGTAGGGATTTGAATCTTGGTCTCCCAGGTCCTAGTCCAGCATCCTACACAAAGTATTTCTTTCAACCACACTTCAAGCACATACAAAAGACTCAGCCTCTGTTTTTATCCCAAAGGGAACCCACACTGGAACCCACAGCTAGAGCAGCTTCCCAAAAACCACAACTGCCACCAGACGAAGACGATGTGGACATCCTCTGGTTGTGCCACCGTGCCTATGGAATGCATTCCCCAGAGAGACTCACCCAGTGCGTTTACACAGGTGTCCTTCTGGCACCACATAAAGGTCTTAGAATTTTCTTTAGGTGCTTTTGGTGTGTGTGGTCAGAACATTCCCAAGAGCAGAAAAAGGTCCACTTCTTGAGTCCAACAAAATGGGCCCAGAAATATAAAGCAATTTTCCAGATTTATTTATGACATGACAGGTGTTCAGCTACCTGGGGAAGGCGGACAGAGGGCCTTGCCTCTCCCAAATAAGAATTATGGGACTCCCAGTGAAATTCTACTTCAGACCCCAAATGTCTAGCTTTGCTGTAACTTCCAACCTTTTGCTGATTATTTAGAAATCCAGGCATCCAAAGAAAAGGGATTAGGCAGTGACTCATGGAAGATAAAAAAGAGGGTTCCAGGTAGGAACTATTTTCAAAGGCTCAGTCTTTGCAATACTAGAAATTTGGGAAGTGAAGGAAAATTTTATTGGGGGAACAGAATTCTTATTTGGAAAGCAATGCCCTCATTTTGTGCCAACCACAGCTACTGTCATAGCCTGCTTTCAGAACATGGACATGCTGGGACACGAGAAGGTTCCAGGCATCTCAGATACAGACCAGAGGGCAGTACCAGCTCTGGCAGAGAGTCTTCCTCATTCAGACACAGAAGACAACTTATCCCTTCCTGCCTTTGCTGAGTGGAGACAACAAAGAGAGGGCTTGAGGAGATCTCAGAGGATTATAGGAAGCAGCAATTAATAAAGTAGTTGCATTGAGCTGCTGATCTATAAATTCCCAGCACTGCTCTCCTGGAGTTGCTGGAGATTATCTGACCTACCTGGCTGCCTGATGGATTCCTGAACTCTGTGTTTGACCTGGACTGTGTTTGTGGACTCTGGATATCATGTACTTGATACTGCTGAGCTCTCTTGCTGAACCAGAAGCTTATGAATGAGCTCTGTTTGGAACTTAAAGCTTGTGCTTACTAAGTAAAATAAAGGCTGCACTGTAAGCTGCTCAGTTTTTGTGCTTGCACATTAGCTGGTGTCTGCTATCAGCTGTGAAGCAATCAGCCTTTGGCTGGTTGCTCAGACTGTGTTTTGGACAACTACATCCCCAGAGTCTATCCTTCTCTGAGGAGTTAAAAATGGCAAAATGTGATTCTCTCCCTACAGTCCACTTTCCTATTACAAGCTAAAAAGTGGAGATAAAGAAGGTGAGGCCCATTTTGAGAAACTACTCCCTGCATCTGGCTCACCTGACAGTCGTGTGGGTAATCTTGGTCCCTGTGAGACTGAGGGAACGCAGGGCCGGCTCCCCTCTCATGCCCACTTTCTGACAGAAAGCAGCCATACCCTCCTCCAGGTCGTGCTCACTGAAGCTCTGGCCGGTGAGATCCAGCTCCCGCAGGCTATGACTCCACTTCCAGGTGATGAGGGGACATCCCTCAAGGGGCAGGTGGAGGTGGATGGCGCTGCAGTACAGGCCCAGGTAAAGCTGCTCTAGGTCTGAAGAACACGTCTGGCATTAGGAGGGAGGAGCGTAATAGTCATCAGAACACATAATCGCACAAAAGACTTTAAAGATGACACAGAATCATAAAACCACAGAGTTGGGAGGCACCCCAAGGGCCATCTACTCTACCCCACACCCCATCATGCAGAAGAATACAACAAAGGTGCTCCCAAAAGAGATTATTAGCATGCAAACCAATGTCAAATGACAAAATGGAGATTGCAGCTGAACATTAAGAAAAACTTACTGACTGCACAAGCCATTTGGAACATGGACTGCCTTGGAGAGTGGTGGACTCTCCCTGTTCAGAGGCCTTTAAACAAAGGTTGGGTGTTAATCTTTTGGGGGTGCTTTGGCAGAAGGGGGTTTGAATAGATGCCCCTTATGGTCCCTTTCAGTCTACAATTCAACAATTCAATGATTTCTAAAACACAGGGAGTAATACCTAATCTCTATTTTATACCTGATGGGGCTAGAGCCTTTCTTGGGTGGGTAGATGCACCAACATGTGTTGCTTGAGCCTGAGAGAAGGGCGGTACAGAAAGTGGTACAAAAAATACAGAGGCATCTGGGCCTCCTAAACCTGGAGTGAGCAAAGTGTTTTCCATGAAAGGCCATTTCCGTGACCCGCAAAGTGTCCCTACCCACTGGCTTAAATGTGGCACTCCCAAATTCTTCTCAGCCTCAAAATAACTGCTGATATACCCCCCTCATGCCTCTCTCTGGGGGCACTTCAGGTCATTTTGGTACATTTTTGGGTTCCTTGACTTTTTCCAGGCATATACAGGACCTTTTTCTGAATAGAAAGTGGTCAGATGATCTCTTCCTGTTTGGGAAAAAAAGCCTGTACATGCCTGAAATGGCACATATAAGGGGAAATGTGGCATGGGGTGTGTGAAAATGGGAGGGACTTCCTCTCAATGCTCCCCACATTCTAAACCCACCTGGGCACGGCAACAGCTCAAGCCCCTTGGGCGTGACACGGAAGCAGCCGCGTAGGTCAAGCACACGGAGTTTGGTGGAGGCGCACAGGATCCGGCGCAGCATGTTGTTGTCAACGAAGGAGAAGGAGGTGGTGGCCAGGCAGAGCTCCTCCAGCTGTGGGAATCCAGGGGACTGTGGAGCTGAGGAGGGGATGGATTTTGGGTAGCAGATGACATTCAGCAGCCGCAGCACCTGGTGGGAAGCAGCAGAAGTAGAAGAGGCAAGGAGAAGGGAAAACGAAGAAGCAGCTGGACACATGTACATCCAACCAAGGTGAAAGGTCTGGAAATCACCAAGCCTCATTCACAAACCACAAGGGTGTGAGTTCAATACCAGCCAGGGGCTCTGGCTCAACTCAGGCTTGCATCCTTCCGAGGTCGCTAAAATGAGTACCCAGCTTGTTGGGGGCAATCAGCTTACAGATTATAAACTGCTTAGGGAGTGCTTAAGTGCACTGGTAAGTGGTACAGAAATGTATTTGCTATTGCTATGAGGAGTGGCTTAGGGAGCTGGCTTTGTTTACCTTGGAGAAGAAAAGGTTAAGAGGGGACATGATAGCCATGTTTAAATACGTGAAGGGATGTCATGTTGAGGATGGAGCAAGCTTGTTTGTGCTGCTCCAGAGAATAGGACACAGAGCAATGGATGTAAACTACAGGAAATGAGATTGTACTGAACATGAGAAAGAACTTTCTGAGGGTAGGAGCTTTTTGACTGTGGAAGACATTGTGTGGTGGAGTCTCCTTTTTTGAAGGTTTTCAAGCAGAGGCTGGATGGCCATCAGTTGGGGGTGCTTGGATTGTGTATTTTTGCATGGCAGAATGGGTTGGACTGGATGGCCCCTGAGGTCTCTTCCAGCTCTAGGATCCTATGATTCTACACACTTCATTAATAAGCAATTTTTTAAAATTAATTAATAAGCAAATTATCCGCTGGAATCATAAAGACAGGAAGCCTCAGATCCCCGTACAGGCACACCTCCTTTAACAAAGGTTATCACAAAGAGACACAGGCCTGTGACCTCCCTGGATAGGGTCCATCCATCTGGCAGCTGTCTTCCCCTCTTTCTATCCCCCCACCTTTACTAGCATTACTGTCTTTTCCAATGAGTCATGCTTCCCATGATGTGGCGAAAGCATGACAGCTTCAACTTGATAATCTTGGCTTCCAAGGAATTTCTGGCTTGATTTGTTCTTGGATCCATTTGTTTGTCTTTTTGCTGTCCACAGTATCCCGTGCACTCTTCTCCAACACCATATCTCAAATGAATGTATTTTCTTTCTATCCACTTTATTCCCTGTCCAGCTCTCACATCCATACACGATGAAGAGGAGTACAATGGCTTGGATGATTCTAACTTCAGTGCTCAGTTGCATATCTTTACTCTTCAGGATCTTGCCTAGTTCTTTCATAGCTGCCCTTCTCAGTCATAGTTTTCTCCCGATTACCTGACTCCCTATTCCAATCAATGATTGATCCAAAATATGGAAAGTCTTTAACTATTTCAATTTCCTCATCATCTATACCGAATTTGTGTGTTACTTGAGAGTAAAAAAAAACCCTCACATGGAATCAGGCTATCAAACTCACTGAAGGTGTGGGACAGGGTTCACATATAAAGATTCTGGTCTGTTCTTTATTGGACTGTACCTTATTTATTTTTCCTTCCCTCCTTCCTTTGTTTAACTTCTATGGCATTGCTCCTGAAACAGCGTTCATGAATATGGAGAAAAGAGAGTACATTTTGCAAAGGCTCCCAGCTGCCTTAAGGAAATCTTGGCCCTACGCTGTGAGTCAGTCTCACCTGAAAGAACTCTTTAAGTTAAACCATGCTCACCTGAAGCTTTGGGCAGGCTGCTTGGAGTTGTTCAATGGGGAGCTGGAAGTGCTGGGTGCTTTGCTTTATCTCCGTGTTCACCTCTAGAAGCTGCAGCTCTGGGCAGCTGCCATTCTGGAAAGCAAAGTCAGACACAGATGGCTAATAAAAAAAGCACAAGGGCTCAGCCTCACTCATCAGTGTCCAAATTCTAGGAGGAAACTTCACTCTCCACTCCCTCCAGTCTAGCCTCAAACACTGATATGGACCTAAGCTGTCTCTGAAGATCTCAATGGATAGTCTGGGTAACTGGGGGAGAAGATGCTTTGCCCTTTTCCTAAATGGACAGAAAAAGGAAACAGCAGTGGTGCTGAAGGAAGACAGGGTAGCTCCTCATCTTGCTTTGCCGGTCCATCTATTGGGGGGGGGGGGGGAGAGCTCCAGTCAAGCTTACCAAAAGCACACCAATAATGGCACTCATTCGGCTGCTGTAGGTCAGCCACAGGTGCCGGATCCGAGAACCAGCTGCTTCCAGAAAGCTGAGTACTGCCGAAGCATCCATCTGGAAACACAGAAGGCAGGCAAGGGTTGTTACAGCTCTCTCTCATTCCACAGTGAAAGAGCTCCAAGAGAAACCCTCTAGACCAGGGGTAGGCAACCTTTCCCCTTTAAGGGCCGAGGGACTTCAGCTCCCAGAAGCCTCAGCCATGTTGGCCAATAGCTCCTGGGATTCTGGGAGCTGAAGTCCCTCAGCCCTTAAAGGGGAAAGGTTGCCTACCTCTGCTCTAGACACTGGCTTAGCCTGTTGTGTTGAGATCACCCTTGCCCTGTCCTCCCCAGTCCCTGACCCCAGCATGCTGCTGGGCACAACTAGCGTTCACCTGGGAATTCTGCAGGTTGAGACTCTCCAGTTGCTTGCAGCTTCCAGCCAATGTGCACAGAGACTCTGTGGTCACCCCACTGCAATGGGACAGTTTGAGAGAGGTCAGGAGGGGGCAGGAGTGACCAATTGCCTGAAAAATTCAGAATGGTAAAATGGAGATTAGCTCTGGCAGAAGGCACCCAGGGGTGTAGCTACTGGGGGCACAGGAATAAGGACATTGCCCACCCAGGTAAGACTTCTGCTTCCCCAAATGAAATTCTCTTCTGTCCCCAAACTTCTAGCATTGCAGAGAGGGACACACTGAAAATAATTCACACCTAGAACTCCTTTTCTACTTGCTGTTTTCAGTTGTCGACCACTCTGTCTGCCCCTTTTCATTTGATGCCTCATCTGTCTTTTGTAAAGGCTCAGCTGAAGTTTTAAATTACTACAGTGCTAGAAATTTGGAGAATGAAGGAATATTTAAATTTAATGGGGAGCAGAATTTTTATTTCAGGGCAAAGCTCTTGTTTTGTCCCCCTCCCTTGGTAGCTATACACCTGCCAATACTCCAGACATTATGAGAGGAAGTATGGGATACATATACAGTGGTGGACTCTAAAAATTAAGCAAATCTCTTAGGTACTAGCTTCTTCTGCCTCAGTTTGTCAACTTCCAAAATGCAGGTTTTTAGGGGCCAGGTATAAAGGCAAGTGAACCAGGGCATTGTATATGACACCACAACACACCAGTCTCACTCACCTTCAGGACAAAAGGCACCTGGCTTTTCCAGTGACAGAGGGAAAACTCTCGGAGGAGGGAAAACCTGCAAGGAGCAAACAGGGATAAAGTGATTCCCCATTCCAAGCCTAACACATATATCACAGGTGGGGAAAGTGTGGCCCATAGAGCTTCGTGTGGCTCTCTATGGCTTAGGACCAGGCTATCTGGCAGACTGTATCTCCTGATACAAACCTGAGATCCACAGGAGAGGCCCTCCTCTCAGTCCTACAGTTGGTAGGAGTAAGATAGAGATCACTCTCAGTGGCTGCTCCTAGACTCTAGGACTCACTCCCTCGGGAAGCTAAAATAGTCACCTCCTTGCTGCTCTGTCAGCAGGCAAAACCCTTTTCGTTCTGACAGACTTTTAAAATAGAATGTTTTAAAGCTTGTAGAACAGCTCCTTAAAACAGGAGGTTTTAAAAGAATGGGCTTGGGAGGAAGCAGTGGCATCACTAGGATTGGCATCACGCAGTGTGATCATTCATGGTGTCACCACCCCCAATTGACTTCTCTCCATATTACACCATGCAGAATCCTTAGTAATGCTTTTCACAGAATCATAGAGTTGGAGGAGACCACAGGGGCCATCCAGTCCAAACCTGCCATGTAGGAACTCATCCAGCCTCTGTTTAAAGTCCTCCAAAGAAGGAAACTCCATTGTCCTCAGAGGGAGTGTGTGCCACTGTCAAACAGCTCTCACTGTCAGGAAGTTCCTCCTAATGTTTAGGTGGAATCTCTTTTCCTCTAGCTTCCATCCTTTGTTCCGATTCCTATTCTATGGAGCAGCAGAAAACAAGCTTGCTTTTTTGTACTAATGTTACTCATAAGTCATAATTTCAATATATCACTGAAAGTAATGGTAATAGTTGTGACATAAACCACTAGCAAAATTAAAATTATACCTTTAAATTATCCCTAAATGTATTTACATATTCATAAATTCATGTAGTTAAAGTGAAAACTTGGTAAAATGTAATTTTTTAAAATAAAAATTAAAAAGACTAAAATATTATTCTTGTACTGCTCCTCAATAAAAATTTTGAAATTTGAATTTTTAATTTTTTTAAAAAAAAAGAAGACCTGGGGCCTCTCCTTTCTCTCCCCGCTGAGCCTTACCCCACTCACACCTTCAGCATTTTAACAGGCCAGAAGCAAATGCCACAGCCTGTTTCTGCCAAAATACAAATGTTTGGGGAGCAGTGGGGTCACTCTCCCCCCTTAGTGTCACCTAGTGTGATCCGCACCCCCCTAGCGACACCACTGCCAGGGAGTAGTGCATTGTTTTAAACTGTATCATTTCACTTTTAAAAAAACGTTTTCAGAGTGTTTGCTTTTAATATAGTCAATAGCTTAATTTTGTTTAAAGGCTGATTTATTGATGCCTTGAATCCCACTCTTGGAGAAAAGGTGGTAAATAAATACAGTCTGTTATTATTGTATTGTTGTTGTTGTTATGGTTATGTGGGCCCAGCAAACACTAAAATACCCCATTTCATCATCCCAAAATGACCAATTAATTTCCAAACCTCTTCTGGGATATATTAGGGTCAGAAGAGGCCTTTTTCAATGAAGTGGCAGGAAGTGGCATGCAGCCCCCCTCCCCAAAGTTCCCTACAGGCCTGAGAGTTGGCCTGAGAGTCACCCACCCACCCCACCCCCCGGCATGTAGAAGGCACACAAGACAGGATAACGTCCAAAGTATTAAAGACAACACGGGTCATGTGCTTCTCCTCAAATACAAACCACTTCTTCTCAGAGGCAAAGAAAGTCCAGTGGAACTCCCAGCCACAGGAGACGAGGCTGGTCCCTTTCTCTGTTTTCTTCCTGCTGATAGGCAAAGAGCTTTTTATTTAGGTATTTGGCTGCCAAATGAATGCTATAGAAGGGTCTTGTAATGGAGGGCATCATACTTTTATCATCGTTACCATATTTCCAAAGATTGTGAAACTGTTTTAAATTAAGTGTTTTGAATAGGTTTATTTATTTATTTCAAAAAGTTTGCACTATACTTGATTTTAGCTGTAATTGGGCATCTCTCAACCATTAGGAGATTAGCTGTATTTTAATTTTAGCCTATGCTGTAAGTAGAGAGAAAGAATGAAGTAGTGGTTTAAGTGTTGGCCTATATTTTGAGAGAACAGGGTTCAAATCATTGCTTGGCTATGGAAACCCATTGGGTGACATTGTTAAGTCACACTCTCTGAACCTAAAAAGAAGACAAGAACAAATCTGGCTAGGAAAAGTATAGAAGAGGCAGTATGATGTATGAAGAGGCAGTGGCTTGGGTGTTGGCCTAAGACTCTGTGAGATCAGGTTCAAATCCCCACTCAGCCATGGAAATGCCGTGGGTGATTTTGAGTGAGTTACACTCTCCCGACCTCAGAGGAAGACAACAGCAAATTTTATCTGAATAAATGTTGCAGTGAGAGTCAGAGTAGTATAGTTGTTTACATGTTGGACTCAGACTCTAGGAGAGCAAGGTTCAAATCGCCAGGCAGCTGTGGAAAGCACTTAGTGACCTTGGGCAAGTCACACTCTCTCAGCTCACAATGAAGGCCATGACGAAACCCACTCTGAAGAAATATGGCCCAAAAAACCCTCTATGAGCAGGCATCAAGGTGTAGTGGTTTGAGTGCTGGACTTTGGGAGACCAGTTTGAATACCTGCACGACCCGGGAGATCTCATAGGTGGGTGACCTTGGGCAAATCACACTTTCTCAGCCTCAGAAGATTGTCATGGTAAACCCACTCAGAAGGAATGCTGACAAGAAACCCCATGATAAGTTTGCCTTTCGGTTGCCTAAGTCAGAAACAACTTGAAGGCACACAACAACAACGACAACAATGCTGTAAGCAGGACATACATTAAATAAACCCTCACCTGTTGGCAACCAGCCACTCCATGGTGCTGAGGACTTTCTTCTCTACAGCAGAAGGAAGTTTTTTGCCTGGGGCTACCCAGCAATGGCCAACCGATACCTTCTGCCACAGGACAGGGTTGGATGCTGCTCCGTACCAGAGCCGGCACACACGGGACGCCCTACAGACAAGAACAGCAGTGAATGGGATGGTTTCTTTCTTTATTATTTTGCATTTGTGTGTGTATCCTACTCTCTATCTAAAGACCTCAGAGTACAAGAATACAATCCTGATCGTTTTAAAACAATGGAAACAATTGAAAATGATTTGAAAGGGCTGAAAAGCACATTAAAATATTTAACAACTGAAAAGAATACAAGTAATTTAAAACCATTTAAAACCCGGGAGTATATGTGGATTTGTGTAAAATCAATTAGGACCCATAAGCTTGAGTAAACAGTCATGCTTTCCACTGGCACCAGAATGGCAGCATCACTGATGCCAATTCGGCCTCTGACAGGAGTAACTGGGTTGCCATAGCAGAGAAGGCTCTCACATCCTCCCTATGAGGAACAACTTAGGGAACTGGGTCTATGTTTAGCCTGGAGAAGAGTTAGTTAAGAGGTGATATGATAGCCCTGTTTAAGTATTTGAAGGGGTGTCCTATTGAGGAGGGAAGCAGGCTTGTTTTCTGATGCTCCAGAGAATAAGACCCAAAGCAATGGATGCAAGCTACAGGAAAAGAGATTCCTCCTAAACATTAGGAGGCACTTCCTGACAGTAAGGGCTGTTCAATTGTGGAAGATGCTGCCTTGGAGGGCACTGGAGTCTCCTCCTTTGGAGGCTGTCTTTAAACAGAGGCTGGATGGCCACCTGTCGGGTATGTTTTGATCGAGAGTTCCTGCATGGCAGAATGGGGTTGGACTGGATGGCCCTTGGAACCTCTTCCAACTCTATGATTCTGTGCCTAGGTCACTGCAAGTGTAATTCAGATTTTAAGGTTTGTATAGAGTTTTTAATGCATTTTAAATTTTAATGCATAATTGTTATACCTTTTTTCAATGTTTCATTGTTCTTGAAATTTTATATTTATACAATTCAATTCTTTTGTAGTGTTTTTAAATTGCATTGTTTTAAACTTGCTGTTTGTTGCCTTGAGTCCCTATATTGGGAGAAAGATGGGATATAAGTAAATAGAATAATAATAATTACTGCTATTATTGTGATTGCTGGGGAGTCTATCCAAAAAGACGTTCCAGTGCTCCACCCTGAACACAAGACATTCCTTGCCCCCAAATACCGATATGCATGTAAACATTATATCTGTATGGAATTTCTTAGCAGATAAAATGTGAAGTGCGTGATACTTCATGTACTGCAAATTAGGGTTGGCTGGTTTAAACCATGTTGGTTTAACCAAATAACTAAAAAAAACAAAAACACTCGTTTTCTTTAGTTGATCATTAATTTTTTTTTTAAAAAGTGTTACTGTCTCAGCCACCCATGTGGACAATTTTGGATTTTGCAATATTTTGGATTCTGGAGTTCTGGATATGGGATACTCAACCCATACTGACATTGCTGGATACATTTTGCATTCCTTTGCAGTTTGAAGCTGGGAAAAGCTAGCAAGGTTGGTAAAGGACTGAGGCAGTGATTTTTCCTTTGTTGCTAACCTGCTTGCATAGTTCTCATTGCAATTAGTGGGGATTTCACTTTGTTTTCTGCACCATCTAACTCTTGGGAGTTCATCTTCCATTGGCCTCAGCTTGGAAGGAAGTGCTTCCCAATCCAGCTGCCCTATGTCTCCACAGATAGGGATTTGGTTTAATTGCCAGCTGAAAGAATACGTCTGGGTAGAATTCTTTTGGGGGCCCAATTCTTCCATTGGCTGTAAAGGGTGCTAGACCCCATAAACAAAAGGGCTGGGATGCTTCTCTTCTGTGTATCACCTCCAGCATGATTTACCAGACCCAGTTCCAGATCACAACAACTATGAAATGTCTATCTGATAAGGCAAACTTCTTCTAGAAGTGTTTAACCACATGAGCTGTTTTACACAACATATATAAAAAATAAAATATGAAGCTGCATGTTAAATCTCCCGTCATATGCATTTCTTGAAAGTCAGGAAATTAAGCTATTCTTAAGAAGATAGCTGATGCTGATCAGTCTGCTAGACAACAAGCTGATCTGTCTGCAAACATGGGAGCCCGAATGGCCAAAATGGAGAGCTCTAAGGAACTCCAGATAGATACCGACTGGGAGTCAAAGGTCAATGGACCTTCTGTCCCTCATTAATACACAGATGGAGGAACCACCCGTTTCACTTTGCTGTGGACAGTGCTTCCATTTACCTGCAAAGGAAGGGCACCGCTCCATCCAAAGCCACTACAACCTGGAAAATCTGCACCAGGATTTCCACTGGGAGATGTTCCCCCCAGGAGCTCCCGGCGGCTGACTGGGAAGCAAGGGGAAGTGACTTGCTGCCTCCTCTGAGGACCCCAGCAGTCCCTCGCTGGCTGGCAAAAGTCTTTCCTTTGGTACTTTTCCCTCGCTTCGTTGGCCCCTTCTTTGGACTCTTCCGTTGCTGCTGCATTGGCTTCCGCTTCTTCTTCTTCTTTTTCTTCTTAAGAGTCTTCCGGAGGGTTCGCTCCGGTGCCTCACCCACATTGGAGATGATCAGCAACATGTCATTGTCCGTCTCGTGCACAAAATAGTGCGGGGCAGCCGTCCTGGGCGCTCTGCGGGATTTCTTCCTCTTCTTCTCCTTTGGGATCCTGCCGGCAGATCCAGCGTTCTCACTCACCTCTCGCTTCCTCTTCCGGGGAACCCGTGGCCTTGATGCGGCTGCTGGGGGTGACCCTGGAGACCCCCGGCTGCCTCTGGGTTCCTCCTCGTCCATCTTGGACCTCTTCTCATTGATGGCTGATCAGCAGGGCTCACCCAGGGAATCCGACCTGGGAGAAGTACGAAACAAAACAGTCTGGTGAGGAACAAGAACACCTGGCACTTATAGGACAGTATTTATTCATTTCATTAATTTATATCCTGCCTTTCTCCTGGCATGGGACCCAAAGCGCTTACAACACAGGAAAAACAATGAGAGGAATAGTAATTTAAAATGTTCTAAATCAGGGCTAGGCAACCTAAGGCCCGGGGGCTGGATGCGGCCCCCCGAGGCCTTTGGACCAGCCCCAGGCTGGTCTTGCCGCCGCCGCCATAATGATATTGATTATTGTTGTTATTACTTGTTCTTGGGGTTTTCTTGGCAAAATCTCCACAGAGGGTTTGCCATGGCTTTTCTGGGGCTGAGAGAGTGTGCATGCATATTTTTTAATGCTTAATTTTTTAAAAATATTTATTTATTTATTTATTTATTGTGCTTTGCCCCCCCCCCCCCATTGTCTGAGGGACAGCAACCCGGCCCCCAGCTCAAAAAGGTTGCCTACCCCTGTTCTAAATTTACTCTTCTGCCAAAAATGCTCCCATGCTGGTTTACGAAGATCTGTAAGAAGATCTTCTATACCTTCAAGTTTGAAATATGAAACCAAACATGACACGAAAAGGGGGAGGACCACTCGAAGGTAGCTAACAACAAGAACAAACAAATGGAGAACAGAGGGAGGGGAAGCAAACTCAGGTGCTAGGTTTTAGACATGATGAAATGTGGTAAGAAATGTAAGGTACTACACTTAGGGCAAAAAAAATGAAATGCACCAATATAGGATGGGGGACACCTAGCTTGACAACAGTACATGTGAAAGGGATCTAGGAGTCCTAGTAGACCACAAGTTGAACATGAGTCAACAGTGTGATGCGGCAGCTAAAACAGCCAATGCGATTCTAGGCTGCATCAATAAAAGTATAGTGTCTAGAAAGAGAGAAGTCATAGTCCCATTCTATTCTGCTTTGGTGAAGCTTCACTTGGAATACGCTGGTCCGAAACACATAGGCAAGAAAGAACTACTTCTGTCCACTTCAGGGGTGGGGTGTGCAAATCACATCCCCACTCCCCCTCAATCAGAGCAGGCAGTGCGATTTCTGCAGTCTCCGGCTGATTGGAGCTGGAACAGCCAGAGGCCGCTCCAAGCCACTGATCTTCAGACCTATGCCCAGTTCTAAGCACCAAACTTCAAAAAGGATGTGGACAAGATGGAGCATGTCCAGAGAAGGATGACCAAAATGGTGAGGGGTCTGTAAACTACCAAGCTCTATAAGGAGCAGCTCAGAGAATGGGGTATGTTTGTCCTGGAGAAGAGAAGGCTGAGAAGTGACATGATAGCCATGTTTAAATTTTTGAAGGGATGTCATATTGAGGATGGAGCAAGCTTGTTTGCTGCAGCTCCAGAGAACAGAATCTAGAACAATGAATGCAAGCTACAGGAAAAGAGGCTTCCGCCTCAACATTAGAAGAACTTAATGAAGGTAAGAGCTGTTCGATGGTGGAAGACGTTGCTGCCTGGGAATGTGGTGGTCTCCTCCTTTGGAGGTTTTTAAACAGAGGCTGGATGGCCATCTGTCACAGGGAGGGCTTGGATGGTGTATTCTTGCATGGCAGAAGGGGGCTGGACTTTATGAGTGGTCTCTTCCAACTCTATGATTCTGTGAGGATTGATCAGAACTGTCTCTGCTAAATGAAGACAATTTGAAGGTATGTGAAGAAAAGGCCACTTGATTTGACTGCATGATTTGAACCCCTGGCTTAAGGCTGTGGCTGAGCTGACTTTTAAAGTTGGAAGTATCGTCATGTTCTGTCTTCATCTTATCACTGCTGAATTCTCACAGAAGTCCAAGGCTGACCCTTAAGGGATACTTGCCTTGGGCAGGAAAACCATTCTTATCTTTATTACGGACATACCGGAAAAGTCTCTCATTATAGGTTTTTCCTCTGTCCACAGCCTGTAGCAGTTCAAACTGGTTTATACCACTGACCTCTAAAACAGAGACTGAGGCCAAAGTAGATTCATCCTCTTTTCTGCAAAGTGCTGATGTGTTTACAAAACGAGAGACGGCAATCTGGAGTTTAAAAAGGCAGGTCAAGGCACTTTGCCTTCTGTCTCACAAAACCCTTTCTTACTAACCATGCACTCAGATCAGATGCCTGACTCATTGCTGGGGCTGCATCTGCACTGCAGAAATAATCCAGTTTGACACCGCTTTACTTGCCATGGCTCAGTCCCTGTAGTGGGAGAAAGACAGGATATTATTATTATTTTGGGATGTGTAATAATTCTGTGAGATATTTAACCTTCTCCATCAGAGAGCTCTGGGGCCACAACCAACTAAGGCGGGTTGCAGACTGCCAGAAATAGTGCAAATCAAGTCCACTTTAAGGGTTAGGGAATCATGGGAACTGTATTTTATTGTGGCACCAGAGCTCTCTGACAGAGAAGGCTCCATGTCTCAGAAAAAAAAATTCCCATGATTCCCTAGCACTAACCCTAACCCTAAAAGTGGACTCAATTTGCACTATTTCTGGCAGTCTGCAACCCCCCTAAATATCCCAGGATTCCACAAGATGGAGCCATGACCATTAAAGCTGTGTCAAACTGGATTATTTCTACAATGTGGATACAACATAGGAGAACCAGCTTTGACACAATCAGGGTGACCAGATGTCATAACTGCAAAGGAAGACAAGGCACTGCAAAATGTAGAGCATTCAAGAAAAATGGGGGACATTTCCAAATAAAAGCTAAAAACATTCCTATCGATGTAAATTCATGCTTCTTAGTCACACTCAAAATGGAGGACATTTTGAAATTCCTCCTGGACAGAAGGCTGCAGTGTAGGACATGTCCTGGAAAAGGAGGATGTCTGGTCAGCCTGGGCACAATGCCCCCCTTTTTTGCTTAAAGAAGGTATTCCAACTGCACAAATTCTTCCCAAACAGCTTACATCAAAAAATTCAAAGAGCCATACAAACACAAAGCCTGCTTTGCTCCCTGTAGCAGGGGCCATTTCATCACAGGACTCTTATCTATCATATGCGACAATTAATTTCTTAATCTGCTTGAGTTTATAATCAATAGGCCAATCCAACAGTTCAGGTGAACCTTGCCAGGGCCATTC
>CM034706.1:1091970-1104082 GCA_020142125.1 Phrynosoma platyrhinos
TAAATGAATATAAGTCTCCAGGACCAGATGAATTACATCCAAGAGTATATTATTATCATCATTATATCGGAACCATTGGCAATAATCTTTGAGAACTCTTAGAAAACAGGAGAAGTCCCAGCGGACTGGAGGAGGGCAAATGTTGTCCCCATCTTCAAAAAGCGGAAAAAAGAGGATCCCAACAATTATCGTCCAGTTAGTATGACATTAATACCAGGAAAGATTCTGGAGCAGATCATTAAACAGAGAGTCTGTGGACCTCTGGAAGATAATTCCATAATCACAAAAATTCAACATGGGTTCCAGAGAAACAAGTCATGCCAGACAAATCTGATCTCTTTTTGATAAAATTATCAGCTTGGTAGATGAAGGGAATGCTGTAGATATAGTATATCTTGATTTCAGTAAGGCCTTTGACAAGGTTCCCCATGACATTCTTGTAAACAAGCTGGTAAAATGTGGGCTAGACAAAGTAACTGTTACATGGATTTGTAATTGGTTGACTGGCCGAAGAGGTGATATGATAGCCTTGTTTAAATATTTCAAGGGTTGTCATATTGAGAAGAGAACAAGCTTCTCTTCTGCTGCTCCAAAGAATAGGACCCGGAACAATGGATGCAAGCTCCAGGAAAAGAGATTCCGCCTCAACATTAGGAGGAACTTCTTGACAGTAAGGGCTGTTCAACAGTGGAACACACTCCCTCAGAGTCTGGTGGAGTCTCCTTCCTTGGAGGTCTTTAAGCAAAGGCTGGATGGATGCTTTGATTGGGAGTTCCTGCATGGCAGGGGGTTGGACTTGGATGGACCTTGTGGTCTCTTCCAATTCTATGATTCTAAAATCAAAGCATCCCACTTCAACTTGTGGTCCACTAGGACTCCTTGATCCCTTTCACACATAGAAGTCTCGTTAAGCCAGGTCTCCCCTGTGTTATATCCATATATTTCATTTTTTCCCCTAAGTGCATTACCTTATATTTCCCTGTGCTGAAATTCATTTTGTTACCTTTGGCCCAGCTTTCTAATCTATTAAGATCATTTTGAATTTTCATCCTGTCTTCTGGGGTATTAGCTATTCCTCCTAATTTGGTGTCCTCTGCAAATTTGAGAAGCATACCCCCTATTCTTTTGTCCAGGTTCATTGATAAAGATGTTGAATAGCAAACTGGGTCCAGGGCAGAACCTCACTGCACACCCCACTGGTCACCTCTCTCCAAGATGAAGAAGAGGAGGCTTTGTCCATCCCCTCCTTTGCCCCCTCCCTTTGTCCCTTTGTCCATATCAAAAGGGCTTTGAAGTCAGCTTCTTCCAGACCCATCTCCTTTCGACCTCTGGGAAAGGAAGACAGCCCTCATCCATAGCCATAAACCTGCCCAGATCTCCAGCCGATTATTTGCAATCTCCATCTGCAATTCACTATATCCATCACCCATTTGTGGTCAGCCTCCTATGAGCATCACAGAATCACGACACTCAAAGTCCCATCTCGTATCCTCATGCATCATAGCATAGCATCAGAGCATCCCAGTTTCCCCCTTGTATACACAACACTTTGCTGGCAGGTTTCTGTGGCTACATAGGGACATGACACAGGGCCCAGGAGAGAACCCCACTGGACATCCCACTGGTCACTTCTCTCCAGGATGAAGAAGAGCAGCCATTGTTGAGCACCCTTTGGGTTCAGTCAGTCAACCACTCAACAGTTTTATTGTCTAGCCTACATTTTACTATCTTGCTTGCAATAATATTGTGTGGGACCTTGTCAAAAGCCTTACTGCAATCAAGATATGCTATGTCTACTGCATTCCCTTCGTCTACCAAGCTGGTCTTTTTATCAAAAAAGGGGATCAGATTAGTCTGGCATGACTTGTCTTTTGAGAAACCCATGTTGACTTTTTGTGATTATGGCATTCCCCTCTAAATGTTCCCAGACTCTCTGTTTAATGAACTGTTCTAGAATTTTTCCCGGTATTGATGTCAGACTAACTGGGTGATAGTTGTTGGGATCCTCTTTTTCCCCCTTTTGGAAGATGGGGGACAATGTTTGCCCTCCTCCAGTCTGCTGGAACTTCTCCTGTTCTTCAGGAGATCTTCAAGATTATTATTGCCAGTGGCTCCGAGATTACATTTGCCAGTTCTTTTAATATCCTTGGACGTAGTTCATCTGGTCCTGGATACTTACATTCATTTAGGTTAACCAGGTGTTCTTATACCTCCTCTTTACTTATTCTGTGCTGCATTTCTCCTATTGTGTCCTCTGCTCCATTTTCCTCAGGTTGAACACTCTTTGCCTTTTGTGAGAAGACTGAGGCAAAGAAGGCATTGAGTAGTTCTGTCTTTTCTCTGTCCTCTGTTAGAATTTCTCCATCTTCTCTGCTCAGTTGCCCTACCATTTCTTTCTTTCTTTTGCTATGGACATACCCAAAGAACTCCTTTTTATTGTGTTTAACTGCTCTAGCAAGCCTGAGCTCATTCTGTGCTTTGGCTTTCCTGATTTTAGCCCTACATGTGCTAGCTGTTTGTTTGAATTCCTCTTTAGTGATTTCACCCCCTTTCAATTTCTTATACATTTCCCGTTTAAAACTTAGTTCAACTGAAAGTTCTTTTGTCATCCAACCCGGTTTCTTGCGACATCTCCCATTTTTCCTTCTCACTGGAACAGTTTGAGATTGTGCCTTCAGTATCTCCCTTTTCAGACGCTCCCATCCATCCTGAACTCCCTTCTCCTTTAGGATTGCTGACCACGGGATCACTCCCAGTGTTTCCCTAAGTTTGTTGAAATCAGCTCTCCTAAAGTCTAGAATGACTGTGACTATGCCTAGCTTCTCCTTTCCACTGTATGATATCTATGTTTTTTAGACAGTTTAATGATTTGTATGTATATTTGTTTGTTTGCATGTATGGATTTAATATTCAAGTTGTTTGTTTTAAAATTCAGTAAACATTTATTTAAAAAGTACTTATCCTATCAAAAACAGCATTAAATGTAAAATACAGTAGTTTGAAAACTTTCCTAACAGAGGATAAAAATACAGCACTCCCCTTTTTAAAAGACTCTTCCAGAGCAACCTGTTAATGGCCCAGAACCTGTCTGAATGAAAAGCTCTTTGCTTGTGACTTGAAGGAGAGCAGAGAGGGGCCCAGTCTCGCCTCCAGTGGGAGGGAGTTCCACAGCCTCCTGGGAGCAACCACCAAGAATGCCTTACACTTTGTTGTCCTTTCCCCCAACATGAAGGGGTCCTTTTGAAGTCCTTTGAAATCCATTTTGTATTTTCTCCATGCAGATAATGGTGTGCAATCCAGAGGCCTGACCACCTCCTCGGGCTCTTCATTCCAAATAACGTAAACACATTTTTTAAAAAGTCCAGATTGGCAGGGAGTCCACCTTGTTACTTCCCCTCATTGTGCAAACAATCTCTTCCCTTCAGCTTCCTGTCCTTTTAACCTGTTTCTAAGCCCTTACAAGGACCCATCCTATTATCTCTCCTATTCTGGCCAAAGCTTGCTGACACCATTTCATCTCTGGGAGCCTTTTGATGCTGGAAGAGCTGTGTTTGTTTTTCCTGCAAGTTCCCAGACTTAAGAGTTTTTTCATGTTTGGGAGCTCTTGATAAGGCTCTCCCTTTGAGCTGTAAATGAGTAATTGTGGGGCCAAGGAGGAAAGTCTCTTTGCTGCTGTGACTGTGTTGCTGCTGGTGCCCATTTCAGGAGGCTGCCAGGAGGAAGAGGAACAGGTGCCTGAAACCTAAAAGAGCTGGCAGAGCCAGAAATGTCCCTGTTGAGGTGCTAAAGACAGTAGAGAAACCAGGTTATCTGGATCTCCTGATCTGGGGGAATTCAGTTCTGGATTGATTGACAGGATCTCATCTGCTTTATGATGAAGATCCAGCCATAAACTGGGTAGGTGGGGAGCATGGAGGAGGCATAACATTGGCAAAGCAACTGTTCCATTTGTGTATTTCTTGCAAGTGTGTTCTGCCCTTCCTTTGAGGAGCTCAGGGTAGTGTTTCAGTCTGATCCAGACCTAGAAAGGTAGGGGACACAGAGAATTGCTGCCTCCACAGGTAGTGGGCTCTGCTTGCCTTTGGTTCTGTTGCTTATGGGACTTGTGTTTTCAGGATCTTCGGAAAGGTACACCTGGCAATGGAAGATACTTGACATTTGCGTGGCATTTGACGTCTGAGACCTTGTCTTCGACTCCTTGTTTGTCCAGCTGGGAATGACTCTTCTGGCTCCATGGCCTTGCAGAGGAGGCTGCACCTGAAACTGCTGGCAGCAGGTAAGAATGGTCAGGAGGACTCCTTAAAACTGAGCCAAACCATCTCATTGCCTAGCTGGCAGCCATCATTTCAGGCATGCCTGGAGGGGCTGCTGGAGACTGAACCTGGGATGCCTTCCCTTAAGGGGTCTGTCTAGTCCAGTCCAGTCAGTTCTGACAGAGTCCCAGGATTTCAGGCAGGAGTCTTTCCAGCTCTACCCAGAGAGGCCACTGGAGATTAGACCTGGGACCTTCTGCACAGGTACTGAGTCAGAACTTTGTTCAGGTGGCCTAGTATTGGCAGCAGCCATAGGAGCCCTGGTGGCACAGTGGTTCAATGCCTGTCCTGCAGCCACTCACTCATAGACCACAAGGTTGCGAGTTCAATACCAGCCAGGGCTCAAGCTAGACTCAGGCCTGCATCCTTTGAGGTCGCTAAAATGAGTACCCAGATTGTTGGGGGGCAATGAGCTTACAGTTGTAAACCGCTTAGACATCCCATAGCGTGATATGAAGCGGTATATAAATGAAGCTGCTTTGCTTTGCTTTGCATTCTACCCAGGCTTCAGGCAGGATTCCTTTCCCAGCCCTACCCAGAGATGCTACCCCTGTAGCCTTCTTCCTAGGCACATAAGAAACAGTCAGACCTATTGGGGCTGTGAAGTTGTACAGAAAACATTGTTTTATGTATTAAATGTTATATTTATAAGATATTGGGAGCAGGTGGCTGAATAGGATGTTGGGAGCAAGTGGTGGATGTTGGTGGAATGTCTGAGGGGATTTGAGTAAACCTGGTGAATGACAGTTGGTAGAATAAAACAAAATACAAAATCCTCAGAGGTCTGATACACTTATTGGCCAACCAAAATGCTTAAAACACTTCATGCTGGCTTTTGGAATTCCACAGACTTCTGAAAAAAAATGTTAATCATACAAGAGAAAGAAAGAAAACTGACAGTATTGGAGTCACAGGCCTACATTTTATCTATATGTTGTCTCTGCTGTAGTTCTGTGGGTTTGGAAGGATCTCAATGTTGGCAGAGGCCAAACCTTCTTGACCATGTGGTGACTGAGACAAAGGACAATAAAATATAGACCCCATTTAAATTGGGTTGATATCCAGTTGGTAGAGTTAGCCATTAGAGAGCTGTGGGGTGAAGTGAGTGAACGGGTGAGAATTAGGTTTGAGAGAGCCATCTATTATTTATGAGCCCATTAGAGCTCCAAGATCGCCTGGAGAGGCCCTCATCTCTGTCCCTCCACCATATCTGAAGTGAAAAAGGAAGGCAGGGTCTTCCCTGTGACTGCTCCCAGTCTGTGGAATCTCTCTCCTTAGGGAGGCTGGGATGACGGCCTCCTTGCTCTTTTTCTGGTCTGGAAACCACCATGACCTATGAGGAGACGCTTAGGGAGCTGGGTATGTTCAGCTTGGAGAAGAGAAGGTTGAGAGGCGATTTTATAGCCCTGTTTAAATATTTGAAGGGATGTCATGTTGAGAATGGAGCAAGCTTGCTTTCAGCTATAGGTTTTTGTGGGTTTTTTGGGCTGTGAGGCTGTGTTCTAGAAGAATGTATTCAGAGAAGACGCCAGCCACAGATGCAGGCAAAACGTCCAGAATACATTCTTCTAGAACACTGCGTCACACCCCGAAAAATCTATGTTGCCGGCCATGAAAGCCTTCGACTTCACATTGTTTTCAGCTGCTCCAGAGAATAGGAGATAGAGTAATGCATGCAAGATACAGGAAAAGTTATTTCACCTCAACATTAAGAACTTCCTGACAGCAAGAGCTGTTTGACTGTGGAAGATACTGCCTCGGAGAGTGATGGAGTCTCCTTCTTTGGAGGTTTTTCAACAGAGGCTGGATGGCCATCTGTCACAGGGGGTGCTTTGATTCTGTGTTGCTGCATGGCAGAATGGGGGTCAGATTGGATGGCCCTGGGGGATCTCCTCCAACTCTATGATTCTACCACCAGGTAAAAGCATTCCTATCCCATCAGGCTTTTAGAAATTGACTAAGATGGGCTTTTAATACTATGTGGTGCTGTTTTTAAGGTTTATATGTAGTCTGCTAATAAACTAATGTTTTAAACTTTATAAATTGTATAATTCTTTTTAAAGTAACTGTTATATTTATACTTCTATTGAAGTTCTAGGTTTTTTTTAAACTACATTGTTTTTTAATATGTTGTTAGCCTCCTTTAGTCTCATTATCGAGATGAAGGCATGATATAAATAAAATTAAAATTAAATAAGTAGCGCTGACTGGTGTCTGTGGCTTTCAGCCCAAAATTCCTGCCTGGCCCTACCCAGCAATGCTGCCAGGGGCCGAACCAGAGACCTGAGTGAAACGCATGAGTGTTGTGCCCCTGAGCCTGTGCCATTCCCTTCCCTTCCCGTCTCTTCTTTCCTTGTGAATGTTGGCACTTGGGAAGAGATGTGTGGATGGGGGAGCAAGTGTTGTGCAACTCACTATTTGGAGGAGGCCCATCCCTGAAACATGCATAAATGGGAAAACAGTCTTGCTTGTTGGGGCTGGAGTTTAGAAGGAAGAATTGTTGCTATCAGCACCATTGGGGAATTGGAAATATTCCCCATTCCTGCTTGTATATAGGCAAGAGGAAACCTGCCCATTGCCAGACCAGTCAGCTTTCTCTCCCTCTTCTATAGTAAAAAAAAAAAAAAATCTCCATGGTGAAGGAAGTTTACATGGTGTAAGCCAGGGATAGGCAACCTTTCCCCTTTAAGGGCCGAGGGACTTCAGCTCCCAGAATCCCAGGAGCTATTGGCTAACATGGGACTATTGGCCAACATGGCTGAGGCTTCTGGGAGCTGAAGTCCCTCAGTCCTTAAAGGGGAAAGGTTGCCTACCCCTGGTGTAAGCTGTCCCTTTTTTCATTGAGGCTAGATTCCTGCTTTGTTTTCAGCTGTAAATCTGACTGATTTGTGGGTGTCACTAGGATTGCAGTCCTAATGATGGGGTGGTTGTCAGATATAATACTATTGCAGTTATAATGAATTATAGAACTCAGGTAAAATGCATATATTGACATAATCAACAGGTGATGATGCTGAGCCAATGTGGTGTAGTGATTTGAGCATTGGACTAGGACACCGGGAGAATCCTGGCTCATTGGGTGGCCTTGGGCAAGTTACACACTCTGAGATTCAGAGAATGGAAATGGCAACCCCCTTCTGAAGAAACTTGCCAAGAAAACCTCATGATATAAGGTTGCCATAAGTCAGAAATGACTTGCAGGCACACAACAACGACCAGATGATCATAGAGTTGGAAGAGACCACAAGGGCCATCCAGTTCAACCACATTCTGCCATGCAGGAACTCACAATCAAAGCCCTCCCTGAGACAGATGGCCATCCAGCCTCCAAAGAAGGAGACTCCACCACTCTCCAAGGGAGTGACTTCCACTGTTGAACAGCTCTTACTGTCAGGAAGTTCTTCCTAATCTTGAGATGGAACCTCTTTCCTTGTAGCTTGCATCCATTGCTTTGTATCCTGTTCTCTGGGACAGCAAAAAACAAGCTTGTTCCATTCTCAATATGACACCCTTTCAAATTGTTAAACTTGATGCTAGTGTCCAAACTAGGAAGGTATTTTTTCTTCTGTTGGGATGCTTTTCTTAGTTGTCTTGGCTGGGGGTAGTTCCATCAGAGGAGAGGATGGGTGGGCTCAGAGGTTGTGGGGATGGCAGGTGTCAGGAGAAAAGCATATTGAGACAGGGAAGCAAAAGTCCAAAATCATCCCTGGAGAATCCAGCTTTCCTTCCCAGACCCTCCTGGTTTCTAAGAGCACAGCCCATTGGGAAGTTGTCTTGCACAGACCTCTTTATGGGAAGAAATGAGACTTGCATGAGAGTACTTTCAGAGGGGAGAGGCTCAGGCATCCTTGACTGGAAGCTTTTCCCCACATAGTTCAAAAAAGAGCTTCATCCATGGGCAAACAGCCAGCTGGATGCTTTCTGGTGGCCTGCAGGCTTAAAGAAAAGGCTGGAGCTCAGTGGATGAACACCTGCTTTGCATGCAGAAGATTCCAGGTTCAGCTGCCAGCAGCAGCCTTTCCAGGTAGGGATGAAATAGCCTGGTCTTGGCTGTCCCTTACAGGCTAGCTGGACCAGTGGTCAGACTTTGCATAGGGCAGATTCCTACACTCATATGCAAATGTCAATCTTCAGGTGGAAAAGCCCAATTCTGTCTATTTGTAGAATTTAGGGCCCTTCCACCTTCAATTCCCCTTTAAGGGCCGAGGGACTTCAGCTCCCAGAAGCCTCAGCCATGTTGGCCAATAGTCCCATGTTGGCCAGTAGCTCCTGGGATTCTGGGAGATGAAGTCCCTCGGCCCTTAAAGGGGAAAGGTTGCCTACCCCTGACTTAGGGTGACACATTATGGCGTTTTCTTAGGCAAGGAGGGGGCTTGCCATTGCCTTCCTCTGAAATACATCTACAGCCCCTCGTCATTCTGGGCTGACCCCTGTGCAAAAGTACTAACCAGGGCTGACCCTGCTTCACTTCCAAGATCAGATGGGATCTGATGCTTTCTGGTGCTGAGCCCCAAATGTGTGCTGATAGGAGGACAAAGAGGGAGACAGCCTAGCCTCCACTGGAAATGAGTTCCAGAGCAGCCCATAAGGAAGGTGCCTTATTATCCACATAGAAAAAAATAAATAACCTCCACAAAAGGCATTGAAACCAAGCCAGCCAAAAGATATGGGAAACCAACTGGTCAGATACAGGATTCGGAGAGCTTTATAGGTCAGAGCCAGCACTCTGGGTTCTGCCGAGAAACCCCCATTGTTGGTGAAACAGTCATAAAGAGAGCACTGCATGCTTCCCGCAACTGACCCTGGTCAGTTGTCCAGTTGCAACAGTCTAAATCAGCTGAAATTCTTGGACACTTTTCAAAGGCAAAGCACATTTCAATAGTCCAAATGGAGTGTAACAAATACATGTGTCAGCGAGGCATATTAAAACTTTGCTGTCTGTGTCTGTGAATACAGATCATTACTGCAAACAAAGCATAGTCTGTGACATCTTCCTTCCTGGTAGACATAATGGTATTCCTAAGCATTTTTAGGGAACATCAGATCTGATAAAGAGGAAAAACGGGCCAAGCTGTTGTTCATAATGTTTAAAATGGGTTTCTTTCCTGCCTTTTGGAACTCTTGGATTACTACAGATTGCCCCCATTGCTAAGTATGTGATAGGGGGAACTGTCATCTTGTGGTGACAAATGGAAGTCTATCTTCTTTTTAATTTCCTCCAAAGGGAAACTGAGGCAGCTTCCTTTTACATTCATTGTAGCAGGGAGTTACATGGGATAGTCACTGCACCAGACGTGAGGATGCATCACAAACAGGGTGATGCAGCAAATGGGTGAAGCTGTGTCCTAGACTTTGATTTCCAGACATTCCTTTCACCACTGCCATCAAAATTCTTTCAGGTCTGAATTGACATTTTCAGCAAAGCATATGCTGTCACACCTTCTGTTTTCCTTTCTGGAGCAGTTTCCTGAGAAACACGTGCATATTTCTGGTGTCCTTTCCTCTGGATTCTCAGGAACCCACTTCATAAAACAAGAGCCAAACACTCATTTTTTAAAAAAGCCCCCCACCCCACTCCCCACAAGCAGTTTCTTAAGCCTATTTCTTAAGAAGACTTGGTAAGCTTGTCTCATGACAAAAGGGGGGGGGGTTGGTGCTTGAAGAGAATCATATACTTTTAATTGAAGGGACTGCAGAAGTAAACTAAACCAGCCAGCTGCAAATATAGAAATCCACAGTTAAAATGTCCCTGAGAGGTGGTCTCTGTTTGAAAACCTCCAGTTAAAGAAAATCCAGTGCTGTTACTTAGACTCACACTACACATGTTGATGGATCTGCTTGCCCCAAATAAAGATGTGGCCCTATCAACTATAAAATGGGGTTTAGGTGTTTCTCCCTTTATTTTATGAATGATAGCATCTAAGAGTTGGAAGAGACCACAAGGGCCATTTAATCCAACCCCATGCCATGCAGAAATGCACAACAAGCTCTCCTGATTTCTGTTTAAAGACCACCAAAGATGAAGAGCCCACCACCCTCTGAGGCAGTCCATATTCCACACTCAACCTGTTCTTATTATCAAGAAGTTCTTCCTAATGATTTAAGTGGGGTCTCTTGCCATTTGAATATTGGCTCATGTATTAGTCTCTGGAGCAGCAGAAAACAAGCTGGCTGCGTCTTCCACATGACATCCCTTCAGATACTTGAAGGTAGTTATGTCTGGTCATCTCCTAGTCCTCTCTTCTCCAAGCTTAACAAACCCAGTTCCCTAGAGATATCTCATATATCTCTCATAAGGCTTCGTTTTCAGACCTGTGAGCAACATGGTTGCCCTTGGTCTCTGGACATGTTCCACCTGGTCAGTGGAGAAGAAGATAAATTTGTCCTTTGCCCTTTATTTGTCCTTTGCCCTTTATCTGTTCTGATGTTTTGAAATGTTGTACGCTGCCCCGATTGCCTGGCAGAGGGGCGGGATATAAATAAAAATTATTATTATTATTATTATTATTATTATTCCTGAACACTGGGGCCCAGGACTGGAAACACTATTCCAAATGAGGTTTGACAAATCTGAATAGAGTGGGACTGTTTCTTGATTTGGACACTGAACCAGCTTTTTCATTAGGTGGAGTGTGGCAGCAGATTTTTTGTGTCATAAAAAGGGCAGTGTTTTGTTTTTTGATGTGTTCACTTTGTTTTTACTACAAGGGATGGGGGTGTGTGTGGAACTTTTTGCTTCATCTGTTCAAATAATGCAGCGTACTTCAGGTATTCTCTACCTGGACTTGTAGGGCAAATTGATCACCATTTCCTTCTCCATCTCAGGCAGCAAAATGTCTTTGGCCACCCTGATGGGCTAGCTCTGGTGTTAATGAGCATGTCCAGTGTGCAGGTGTTCTGTTCTGCTGCATCCCCTATTTGGATAAGGATGTTATAACACTGAGCACCACTGAAAATTGGCAGCTTAGACATTAAGGAGAATAAGAGAGCAACACCTATTTTGTTTTGTTTTGTTTGAAAGAGTCAAAACATACAGTCAAAAGTTCAAATTAAGATTTGCATTCTAAATGGAATCAACTCCGCTTGATTCGCCAATTGCGCCCCTACCTGGACCGAAGGGACCTTGAAGCAGTATACCTACCCTGGTAATTTCTCATTTGGACATCTGTAATGCGCTCTGCATGGGGCTACCTTTGTACCAAGTTCGGAAGCTTCGACTGGTTCAAAATGCGGCAGCCAGGTTGGTCACCGGAACATCTTGATCAGACCATATTACACCTGTACTAAAAGCTCTTCACTGGCTGCCGATCGGCTTCCGGGCGCAATACAAAGTGTTGGTCGCTACCTTTAAAGCCCTACATGGCTTGGGCCCGAGTTACTTGAAGGAACGCCTCTCCCCACACAATCCGCCCCGCACTCTCAGACCATCTGGGAAGAATTTATTAGATTATTACCCTACCAGATTAAGATCAACTTCCCAAAGATCATTCACGGCTGCGGTCCCTAAGCTATGGAACAGCGTGCCGGAAGAGATCCGTCTTACTACCATGCTAGAAGCCTTTAAGAAGGCACTTAAGATGGAGCTCTTCCGGGGGACCTATCCACCTGATCTCCCGAATTGAATTTAAGGCTAAACAGTATTGTCTCATGCGGCCTGCCGGTCGAGGAAGTTGTTTGATTATCTAGGGCAGGGGTCTGCAACCTATGACCTAAGCAGAAAGGTAAAGTCTAACACACTTTAAATGATTACCTGTAGCACCCGAAATTAGTTTAATTCTGTTTTACGGGGGGGGGGGGGG
>CM034706.1:1113019-1126429 GCA_020142125.1 Phrynosoma platyrhinos
AGAGCAGGGGTAGGCAACCTTTTTGATCCGGGGGCCGGGTTGCTGTCCTTCAGATAATTAGGGGGCTGAAGCACAAAATATATTAATTAATTAATTAATTGAAAATAAAAAATATGCATGCACACTCTCTCAGCCCCAGAAAAGCCATGGCAAACCCCCTGTGGAGATTTTGCCAAGAAAACCCCAAGAACAAGTAATAACAACAATAATCAATATCATCGTTGGGGGGGCGGCGGCAGCAGCAGTACTGGCCTGGGGCTGGTCCAAAGGCCTCAGGGGGCCGCATCTGGCCCCCAGGCCTTAGGTTGCCTACCCCTGTTCTAGAGAATCGTGACTGCCAGTCAGAAATGAAAATGTTGGGCTAAATCAGGAGTGGGTAGAGTGAGACCCACAGACTACATGTGGCCTTTTGCAGCCCCTGAAGTCCCCAAGCCCCCTTAAAGTTAAATCCACTCCCCAGGATCTGATTTGGGATAAGAGCAGCCTCCCGTGTTCCCACGTGAAAGGTCTCAACTTCAGTTATTAGCATCTTTTGGCTCTACGGAAGAATCACGCCAGACCCAATGCTGCCAGTCAGAGTTCACAGTATTGGGTTAGATGGACCTCCATGGCTCAGACTTGGGATTTTCCAAGCCCTTACAAGAAGCAGAAGGAAGAGGACCTGGCAAGGGATGCTGGAAAGATGTCGTCCCCTCTCCTCACCCCTTGATAGGTTCCTGAATTCCTTGACTCATGGTCCCATGACAGAGATGGCTCCTCCACGATGGTTGGCCCTGTGAGCTCCGGGTCATCCCCAGATAAGGATTCACCCAGTGAAGACATGAAAATAAGCCTGCCCTGTGTATGACTTCTTTGTTTAAGCAAAACCTCCTCCTCTGGCATCCACAGAGTTACCACCCTGGTTCCCCATTAGAACATAGTGAAGAGACAAAGAGGCCTTTTTTTTTGCTCTTGTCTCTTTGGCCTGGGAGAGGGGAGGTACATCCTCTTGTCATATCCATAGAATGCAGGCAGGCAGCTGTGGATTACTATAATTAAATCATTAGTTGTCTTTCATCTATCCATGGCTATGCTTCACCAAGAAGCCAGATTTCTGTTAAGGAGACCCAAGTTTCTCTGTGCAGGTTAAATTATTGTATATACCAGGGGTAGGCAACCCTTTTGAGCTGGGGGCTGGGTTGCTGTCCCTCAGACAATTGGGAGGCCGAAGCACCATAAATAAATAAATAAATAAATACTTTTTTAAAATATTAAACCAATTTAAAAATATGCATGCACACTCTCTCAGCCTCAGAAAAGCCATGGCAAAACCCCTGTGGAGATTTTGCCAAGAAAACCCCAAGAGCAAGTAATAACAACAATAATCATTATCATCATGGCAGGCGGCAGCGGGGGCGGCAGGACCGGCCTGGGGCTGGTCCAAAGGCCTCGGGGGGGCACATTTGGCCCCCGGGCCTTAGGTTGCCTACCCCGGTATATACGGTACTCATGTATAGGTCTAGGAATGTTAGTCAAAAAATTGACCAAAAAACCTGGGTTGACTTATCCACGGGTCAGTGTAAGTACTGTACTTTTAACTCTTATGAAAAAAGGTACCATCCCCTTCTCTGAGTCAAGCGGCAAAAGGTTTAGTCCTTCCCAGGAGAACCTAAAAGAAGCACTGCTCCCTCTACTCTCTGCCACAGCACTACATCTGGGCTTTTTGAATGCCTGGGTAAGAAAATACAACAATAATTTGGAATGGCCTGCTGGATGAGATTCGTCTTACTACTACGCTTGCTGCTTTTAAAAAAGCAGTAAAGACGGATCTCTTCCGGCAGGCCTTCCTGGAATAATCTCCTGGCTCCAGGGGAGATGGTTTTTAGTGTTCCTTGTACTATGGTTGCCCTATTGTTTTGTTGGTTTTGTTTGTTGGTTTTGTTTTATTTTATTACGGCATTTTAATTTCCTTGTAGTTTAATCTTGTTTTAATGGGATAGGTGGGGAGATACTGGGGTGAGGGAATGTTTTTAACTCTGTATGTTTTAAAATGCTGTAACCCGCCCCGATTGCTGAGCAGAGGGGCGGGCTATAAATAAAATTTATTATTATTATTATTATTATAAAATAGTGGTGGTAGTTATCCTCTTCATCCAGCCTTTGGGGTGAGCACAATTATGCCTGCTGGAATTTTGTAAGTTCTTTGGCATTGCTTTCCTTTACTTCATCCTTTACACCCTTTGTTATGTGCCCCTACATTTTACCCTCGACCTGTCTACGGGTCATATCAAAATCCCTAATTTTAGCCACAAATCCTACCCTTGACTTATACATGTCAAGTTATAGTCAAGTATATACAGTACAATCACAGAGTTGGAAGGACTGCAGGGGCTAGTCCAACCCTCTGCCTTGCAGGTTTGCAAATCTAAAGCACCCCTGAGAGATGCCTATCCAAACTCTGTTTAAAGACCTCCAAAGAAGGAGAGCCTACCACTGTCCATTCTTGCAATTTGAACCCATGGGTTTGGATGGATTCATCCATCTTCTGGAGCAGGGGTAGGCAACCTTTCCCCTTTAAGGGCTGAGGGACTTCAGCTCCCAGAAGCCTCAGCCATGTTGGCCAATAGTCCAATGTTGGCCAATAGCTCCTGGGATTCTGGGAGCTGAAGTCCCTCGGCCCTTAAAGGGGAAAGGTTGCCTACCCCTGTTCTGGAGCATCAGAACATAAACTTGCTCCAGCATCCACCTGACAGCCCTTCAGGTATTTATCTGTGGCTGTTAGATGACCTCTCCATCTGCTCTTACCCAAGCTAATCATGACCATCTGCAGATCATTTTACCATCTTAGAATGCATCTGTATTGTAGAAATAATGCAGTTTCACACAGATTTTAAATGTTGTAATTCCACCCTATGGAACCCTGGGATTTGTAGTTCTACAGGGTCATTAGCCTTCTCTGCCAAACAGTGCTTGTATCTGACAAAACTACAAATCCCAGGATTCTGTAGGAAGGAGGCATGTCAGTTAAAGTGGTGTCAAACTGCATTATTTCTACAGTGTAGATGCACCTTAAGTTTCCTCCCTCTCGACACTTATTTTACTTTTGCTTATAAACGTAATGCAAATAATTCCAATTTTAAAAATTGCATTAGGTTGGGCAGGGGTCGTGGCATCCTAGATGCTTTGGCACGTTTTCTGGGGCAAACAAGAAAGAGGGGAAGGTGTGAAGGAGGGCTGGAGGGTCAGAGCCATGTTCAGCAGTGGGGGAAACAGACTAAAAGCAGCTGAGGTTGGGGGGACAAAGCCATATTTTCCCCAAAGCCTCTTGAAAAAAAGTCTGCAGGGATTCTAAAGTAATTTTAATTAATTAATTATCTAATTTCTATCCCGCCTTTCTCCACGAAGAGACCTAAACCGTGTATACATTTGGAATGGCAGTTCAGCTCCACTTTCTTCTCCTCTTTTTAGGCTGGAACCTCCCTGCCTATCTTTCCGTCCTGATTGCCCTGGGAAACATCGGTCCCGTGAGCGTGACTCTGGCTCACCACTTTGCCCCCGGGCAGCTGAAAGAGCGATGGCTCATCCATTCCATCCAGGCTTTAGCTGTTGGGGCATCCCTCTTCCTGGCGCTCTTCTGGGACCACACATCTGTGGTGGCTGGTGAACAGCACAGCGTTGCCTACCTGGTGCTAGCGTTCCTGCTGGCCTTGGTCTGCTGCACCTCCAACGTCTCCTTTCTGCCCTTCATGTACCAGTTCCCACAGCTCTTCATCCGGACCTTCTTCATTGGGCAGGGCCTGAGCGCCCTCCTGCCCTGTGTGCTGGCCCTGGGGCAGGGTGTAGGGCAGCTGGAATGCCCCAATGCCACACAGAGTGGCAATGCATCCCTACCCCACTATTTGGAGGAGAATTTCTCGGCCACCACATACTTCTGGCTCCTTGTGGGCCTGCTGGCCATCTCTGGACTTTCTTTCCTAGCCCTGGTGATCTGGCATGAGCGTGGTGGTGATGGCGGTGGTAGTGGTTCTTCTGGGGAGAAGAGCTCTTCCAAGGAGAGCATGGAAACTGAGGAGTCCTTCCCGCTGCAGACGGATAGCACACCTGCCTCTGACTGTGCCCTGGAGAATGCGGCTACTGCGGGGGATTCGGCCAAACCTCCAGTTGCCTCTTTCTGGACGGGGAAGAACATCTTTCTGCTGGTGTTACTGGGGGTCTCCAATGCCCTGACCAACGGGGTCCTGCCCTCTGTGCAGACTTACTCCTGCCTGCCTTATGGGGGCATGGCCTATCACCTCTCAGTGGTACTCAGCAACATTGCCAACCCCGTGGCCTGCTTCCTTGCCATGTTCCTGCTCTGTAGGTGAGTCACCAGCAATGACATTCATCATTAGCATCGTGGGCTTTGCCACACACATTGTTGGCTCCTGCATTATTGTTGCTAGTATTAATGATAATAATAAAATTTATTTATATCCCGCCCCTCTGCAGAGAATTGGGGCGGCTTACAGCACTAAAATTACCATAAACTAATAATAATAATAATAAATTTTTATTTGTAACCCACCCCTCTGCTCAGCAATCAGGGCGGCGTACAGATTACAATCTTAATCATACTCCAGAGAACCCCAAAACCCACCCCCCTTAAAAAGATATTAAACAACAGCAAGTGGTGTGTATGCTTCCCATATATATGCAGATAAAAAGTAAATACACTGTCAATATACATAGAAGACTAGAAATTTCAAATGACATACAATATAAAAATATCCAACATTCAAAGTGAAAGAGTAGAAATTTCACAGCTGACCACTTGAAGAAATACTGTTACATTTAAGCAACCTGTCCATATGCAGTTCCAGAGGACATAAAAATTATTTTTATTTGGGGTGTGTGTGTGTGTTTAGAATCAAAACAAACATTTCTGCGCTAGAAAATGGTCTCCTAGAAACCATTTACTAGGAGAACAAAAAACATTAGCGATATGTCTCTTGTTTCACCAGTAGATTTCACTGAATGTACTCCAGGTTTTCTGTTTATTTGTTTGCTTGGTTTGGGGTTTTTTTTTGGTGGGTAGTAACTCACTGTGAACCATTCTTAGACATCTTTTTTTAAAGAATTAATGTAGTATTAATGTTGTTGTTGGGTGCCTCCAAGTTATTTCCAATTTAGGGTGACCATAAGGCAAACAGCAACACCATTGGCATCAGCATCTTTACATTTATTTATTGAATTACTGATATACAGTGGGCCCTCAGTATCCGAATCCCCCACTTGCAGATACCAAAATCCACAGATGCTCAAACCTGCATTGTCCCCAATGGTGGCGCATGCATGTGGCTGTGGCACCAATAGGGACAACCCTCGTTCCTTTGGTGACGCGTGCACACAGCCATTCAGGGGAAGTCCCATTTTCCCTAATGTGCATGCGCTGCCATTGAGGACCACACAGGCTTGCCATCCACGGATATTCAAATCCACAGATGGCAAGTCCACAGATACCGAGGTCTCGCTGTACTGACTTTTCCCCAGTCTGGGTCTCAGAGCAGCTTACAAAAAATATTACAGGATACATTAAAGATTATATTATTATTATTATTATTATCATCATCATCATCATTTCTTGCCCACCTCTCCTCGTGGATCGAGGTGGCAAATACACAAAATCAGTCAAAAACATCAATTTAAAATAACAAGCAAAAAACATTGTAAAACTATCAATCCATATTTTAAAATTAATCATTTAAAATTCACAATTTAGAAATACTCTGGCTAGGCCTGTTGGAAGAGACTGATCTTTAATGCTCTTTTAAATTCAGACAGGGTCTCTTCTGGCAGGTTGTTCCACAGTCTTGGGGTGACTGAAGAAAAAGTTCTCTGGCTGACAGTTGCCAGTCCAGTCCTGGATGACTGGAGCAAATGTTCCCCAGTATATGCCAGTGAAAACATGTGAAAAATAACTAAACTTGATGCTGAATTAAAAGCAGTTTAAAACATATCCATTAAAAAGGCAAGAAATGAACATTAGAAGCCCTTATAATTCCTTACAGAAGCCCTTAGAAGCTCTTTCCTTATCAAACAGTCAGTTCCCAGAGGCCTGTCAAAAACAAACAAACCCTGGCTTGCCTGCTAAGGGAAGGACAGAAAAAATGGAGCCATTCTAACCTCCCTGAGAAGGGAGTTCTAGAAGCTGGCAGCAGCCAACAAGAAGGCCCTGTCTCACTTGCTGCCTTCTCTGGGACGTGGCTCTCTTACATGACCACGAAGAGGCAGTAAGTGGCTGAGGTTCCAGTAGTAAAAGGCTCTTCCTTTACTGGTCCTGGGACTGACCATCCCCATGGTGTCGGGGGGGGGGGAGGGCAGGGTAAGGGTTGGATCCTGCTCTCACTCAGCTCTTTTGAGCCATATTGAAGGATTGAGCTGAAGAGGCACAACTGAGGCATACACACTCTCTGGGGTGGGGTATCTCAGGGCCACCCCACTGGATTCTCTGCTTCTCTGTCTTCCAGGTCGTCCCTGGGTCTGAGCATCATCTCAGCTGCAGGCTGTGTCTTTGGAGCCTACCTGATGGGGCTGGCAGCCTTAAGCCCCTGCCCACCGCTGCTGGACAGCCCTGTAGGAACTGCCCTGGTGGTGAGTATGGCAGTTGTTCTGGCTGCACTGGATTCAGCATTGGGGTAAGGGAGAGGAACATGGTTGTCCCTTTTTCCCAAGGAGCAGTCCTCTCTGCCCTTCCTCTAGGTCAGGGGTGGCCCAACATGTGGCCCCCTCAAACCAGCTCTCCGTGCTTCCCAGTGTTTTGCTGACAAGAAAAGGAGGGGCATAAGAATTACCTGCCTGGGAAGTCTCCAGGAGTACCTGTTAGCCCTTCAAATAAGTCCTACCTGCACTGTTTAACTCAGAAAATGCCAAATTTTGTCCCCAAAGTCAAATGTGGTCTTGTGGCCACTTGTGATGACAGGAGATTTTTGGTGGCTCAAGTAGCTGCGCAGACAGAATTAGTCCTTGAAGAGGTAGCCTTTCCCTGTGCCATAAAATAGCCATAGCTCCTGTAGGAAACCATGTATTATTATTTATTATGTGAAGTCGTAGGCTTTCATGCCTGAAAAACCTACACAAAAAATTATTTATTATATTTATTTGTATCCCGCTCTTTTCCCAGAACTGGGACTCAGAGCGGCTCAACAGTATTAAAAGAACAACACGATTAGTGTTGTATAGAATGTAGTTCCATTCTTTGTCCAGGTCATTGTAAGAAAGAGCCTGCAATTCTGCAATTACAGAATCCCACCCGGAGGAAGGCTGCACTGGGTCTTCAAGTTCCCACTCAGCTGTGCGGCTGGCTGGGTAGTGGTACATTGGTTAGGCTGGCTCCCAACCTCACCCACATTGCACATTGCTATGAGGGTAAAAATGCCGGTTGGCAAGAGGCGAGGGAGACTAGTGGCCTACATTAATGGTAGGAGCCATGCAGGCTTCCAGACTTTGCTGGACTGCAGTTCCCAGCATGCCTCACCACCAGCTGTGCTGGCTAGGGCAGATGAAAGCTGTAGCCCCAACAACATCTGGAGGGTCTCCTGCTCCAGCTAGGAGTAGCATTTTGATTTAGGCCAACCCTCCCTCAATCCATTTACTGTTTCTACTTAGAGAAGGTCAGTTGTGGAATGGTAACTCAACACTTACACAGATCATGTGGCCTGAGAAGGCTACTCTTCTTGGGACTCGCAGTTGGATTTAGGGCAGGGATGAGAATTGGACAACCCTCCAGATGTCTGCAACTCCAAGCATCCCTTGCTCTTTGCTGTGCTGGATGGGAGTTGCAGTCTGGCAATATCTGGTCCCCATCCCTGATTTAGGTCCACATTTGGAAAGATGAGTTGTTGATGTGAAAAAACGATATTGCTCATGTTTGAAATGGCTACTTTTGAAAAAGAGGTTTCATGATTCTCAGTTGCTCCTAAACTTGACAGCCCCAGACCCAGCTGTTTCCCTCCCTCTGGTGCTCTGTCAGACAATGCCACCCATCCAGGTGGGCAGAGGAGTGGAGCCCAGCTAAAGACGAGTCTTCTCTTGGCAGGTGATCTCCTGGATCCTCTTCATGGGCCTCTTCTCCTACCTGAAGGTGGTTATTGGCAGCTTGCTCCATGAGGCTGGACACGCCGCCCTGGTCTGGTGTGGGGCCGTCATCCAAGCTGGCTCCCTTGTGGGGGCCCTGGCCATGTTCCCCCTCACCAGCGTCTACCATCTTTTTGAGAGTGGGAAGGACTGTGTGGACAACTGTAGGGCATGAGCACAGCTAAGAGGCCGGCAAGAGGTGTCCCCTAGGATTGGAGGCCTCTCTGCTAGAGCCGGTCTCCGAGGCCTCTCAGAAGACCTGTTCCTCTGGCTTCCAAGGTGGCACTTCACATTAGGACTTGTGCAGCCGTTGCTGCTGGGGAGGTTTCTCTGACCTCTTTCCTAGCTGTTGGGGGACTCTCTCCTCCCAGACAATCAGGCTTTCCTGTCTGAGCCAGGTGTTCTGTGGGAGAGGAGAAGCAGGGTCTCTTGTCTCCTATAAGATGGTCTGTACCTCCAAGTACTTATTGTCTCCTTAGGCGTAGCCTGTCTGCAGAGGAGCATTTTCTTATACTGCACACATGCACACTCCTTCCCAGGAACTCTCTGTTGCTTTTTGCCTTGGGCTGCGGGAAGTGTTGCCCTTTTCTCTGTAGCCATACAGTGCCAGCCTGACCTCCAGAGATCAGTGGGTGGGTGGGTGGGTGGCACCCATGTTGCCAGGTAAGCCAGTGCAGCACTGCTGAGGGACTCAGGTCTCTCGGGTCTCTTGACCATTTGCCTCAGAAGAGTGTGGTGGGGGAGTGAATTATTGTATATACTCATGTTTAAGTCTAGAAATTTTAATTAAAAAAATCAGCCCAAATAACCTGGGTCCACTTCCTCATGGGTCAGTGTAATTACTGTACCTTGACTCTTTATCAAGAAAAGAGCCATTCCCTTCTCTGAGTAGAGTGTTGAAAGGGAAATTCTAGTCCATCCTAGAAGAACCTAAAAGCAGCACTGACTCCCCTCTGCTCTCTTTGCCATAGTGCCACTTCTAGCCTTTTTGAATGCCTAGGTGAGAAAATGGCAGTGGTGGCACCTCTTTGGCACCTCCCCTCAAAGGAGCACCGAGAGAATAGAGGGAGTCAGTGCTTCTTTTAGGTTCTCCTGGGATGGACTAAGCTCGCTCCTTTCACTACTCAGAGAAGGGGATGGTTCCTTTTTTAATAAGAGTTAATACTGTACCTTAACTGTAGACTTTGCATCCTTTTTGATGTGTGTGTTTTCTTAACTCCACCTGCCCCACATCACACAGAAATCATTTCCCTTTCCTTTCTCATCTATCCGGCCTTCAAGGTAAGCACCAACAGTTTTGCCTGCCAGAATTTTGTAAGTTCTTTGGCATCGTTTTCCTTTACTTTGCCTTTTATATCCATTGTTACATGCCCCTAAGTTTTACCCTGGACTTATCCACGGGTCATATCAAAAACCCATAATTTTGGCCCCAAAACCTGCCTTCGACTTATACATGAGGTAGATTTATACATGAGTATATACAGTAATGCATGCTTATACACTCCTGGTTTGACTGCTGCTGATCTCCTCTACTCCAGAAACACTTCAGCAGCTGTGGCGCAAGCCTCATGCAGCTCTGAAGAATGGAGGAGTTTTTCTTAATTCCTTTTTGTAGGCATTGCTTTTCTCCAGGTTTGTGAGGGTCTCTTCCCTCGCCTGGCTTGCCTTAACAGCAGCACTCTCTTTATTTTGGGACCAAAATCACCCCTGCTGGGGGGTGGCTCCCTTTTCCTCCCCCAAATTCCTTGTCCTGAATCTGTTAGGGCTTCAGCCTTACCGGAATGGTTTTGGTGGCGGTAATGCCTTCAAGGATGCCATCTCTGGATGCCACATGGGAAGGTGATTGCCTTGTGGCACTGAAGCGTAGAAAAGGCTCAACTTTATAATGGGCAGCTGGTTACAGTCTGTATCGCGGGGTGATCAGGAATAAACTTTTTTTTTCTATTTGAGAATTTGCTTCCTGTGAATGCTTCATGTTCTGCAGCTTTTGCAAGAGAGAAAACGGAGGAATCTGGCAGTGAGCCAGAACTGGAAATGCAGTGCCAATGAGGTTTGTCGGCACTTTGCTACACATACCGCTCACCTAACCCAAAATCAGTTCCCAAAATTTCATTCACCCCATGAAGTGACTCTTACTAGGCAGCTGCATGAAGGAAAAAAAAACACAGGTATATCTCAGTATTTCTGTTCCTGGGCGTAGTTACTACTTTCACAAAAAAGCTGGTACCAAGAGGCAGAAATAACAGGGTTCCTACACCACCAGAGAGACAGAAAGTTCAACAAGTTTTAGCCAATATTTTATTCAAAACTAAGACTGAAATGAAACAAACAGGTCAGGTGAGCTTTGCAGATGTTTTCTTTTTTAATTGTGAACCTTCTAGTGACCACTTAAAAGCTTTTTCCAAAATGCACCCAGGTTTCATAGAATCCTAGCGTTGGAAGAGACCCCAAGGGCCATCCAGTCCAACCCCATTCTGCCATGCAGGAAATCACAATCAAAGCATCCCTGACAGATGGCCATCCAGCCTCTAGTATGTTTTAACTAACATATTTTTTCTTTTCACCAATTTCCATCCTTGTTACCATTTCCATTTTGGTGGCAAAAATGTTATGTTACACTTTTTAAAAACATATTGTTGGTAGCTGGTGAGACAGGGTGTAAAAAGGAGCTTTTATTGTCAGGGGCTTTGTTCACTGGGGTATGTATGCATGTAGCTGCCTTTCTGTGCTCAACACTGCAGCAGTCAAGAACAAATTGTCAGCATTTTGTAGTTTCTGTGTTGGTGAAGATGATGCCACTGGCATCTTCTTGGCACAGAGGAAGCAGGAAACATCTGGCCTGGCCCTTTTGCCTTTCAGGAGAAAAGGCTTTGCTTGTGAGCACCCAGCCTTGCCAGGGACAAGGTTGTGTTCTTTATCTTCCTGGAATGTCTTTATCTCCTCAGCATTTTGAGTTCAGAAAGTCTTTTTCCCTCCAGAGAGAGTCCTTGATACACAGACCCAGAGTGCTGGCCTTGGGGGATTGCAGATTCTCGAGGGAATTATGTTGGTACTGTACGATGATAATTATTGTTGTTATCAGCAAGTCTCTTACTGGTTTTGCTGCCAAGTTTCAAAGGCTGCTGAAATGCACAGCTCAAGAGAAGCAATGCAGGTTGGCTTTTAAAAGCTTAGCTTCCAACTTGTACTAACAGCTTGTGAGGCTTGTAGTTAACACCCCAAAATCCATCATTGTCCACTTTGCTCCAACCCTGTGCCAAAGGTTGGGTGTTTCAATCCTAGAAGTGTTGCAAAATGTAGGTATCTTTCTACAGAACAATTCCAAAGTTTGGAGCAAATCAAACAATTTTAGATGTGAAGAGTTTAAGCCCTGGTTTGAAGAGTCTATTGCTCCCTTTTGAGGGTGCTGCAAAACAGAGTTATACACTGCCAAAACCTCAAGTTTATTCAATTTGGGGGGATTTGCATAGATTGTTTTTTTCCCATTGAAAAAGTTTGCAAAACTTTGACATAGGCTTGGAGGGGTTCTCAAATTTTAGGATTTGTCATGAAGAAGAGTCTCTCCTAACACCTTGTTTTGTTGTTTTTTTGCAGTTCCTTGATTATGGGAAACATTGAACATGTTTGTTGGGCGTTGGTATTTCTGTCTCCTAGGTACCAACCCAATTTTATTTGAGCATAATTTCTGTGTGAATGACTTTTCTTTTATGATTTGTCAGTTCTGTTATTTATATTCTGATAGGCAGATTTTCTGGCTGCAACCTGCCTTGGCAGCGGAATACAGGTTGAAGGGCAGGAGACATATCCTTTGAACAGATAAAGACAATCAAACTCTGCTCTTTGGACTTCCTTTCGCCTTCACCTTCACCTTAAACAGGGGACCTAAAGGAAAGTAACTCAAATCACACCTTAAGAACAGAGCTGAGAAGCAAGTCCCACTGAGTGCGGTAGGCAGACTTCCCAACAGAACAAAGCGGTACCTTTTTATGCTACAGCTTCCATCTTTCCCCAGCTAGCATAGCCACATGTCATATTTATAACAGAATTTACTCTGGTATTGGTCATCCTTCCCTGAGCTGGTGTCCTTCTCAAGATCCAAATTATAAAGAAGAAAATTCTGCATACCTTCCCCGTATTAAGAGCTAGTCCTCTGGGAAAAAGGAGGCCTTTGGAAGGGAATGGGTTTCTTAGAGTATGTCCAGAGGAGGGCAGCCAAAATGGTGGAAAGTCTGGAGAACACCAGCCTCTATGAGGAGTGGATTATGGAGCTGGGTACATTTAGCCTGGAAAAGAGATGGTTAAGGGGTAGCATGATGGCTTAAATATTTGAAGGAGTGTCATCTTGAGGATGGAGCAAGCTTGCTTTCTGCTGCTCCAGAGAATAAAAAACAGAAGAATGGATGCAAACTCCAGGAAAAGAGATTCCATCTCAACATTAGGATTGCACTGGTGGAGCCTCCTTCTTTGAGGTTGGATAATTGTCCAAAAAGGTGGAAGGTCTGGAAACCTCCAAGCCCTCTGAGGAGCAGCTTAGGGAGCTGGGTAGGTTTAGCCTGGAGTGGAGAAGGTTCAAAGGTGACATGATAACCATGTTTAAGTATATGAAGGGATATCATAGCAATTTTGTTTTCTGTTGCTCCAGAGAATAGGACACTGGAGCAGTGGATGCAAGCTCAACATTAGGAGCAACTTCCTGACAGTGAGAACTGTTCAGCTGTGGAAGATACTCCCTCAGAGGATTATGGTGGAGTCCTGGAGGTTTTTAAACATGCTGGACGGTCATCTGTCACAAGGAGGGCTTTCATGGTGTCTTCTTACATGGCAGAATCAGGTTGGACTGGATGACCTTTGGGGCCTCTTCAATTTCTATGATATTAGGTTGGGAGACCACCTCAGGGAGGCTTCATCTGTGGCAGGAGAGGGCTGGATTAGGTAGCCCTTGGTCAGTTGAAATCCAAGTACCACAGTTGTCATTTTAACATTTGGAGGGTACAAGGTTTGGCCAGCCGAGGCCATTCATGCCACACATATTTCATGCATTTCAATAGCCATAAAGTTTCAGGGAGCCAGTGCCTCTCTTTTGTTTTGCAGCCTCTTGAGTTTGAAAGGAGCCAAATCAGCCACTAGCAAGCATCATCACAGCTTTCCCCTCCAAACAGCATTTCCAGCATTTCTTGGCCAACCAAAATGCACAATATACTTGTTGCAAGTCTTCGAAACTCCACTGTCTTTTTCATTGGGCAAGATGTTACAAACCAAACAGAAGGGGGGAAATGGAGATGTTAGATGCCTGCATTTGGATGTTTCTGTCCTTAGTTA
>CM034706.1:1260437-1276522 GCA_020142125.1 Phrynosoma platyrhinos
GGGGGGGGGAGGAATTTTGGAAGTTAACTCTGGCTGTGGGTGTGCTTGTGGGCTCATGCTCCTCGCTCGTGTGTTTTTCCGCACTTGAAGATTTCACTTGCCCTGTGGGAGCCAAAGCCTGGAGGCTTGTAAACAGATCCAGCTCATGGCCTGTGTGCATTTTTGCTGCAGAGAAAATATCAGCCCGACGAAGCAGAAAAGCAGAGGCTCCTTCCGGCTCTGGCTTCGCTTGACGCGGCCCAAGATGCCATGCACTGCCTTGCTGCCCTCCTGCGTTAAACTGGGAGAGATTGATAAGGTTGGGGAACACCTACAAGAAAGGACAGCTGCATGTGGAGGAGGACTAGGTCTTTCCAGTCCCTCCACTTGTGTCCTGAATACCTTTCTCAAGGGGAACCTTTTTGCCCAGTAGATCCCAGTCTTCTGCCTCTGATGCTTTTCTCAGTTTCTTGCTCCATCCACCTCTGATCAGATCAGAAGAGAGACTGCAGCCAAGAGATCAGAAGAAGGCTAGGAATGGGAAGTGCAGCCATGAAAGAACTAGACAAGATCCTAAAGAGTAAAGATGTACAACAGAGCACTAAAGTTAGAATCGTGCAAGCCATTGTATTCCCTGTTCCCATGGATGGATGCGAAAGATGGACAGTGAAGAAAACAGATAGGAAGAAAATCAATTCCTTTGAGGTGTGGTGCTGGAGAAGAGTGATGAGGATCCCATGAACAGCCAAAAAGACAAACAATTGGGTCCTAGAGCAGATCAAGCTAGAAATATCCCTGGAAGCCAAGATGATCAAAGTGAGGCTGTAGTACTTTGGTCACATCATGAGAAGGCACAACTCATTCAAAGAGACATTAGCTCAGTAGAGGAGAGGGGTCTTGGAAGGGTCTTATGCACAGGGTCACCATGGGTCAGGGACACCTCAAGGGCAGTTAATAACAGCCACAATAACAATCTAGTCCAGTGGGCCTTTCCCTTCTGACCCAAGCCATGCTGTTTGGTCTTGAAACCACCTTACGACTCATGATGTATGTTGGTGATGGCAATGTCCGTCTCTCATGGCAAGTGGGTCTGAGGTGGTCTTCTGCAGAAGTTATGAGGACCATGCTCCAGCTCCTCCTGAGCTCCCATCTTTCAAACTCCCTGGGACAGTAACTGGGCCTTATGTGTCCTCTTCTGTGTGGTCACTTGCTCCTCTTCTGCCCCCATGACAGCACTTGCCACTTTGGTGGTTTTGTTTGGCAAGCAGCCACCCACCAACTAGTTTGTTGTTGTGTGCCTTTAAGTTGTTTCTAACTTATGGCAACCCTATCATGGGATTTTCTTGGCAAGTTTCTTCAGAGGGGGTTTGCTATTGCCATCCTCTGGGACTGAGAACATGGGACTTGCCAATCGGTTTACATGGCTGAGCTGGGATTTGAACCCTTGTCAGAGGTCGGGAATTAGCTTGAGATCTGAATTTCTCCACCTCCTCAATTCCACACAAATCCAAAGCAGCTGCCACCTTACCCATATCTCTGGGGTGGCAAATCTCCTGGGGTTACCCTTTTCCAGCCTTTTGTAGTACAGACTCTGGCCCACCTGAAGTTGTTGGACTATAACCTCCATCAGCCCTAGCCAGCATATCCCACAATGAGAAATGCTGGGAGTTGCAGTCCAACATCACCTGGATGCCCGCACTTTGCTCCGCTCTCAGCATAGTGGAAGCCCATCTGCCCACAGCTGCATTGGGGCCCTGGCCTGTTCCACTCGCTTTCTGGAGGGCTTGAGAGAGCTTTTCCATCTGCCAGGACCAGAGGTGCTTCTCTCATCCTGTCTACGCCAGGGAAGGAATCTTTTCCTCTGGTGAATAGGTTTACAGCCTCTCCAAAGGGCAGCTATTCCCAGATGGATGCTTCGCTTCAAGGGAGTTTCCCCCGTCTGTGCTTTCCAGCTCTCTCCCAACAGGACACCCCCAAGAAAATTAAGATAGCAAGGAAAAGCTATTTGTTCTTCGCTCCTCCTTCTCCCCCCTCCAAAAAAAAAAATCACTGCCAGAGTGAGCTCAAATGAGAAGCTTCTCTGACGCTTCCAAAGGATGTGCAGGTCTTGCTTTCTGTGAGCCTTTGTCCAGGGAGAAGGCAAAGGGGCAGCTACCAGGCAACCGCTGGGTATTCTGATTTGAAAGCTTTTGCTGCCTGGACTTTCCATGGCTCAGGGCGATCGAGAGGGTGTTCTTTCCTTCTCACAGGTAGCAAGGCTCTGCCAACCAAGATTGCATGCTTCCCCTCCCCAAAAAAAGATGAGTCAAGGGACACCAGTGTCAGCATGGACTGCATGCATTGGAGAGCTCTCTGTTGCAAATTGCAGAAGGTGGCACACAATCTCAGCTGTTTTAGGGAAAGGCTTTTGTGCCATTGTCTGCCAAGCCTGGAAGGATCACTTCTGGAACCTGCAAACCATGGAGTCCCTGAAAGGGTTTCCTTGCTTGCTATCCACTAATAGTCAGATTCTTGGGCAAAGAAAAGCCCTTGGAAAGAATTCAGGTGAGCTCACCAGGCGTTTTCAGTTGAAACGTGGAATACATGGCTAGACTCAAAGGACGAGGGGGAGGGAGACAGTCTGCAAGAGGTTGAATCTCAACTTAGAGCTACACCTGTGCTGCCATCTGCAGGTGTGGCGCATTGCAGAGGAAGGCCCTTTTACCTGACATTACAGGACCAGGTGTGTCTCCCTTGGAAATAAACACCTCAGTCTCTGCTATCTAGAGATGTAGTTCTTCACTACGCTTCTTCTCCATGGAATCAACGAGTAATTTCAGCAATTTTTTTTTCTCCCCAGTGTCAAGAAACGTCTTTGAAAACCACACAGTTTTTACAAGCTGTTCACAATTTGGGACTTGTCCTCTGCAAAATCAATGCATTTTTGCAGAAAATGTCTTTTTTATGCAGCAAACAGCATTTTCTGCATGGAAAAGAATATTTCAGAAATTAATACCTGTTCGTAAAATGCTGTTTTCTGTGCAGAGAATGCTGTTCCTTTTTTGGAACTCACATAAAGGGCGTTAAACCTGCAACTGTGCAGTGCATCTCTCAGAACCTTCTAGAGCTACGCTACAAGTGTTTTTGGTGGGATCGCCTCTGTATGACCAATGTGCTTCCCGCCTAAACCACCGATTCCTTTTTGTCCACTATGGCATCATCATCATCAATAGGAACAGTTCTTGCGCATTTCTTCTTCTCAGCATTTTTTGTACAGAAAACGGGATTTTCTGCGCAAGAATTTTTTTTCTGCATTGAAAAATTATTTTCCACACAGAAGATGCTGTTTTCTGTGCGAAACAGTCACGTGCAAATTTTATACAGAATAAGTCCTAAACTGTGAAGATTATTGTCAGTCCAGGATCCTTATCAGGTTTTCTCAACACTCGAAAAACATTTTTGTCAACCTTTTTTCAAATATTTTCAAATATTCCTTTCATTAGGCCGTTACGCACAATCTTCCTCCCTTCTGATTGCAGAATATCTGGGTCTTTGGGGTTGTTCCAAGGGGTTTGAGACCTCAGCTCTCCTTCTGACATCCCACATATTTTATAAACATCTCTGCTTCCTCTGCCCCAGAGATAGACAGGATTTGGGTCACATATAGCATCATCTATTGCACTCGCCCCTTGTTAGTCCATCCTCAAAATAGGCTCACTAGCAGTTCAGTTTTCTTTTATTCTTCCTTCCGACATTGAATTTTAATTGCAGTTTGTTTGTTTTTTAGTTACATTTATAAAAGCTTAACTGTATCATAACCTGCTTCGCAAAGGCATTTGAACTTGAAAAATGGAAATTTAATAAAAACATATATAATTGAAGCTATAAGAAACTGAAGGAAGGCTTTTAACTCCCATCTTTCGCACTTTTAGCTCTCCAGTTAAGCTTGGGACATGCAGCAGTAGGATTAAAAATCAATTCTGATTTTTTTTTAAATTGCCTTTCAATTATAGTGCGTCCTGTTTTAGAAAATGAAATTTGAAATTTGAATTCAATGCGTGTGAATTCTGTAGACACCTAATCTGCTAAAACTGCTTCCATACACCACCATAAGGAAATGACAATATATAGCTGGAGGTCTGCTGGTGTCCATGATGGTGTAGGTCATGTTTTGCAGCCATTATTGGGAGAAATTATGGATATTTATGTCTCAGCCAGCCCAAAGAGTACTCTCAGTTGCAAAAGGAGTTTTCTGGATAGTTCATGGAAAGAGGAAGGAGGCTGTGGGTGAATGGAGCAGCTGCACCTACAGCCCTCCTGGGCACAAAGGAATGGTTTCGTGATGGTTGCGATCCTGTCTTTAATCTCTAACTGGTATGTTCAGTGTTGTTTCCAAAGCACAGAGCGCCAAAAAGGAGGGGTTGCTTAATGGCACTTTTGCCCCGGCCCCAAAGCAGACAGTATATGCTTTCACACCATGCCAGGCAACCACGGCAGTTCCTGAGGCCAGATTTCTGCCCCTGACACCTATGGCTTCCAGTAAACGAATTTTGTAAGAACAGATGGAATTAAACTATAGGTAGAGTAATAGGATGACAGGGAAATAAGTTGAACTGTGCATCACATGAATATAAAACTTTGTGACTACTGTAGATATATGGGTATATATCATGAAAGAACAAAAGAGCAATAAATTCAAATAGATATGGCTGGGAAGAAAGGATGACCCCGCAAGAGACATTGAGGAAGTAGAGTTTTAGGGGTAGTGTTTTATGTTGTTAAGCAAATTCTAATGTACATTACTGGAAAGAGAGGTATATTTTTGAAGAAAAATAAAGTATATCAAAAATGCTTTTTAAAAAACCCGAATAAAGACTGGAAGTGGCTGAAGTTCACTTAAAATTGGGTTTGTTTTTTTTAAAACATTGTTGCTGTAATTTGCTATCTAATGCCCTAAAGGAGGACAGATTCCCTCCACAGTCAGACCTCACCATTGGTTCCTCCTCTCTGTTGTTGAGTTCTTTGACTAGTTTTCGTTCCATAGGAATCGAAGGATGTTTTGGAAGTCAAGAGTAGGCAGCATCTTCCAGTTAAAAACTCCTGCCCTCCTATTTATTGACAATTTCAAAGAAATCTAAAAGGTTAGGTGGCACTTTGTTTTGCAGAAGTACTATTGACTCTGTTTCTATAGGGCTTGCCTTTCTGTATGCCTGACTATTCTCTCTTCTCATGGGAGCAGAATTCAAAGACATCATGGAGTTAGTTAGGCATATATCAGTGTGCAAAAGGACCTTGTAGCACCTTTGAGACTAACTGTGCGAAAGAAGTTGTCGCATAAGCTTTCGTAGACATGCACCTGAGGAAGCTGACCGAGTCTCCGAAAGCTTATGCCACAACTTCTTTTGCACAGCTCGTCTCAAAGGTGCTGTAAGGTCCCTTTGCATACTGATATTTTATCCTTAGTAACACTTTCAAGCAATATATCTGGAATGGAGTTTTGGCTGACTGACCTACAGTTTGAAACTCCCTTACATCTCATTTTAAAAAATGGTGTTACATTGGCCACTTTCCAGTCCTCTGATATAGAAGCTGTTCTTAGGGGTGTGTTATATAGTGTGCGTAAAAGATCAGGAATTCCACTTTTGAGTTCTTTAATAATGTTTGTCTGGACATCATCTAGACGTGGTGATTTATTTGTTTGTATTTTTTAATGAAGACTCAAACACCCTTGATCCTCACTCCCCTTAGAAATATTAGTTTAGGCATGCATAAGCGGGTTACAGCTGAATAATAAAAACAAAAATAACAGAAGGTTTATACGTATTTGAAATAGATGATGAAGACATCAAAATTGTTAAAAGATTTTCTGTATCTCGTCTTAGTCATTGATCCAAAGGGAGCTTGTAGTGAAGAGATCAGAAGAAGACTAGGACTTGGAAGGACAGCTATGAAGGAACTAGAAAAGTTTCTCAAGTGCGAAGATATATTGTTGGATATCAAAGCTTGGATCGTCCATGCCATCGCCTTTCTGATTTCTTTGTATGGCTGTGAAAACTGGACAGTGAGTAAAGCTGACAGGGAGTAAACTGTGTATTTGGTGGGCTGGAGGTGTTTGACTATACGAAGGGAGGACTGGAAGTGAGAAAGGTTCTTGCACAAAGCGACTGTACTTAATAGCAAGCTATTACACTTTACTTGTTCTAGCAGACAAGTTAGTAAGGATGCTTGTTCTGGAAAGTGGGGCATTTGGTTAAATTCAGGTTTTTCTTTCCCCTTGCTGTTTCAAATCAAAGCTTTAAGTAGCCTTGCCTTAAATGTGACTCCAAGTAACAGCAGCTTTGATATCCAGCTTGGGAGAAAAAGAAAGCAGCATTTGGTTGGTGATTTCTTGTGCCCAAACAAGGCATGAGTGGGCTCTTTGGCTGATGGTGGGAGAAAGAAGCCAGAAGGAAGTCAGGAGAAGCTAGCTCATGGTTTGTTTAGCCATGAGAAGGAGCCATTTAAAGCCTTATCCTCAGATGGCTGGAATGGTGTTGAATTCTGGCTTGTCCTGCATGCACCTTTAGCCACCCTCTTAACACAAAGTGGTGTGGCTGAAGAGGGCCTGGGTGGAGAGGCTGTCATTTGCCTTTCTTTTCCTCCCAAGCTGGATATCTTGGACAGCCAGCCTCCATGCGGGTGTGGAGGGTTTGGCGAGCCCTCCTCGGCAGTAAATGGAGTGCCCCGGGGCAGCTCTTTTCAAGAGCCGCTGGAAAGGTGTGTAAAAGGAGGGTTTCCCTTTCTTCTCCAAGGCCTTTCCAGCTTTAATAGCCATCCTATAATTTTCACCTGTGTTCTTTTAATAGCTTGCCAGCTGCCTGCGTTGCCAAAGGGTATCTGGCAGGAGGCCTGCATCAGGGAGGAAGAGGGGGGAGTCTGCGCCAGCAGCCATGGCTGGGAGGCCGGCTGGAGCAACAAACGCTGGACCTTTGCTGGGTTGGCTTAAGGGGGTCCTCTCCTAATAGCTGGCTGACCCTTCTGTGAGCTGGGGGCATGGAATGATAAACCTGTTGTCAGCTTGAGAAGTGGACCCCAGCCAGGGAGGCATCTGGCTCTCGTGGCTGGGTTCCCTGGACACTGGTTGGGCTAACAAGCAAGAAAGTGCTACAAAGCAGCCCTTGCTGCCAGCCCAGACCACCGTCCGGCCCCGTTGCTGTCTCTCTGCCCCTGGCTCCACAGATAGGGAGATGCCTCTTGGAGGAAGCTGCTCATCCTCCATGGGGGTCAGTATGCGTGTGGGGAGGAATGGGGGGCAACAGCGGTGGTGGTGGGGGAAGCTCCATGCTGTCTTGATGGAGACAGGCTGGGCTCAGGTTGCTGCTGGGGCTTTGGAGTCCCTAATTTGCCCCAGATCCGTGACGGGAGGCTGGGAAAAGGGGGAGGTAAGGTTATTTCTTTATTGCAAGAGGAAAGGGAGCACAGCTGAGGAAACTGGAGACAGAGAGACCCACCAAGAAGGGTTGGCAGTGGGGAGGAAGGCAGCGGAAAAGATGGAGCATCACATCGCCCTGCGTTTTGCTGGCCTTCAACCAGCAACCAGGGAGAACCTTCTGTTCTGGTCTCCTTGGGCTCGGTTGGGTTTGGAAACTAGCAGGAAAGAGCACAGGAGAATGAATTCTTCTTCCTTGATACCCGGTGACCCCCCCCACCCCCCACAGCTCTTGAGGATGAAGGAGATTGGATTTCTTCTGCCTCCTGAATATATGGCAATGAGTAGATTTTGGTTTGGGCTAGGGAATGTGAACTTGGAACCAGGCTCATGACAGATCATGTAGCAAGTACCAACTTGGCAAAATATTAAGGTCCCCAATGTCTGCAAGAGAGGTTCAAGCCATCACCACCACCACCACCGCCACACCTAAAAAGTCTAAAAATTAGAACCATGGAGTTGGAAGGGACCACAAGGGCCATCAAGTCTAATCCCATGCTACCATGCAGAAAGACATAAGCACTCCCGACAATGAGTTGGCCCCAAACCTTCATTCATGTCCATACAGGCCCCCCCAGTCCGCAAGCTGTGCTGCATCTTGACTCATCAATCTTTATCAAAAGCAAATTTCTCACTCAGAGTGTCTTCCTTCCGTCTCTTGAACTGGTATCCACATGGTGTTTTTGGCAGTCCCTTTGATTTGGAGTTAGGTTACCCTTGTGCTCAGTCTGCATGCTGTTCTTCTCACTATAATGCACTGCACTGGTCAGTTTTCCCCTTGTAAAAGCCCAAGGAGGGTGTGAAAGGCAAGACCTGTCTAGTCCAGCGTGCTCTTTCCACCACAATGGCCAGACAGTGTTCCACCAGACAGCCCTGTAGGAAACCCCAGAAGCACTAGTCTCCTTGGGGTCTCCTTTTTGGAGGTTGTTTTTAAACAGAGGCCATCTGTTGAGGATGCTTTGATTGTGTCTTCTTGCATGGCAGAATGGGGTTAGACTGGATGGCCCTTGAGGTCTCTTCCAATTCTATGATTCTCTGGTTCTGGCAACACTTGTGTTTGCCAGAGGCCACTTCTCTACAGGCGACACACACACAGCCACCAACTGCTGCTAACCTTTCCACCCCTGAATTTGTCTGATCTCCCATTAAAGCCATCAGGTATGCTTTGCACCTTCACAGTGCTGAGTCTCCCGTGGACCTCAAGTAGTAATAGTGCCCATTAAATCCATTTCAGTTCCCTCTTGTAACACAATGAAATGTGGAAACGTCAAGGGCATGTGTGAATATTTCTGCAAGACACTGTACATTGGCGGCCATTCCTTGTTTAATCTTTATGTTTAACCGTACCTCCTTATGTCTGTCCCAAATCCCTTTGGCTTCATCAGATGACCTTATTGATTTCTAGTTTCGTGAGAAAGGGAGGAAAAGTTCTTTCCAACACAGCTCTTTTGTGCCCCCAAACCGTGTCACCTTTTTGTTATAAGGAAGTAATGCCTGTTTCTTGGTTATTTTTGGCTTCTCTTTCTGCACCTTTTTCAGGTTTGCAGTATTCTTTCTCAGGTGTGACAACCAGAACAGTGTGAAGTATTCCTAGCATGGTTGCTCAATAGATTTGTATGAAGCATCTTCCCCCAATCAGAGGCTTTCTAGATTTTTTGGACTGCAACCTCCATCAGCCCAGCCAGCATGGCCAGGAGTCAGGAATGATTATATATCTGTAGGGCACTAGCTTGGGGAAGGCTAGTATAAATTGTATTATTCATTTATTTATTGCATTTATATCCTGCCTTTCTCCTGAGATGGGACCCAATGCAGCTTTCAGCAATTTAAAATAAGGTTAAATTAAAGTGTTGTTTTACAAAAGTTTCAAAAATAATTAAATAACGATATTATTAAAAACCATAGTTAAATTATGGTGCTGGCAGTCGTGTCATCAGTCCCTTTCCTCATGATCTCTGACATGAAATGCACATTTCACAGCTATCTTTTGACATTTTCATTAAGTTGTCCACTACAACCCCAAGATACCATTTCCTGGGATCTTCCCCATCAATGTGCATGAAGTTTTCATCTAACCGGCATCGCTTTACAGTTGCGTACATTGAGCTGCATTTGATATTTGATATTCGCTATTTCCTCTTTCATTTACCTTATCTGTAGGGATCCTTCTAGAGCTCTGCATCATCCTTTTTGGTTTTAGCTGTCATGAGTACATGTTTATTCTTGCTTATTTGAAGTTATAAAATCTGAAATATTCCAAAATACCTCTGGCGCCAAGCATTTTGAACAAGGATGACCCAGCCTGTAATTGGGTGCCACCTGAAACTTGACCACTGCAATGCTCACCTTCAACACCAGATCACTGATAAACATATCCCAAAGGATATAAACATATCCGCATACAGGTCCTTGGGGGAACCTGCTTCTTACTCTTCTCATTTATCTGTCTCTTCTTCTTCTTCATGATTTTAAGTGCAGCTGTGCCTAGGGAGGGAGGCCAAGCGAGGAATATTAACGGGGACGGGCTCAAGCGAGTGGCGCCGTACCAAAACTTTGTGGGACAAACATCTCCCCCTCCGCCTTCTTGGTATCCACCACTTCAGCCTACGGTGTCACAGCAGGACTGGGAATTATGCATTCCCTTGATATACTCTTGGAGTGCAACTCCCAGCACTCCTCACTATTGGCTCTGTGGCTAGCCATGATGGATAGGAGTTGCAGTCCACCAACATCCGGAGGGTTGCACAGTTCCCACTCCTCTTCACCTCTTTCGCTCCGGCGTTGGCCCTCCTTTGCCCGCTTACTCCATCATCGTTTGCGGCCACGGCCTATTTGCAAAAAATTGGCTGACTGCCTCTTGGGCCTTCCAGTCCTCCCTTCGTATAGTCAACCGCCTCCACCCCACCAAACGCACGCTTTATTCACATCTTCCACATAAATTCCAACCCGTTTGGGCTGGACTTACTCAAGGCCAGTGGTGTTTTATTAGAGCAGGAGTCACGGGAATGTTTTGGAGAATTGCAAACTTGCTGGAAAAATAATTTGTCATGGAAATGCTTTTGCTAGAAGCCTATGGAAGTGGGAGTTAGGAGAGGAGAGGGGAAATCTTGAAAGAAGGCCCTACGCTGTAAATAAAACAAAATCCCAGCAAAAATGTCAGTGGGCGACTGAGTCTCCAGAGAGATCTTGCCTCCTCTGTCTTTGTTCCTAGATGGTACCCGGCCTCCAGTCTTCTCTTGCAAGGCCAGAAATCTTGCCAGATCGCTGTACCTGGGCATGGGCTGAATTTAATAACCACCATCTACAGGAAGAGGAGGAGGAGGAGGAGGAGGAGGAAACCACATCATCTTGAAGGTCACTGGCCCTACGTCCTGAGGACTGGCTATGGGGACTTGTTCTGGCTTTTGCCAGACCTGTTCCTGTAAAGCCCCTCTGCGTTAGAAGGGTTTCCGCCAGTCCTCAGGATGTAGGGCCAGTGACCTGCAAGATGGTGTGCTTTCCTCCTCTCCCTGCAGATGATGGTCACCCACTCCGCCAGTGCGTGGTCCTTAGTAACATTTGCTCTTTAGGGCTGAGGATCAGCAACCCCGAGTTGGAAAAGCTCAGGCTTCTAGGTTCTGCTGGGTGCTTCCCTTCCTGCTAGGTCCTGGCAGGTATCTCTGGACAGCTAGCTTGCTTTCAGGAGGTCTGGTCACCTTCCCTCTCTTCCAGATGATAATATGGTAAGGATACCTTTTGTCAGTCAGATCTACGCCGTGCAAAGGCAACTTGCCAGACCTGAAACCAGGTGTTTTCCCTGTTAAACAACATGAAGGAACACCAGTTCCTCCCCTAGGCAGAGGTGCCACCAACCTGGGAACTTGCTGAGCTGGAAATCATTGGTGATTTTTTTGGATTACAGCTCCCAGAATCCTTAGCTGGCCTGGCCAGCGCCACACTAACGGAACATTTGGAGAGTTGTGGACCAAAAGAAAAATAATGTCACGTTCTGGCCAGAGTTGACCCCTGATTTCATCTCCCTGTCCCCAAGGTGTCCCCAGAAGTATTAATACTGTTCTTTTAATATTGTGAGCCACTCTGGGTCCCAGTTCTGGGAAGAGAGCAGGATGTAATAATAATAATAATAATAATAATAATAATAATAATAATAATATTCCGTTGTTCCATACATACCTGGGCTAGAACATTTCATGCTCTCCCTCCAAAGGAACAAAGCCTATAAAGGTTTTCCCTTTATAGGAAAGGGAAGAGCCGCTTTGGGGGAGCAGCTTTGCATAGGATTGTTGTAGGGCCTAACAGGACAGGAGGCATAGCAAAAAGTCCCATATGACCCTTGAAGTGTATATTTCCCTGCCTGTTTGTTTTTTCTTCCTTAATTCCTGGCTTTTTGAAGAGCCACGGCAGCGTCTTTAAAACTAATTTCCACCTCCAATGGTTAGAATTCCAGGAGTGTGTCACCTTTATTGGGTTTTTCCTCCCTTTAAAATCCCTATACATCCCCACTGTGTCTCTCTGGATAACCCCATTCTAAATGATCTAATATACTTCTTGGGCTCTGGGTATGCAAAAGCTCTGTACGCCACAGTTGTCTTTTCTTGATCCTGTTTGTGTATAATATAACTGAAATTGGATCAACAAAGTAAGAAAGAGGTGGGCAGCCATTACACACCTACACACCACACACACACACACACACAGAGGCTATTGTGCACCATCAAATGGATGGCAACAGCCACACAAGATCAGTTTGCTGGGTCCTTTCTTTCTGATTGCTTTATGGTAGTGCAGAGCAAGACCAAGAAGCGGATCAGCCTCTGGGCCCCATTTCTCTTCTGCTTCCCGGTCCACCGCTTTCTCAGCCCCATTGTAAAGCTCTGCCCCAAATCCAAATACATTGCTGGATGAAGTGTTGGCAGTGGTGCTGGTGGGGGAATTCACCCCTCCAAATACTCCTTTGCAAAGCATATTTACATGGCAGAATTGCCAGAATTGGGTCAAGAAAGTAATTGGCCTTCCCTCAAGGTTTGGATTTTGTTGTGATCCCAGTGCAACTAATATTCAGAGGTACAGTGCCTCTGAACACAGAGGTTCCATTTACCTAGAATGGCCAATAGCCATGGATAGACGTCCTCCTTCTATCTGTCTGTTTGTTTGTTTTTCCCCTCCCTGGAAAGGCTTTCCAGGCCCACATCTGAGGGCAAAGAAATCCATGAATTATTAATGCATTTTGTCAGGAAGTATTCTTTGACTGTCCTGAATCTCTTACAGGATAGCCTCTGAGCCTATGCATGGTGGCAACCATGTCCACCTCTGTGCTAATAGCTAACAAAGCCATTGGTACCCTTAGCCACTGCCTTCTCACCCCTTGTCATGGCACCCCATGCCTTGCCTGATAACAGTTGCTTTTTCCCACTTGCACACAACTCTAGGAGGGCAAAGAGACCCTATCTTGCCCCTTGCATTGCCCCACTTCCTCCTGCCATTTCCTGGCTAATCTTCTGTGCCAAAGCCATGCCCAGGATCCTACCCTTCCACCCAAGGAACGTCTTCATGCTCTCTGGAGCCTGCCAGCCTGAGAGGCCTTTTGGGTCCAACTCATCCTCATCCACCATGTATTTCATGCTCTCTTGCATGCCTGGCAGCACCAGCCAAGAGCAGCGTCCCTTTCTTCCCCATCCCTGCTTTTCAGACAGTGAAAATAATCCAGGTAGAATCTGGGTTGAATCTTTGTTGTTCACATGCATTTCAGATGCATCCAATTAACCTTAGAGGGGCCCACCAACCCCCCCCCCACTTAACCTGGGATAAGCAATCTCAGTTTTTTTTTCTGAGTTTCCTAAACTATTCACGTTCTCGGCTGTGTGAATAACTGATGTGAATAGATCCGGGATAAAACTCGGCGTGCCTTGAATGCGTTTCAAGTACATCCACATTATCCACACCATTTTTATTCTGGTGCTGGCAAGAGAACTTGTAGAGATGTGTTCCATAGGGTGAACAGCAAACCCAGAATGCATGAGCGAGATTGTGCTAACAACAACGGCTGAATTACCCCCTAGTTCTCCCAGGCCCTTTTCCCCCATGCCAGAGGTAGGACTAATTCGTCCCTGAAGGTATTGCTGCCTCCACCATTCCTCCTTCGCCATTCACAAATACACAACATACATACACACACACACAAGCCTTGAAGAGGCACAGTAAGCACTCTGAGGAAGACAGAGGAGTCTAAAAGGAAGCTCACCTCTCACAAGTACAACAGCCTCTTCCCACTATACAAACAACTTGGGTTTATATTATTGTTATCAATGACATGAAACTCCAGCATGTATTGACTGTAACCCCACCCGAGGTTCTGAGCGCCGAGCGGCCGGACGGGAAGGCACGAGTCCAGGGGGCTAGCGTGGTCCTGCCTCCTCCAAAAGAGAAATGTCATGGCTTGACCGTTGCCACTGCTGCTTTTCTTCTGGTAGGATTCAGACCCATGGGGAGTCTTCTGGAGCAAACCACAACCGTCCTTCTCTTTGGGCAGAGGAGTCTCCCCCTTGGTGGCTGCGGACATACTGACCGTGCCTGTCTCTCCTTCCAGCACGGCCAAACACAGTCCTGCTGAGTCCTGCCTTCCTTCAAAGGTCAAAGCCACAAAATCCAGGCCCCAAAGGTGCTCTGTCTCTCTTTTCCTCTCTCTCTGGGTCAGCTTGCCCCATAAGTTCATCCAGGGTAGACCCACACAGCTCTGGATGGCAGCAGTTGGGGGACAGGGGACAGTCTGGAAGGCTCTGTCTCTCTGTTTTGCATGTGTGGGTTCTCCGTCTTTCCTTTCCCTTCATCATCACCATCATCATCATCTCCTCCTCCTCCTCCTGGGGGGCTGCTGCTTCCGCCGCCTTCCTGAATCCATAACCGTCTAACTCCGTATTGCCGTTTTCCTGTCTCGATCTTTACTCTGCAAAATGGAAGAAAGGTTAGACAACCGAACCGGTCACAGCCCATTGTCAAAGGGAATTTCTTCAAAGCTGCTGAAGGGAGTTTTGTTTTCCAAACTTGGCAAGATTTTGTTGCACCCGAGTTCATGCGGGGCTCACCATTCCCCATTTTGGATCCCCACCTGTCTCCCCCATGGGTTCCCTGCTCCTGCAGTCCCACCCCATCTCTGGCCACTTCCTTGGCATCTGGCCACGGCCGTAACCATCGCAGCCACCATTACCTGGGCCCCACAGCCTTACACCTGTTTCTCGGTTTATATCAAAATCTGACATCTAAGACAAACCTACAGGTAATGATTGCAAACACTTTTAAAAAGTTTGAATGACAAATACTCTGCAAAAGTCTGGAAAGCATAAAACCCTGTGAAGAGCAACTTAGGGAGCTGGGTCTGTTTTTCCTGGAGAAGAGAAGTTTAAGAGGTGATATGATAGCCCTGATTAAATATTTGAAGGAATGTCATATTGAAGAGAGAACAAGCTTGTTTTCTGCTGCTCCAGAAAATAGGACCCGGAGCAATGAATGCAAATTACAGGAAAAGAGATTCCACCTAAACCTTAGGAAGAAATTCCCAACAGTAAGAGCTGTTTGACAGTTGAAGATGCTGCTGCCTTGAAGAGATGTCCTCCTTTTCAATAAGTATTGTATATACTCGACTATAAGTCAACCCCATGTATAAATTGAAGGCAGGGTTCGAGGCCAAAATTATGGATTTTGATATGATCCAAGGATAAGTCAAGGCTAAAATTTAGGGGCATGGAACAAAAAATGCAAAGAATGAAGCAAAGGAAAACAATGCCGAAGAACTTTTAAAAATTCCAGGAGTCATAACTGTGAGTGCTCACAGTTATGTTTTATGGTTTCTCCAGTTAGATATTTTATCTTGTGATGTTTATTCTAAGATCTTTTAATGGATGTTTGGCTTAATACTGTTTTTGGGGAGGGTGGGATTTTTAGTCTGTATTTCTGTATGAAATTTTAATTGTTGTAAGCCTCCTCGATTATTTGACAGAGGGGCGGGATATAAATAAATTTTATTATTATTATCATTATTAAAGCCTGGATGGAAGAGAGAGTAGAGGGAGATCACTGCTTCCAGAACACTCTTGTTCCTTTTTAAAAATAAGAGTTAAAGTACAGTACTTACATTGACCCATGGATAAGTCGACCCAGGTTTTGAGGGTACATTCTTTTTACTATTTTAGACTTATACATGAGTATATAAAGTAGTACCTTTTTTTGTAATTGAATACAGATCAGTGTCAGATAACTTGCAGTAATGTCTGTACAACCTTTCCCCCTTCCTTCCTTTGTTGAGTCTCTCAGTCATCCCAATGAATTTGGCAGTGGGCTACTAATACTTGACTAGCCATTGTCCCAGAGGACAAAGGCAAAGGTCCCTTAGCCACTCTTCCCTGCAGGCGAGGAAACAGTTGTGAGCATCACACACGCACACCCTGAACCCCTCAGCTGCTCCCATTTCCTAGGCCAGTCCTTGGCCAGTTTGCACATTCCCCAAACAGTTGTCCAGAGCTGGACGAAGGTTAGCCAGCCCCTCCACGGCTGCCACATTTGCAGGGCTCTGCCAAGACCCGACTCCATCGTCTTTTGCTGCTCAAAGGGCTGCCTTCCCTTGGTGCGCTCCCTCTCCCTTCGGCGCATGGGGAACGCCCCCCCC